>CM060396.1:146880574-147341769 GCA_030545235.1 Helianthus tuberosus
TTAGATGGATGATCATGCAAGATATGCATCCTCCTGTATTTATTGGGCTTGTTGTGTCTGGGAAACAGACTGGTTCGATGGATATGTTGCTAGAAAAATGGGAAGAAATTTTGTGGTGTGTTCATGTCTTGTTCCTCTTGCTGACATAGTGCTAATTGGATGTGTTGCCATGGCCATGGTAGAAAGGGGACCTTCTGCAACCCGGGTTTGGTACTCAGGAAACTGAATCTTACATTACATACCTTAGCTGGTTAGTGGCTGCAACAACAGTGGGCTTGCTTGGACGCTGACAGTTTACAAAGAAAAAGGGGGAGTAAAAATTTCCTATTTTCTTCGTAAATATAAAGCTTGTGCGTGAAATAGCTCGTGTGTGATTGAGTTTTGTCACGTGTGCTTATGTTATTAATCAAGTGTTGACGTGATGAAGCTGAATTCTCGATTGACGACTAGTTGAAGATTGAGCCTTATTGAGCCTTATTAAGTTGCTGTTTAGAGTAGAGAAGATTAGTTCTGGTCTCGAAATAATGTGGGGCTTCATGATTTGAGGGGAAGGTCGGAGATGAAAGCCATCGGGGATTCAGCGGATTTGTGAAGATAGGAGATTGATCATGAGGATACATGACGAGATGAGATCATACATGAAGGGTTGAAGACTCTGATCAAGATGGTGGATGTACTTTTACAAAGTTCAGTTTGTTATTAACTTATCGAACTGAAATTCATGTCTTAGTGAAGTTTGAAGTGTTCAAGGTTGGACATTGGAAATCCAATGTTTCTTTCTGCTGCCGGTTAAGTTTGAAGATTAATGTATCGAGCGATGCTCTTACATGTGGTTGTAGGTCGGTTCGCGTTAACTTGATTCGGGAGTAGTTTGAGGGGGAGGATCTACAGTGTTTGATGTTGGATTCTTCGGGTTTCTTAAAGCGGCCTTAAGTGATCGTCAGCAAGTCTTTTATTAGAAGGGTTGAAGATCGCTGTGCTCTACCTAAAAGATCAGGTCTCAGCTAAAGTTGAAAGCATGCATGATATCATCAGTCAAGGGGGAGTCTGTAAGTGCAGTATCCGGTGATTGAAGATTATCGATGCCACACAGAACTGATGCAATAGTTAAGGGGGAGACTGTAAGTGCAGTTCCTGCAGGGTAACTATCGCTTATCAGTTCTGATCAACCAAAGCAGAAGTCCAAGTTAAAGTCAACGATAATGAAAAATTCTAGACTACATGAAGACCATGCACTGATCAAGGGGGAGTTTGTTAATGCACTTTGGGTGAAAAGTGCATGCCTTCCAATTGTTAGGGTCTGTATTGTACATATCTTGGAACTTAGTCCAAGGTTTATCCTTGGACAATTTGTCCAAGTTTTGGTCTAGAACTTTGGTCAGGGGTTTGGTTTTTGTCTGAGTTTTGTCCCTAGTCTATATATATGTGTTGTATAGGATTAGGGCAAGCGGTGAACGATGAGGAAAAGCTCTTGAAGCTTTGTGCATCGCTCCTAACTTCTTTTTCCTCCTGGTGTGCACATCCTAGAGAGAGAGAGAGTATGTGTTAGTGAGAGAAAGCTATGGTTTAGATCTTTGTGATCTAAACCAACTTGTAGATGATGTATACTCCTTTGGTTTGTGTAATCTGTGATGACTGATTCAATATTAAAGGGTTCATCTTCTACTTCTTTCTATCTTTGGTGTTTATGATTGTTCTTCATGTCTTGAATCAAGTGCAATGTTGATGTTCGTCATCGATCCGGTGCTTTAACAGCGTAGTACCTGCACTTAACCTTTTTTGGGAAAATACGTCAGTTTACACTGGTAAATACAATTAACTGACTCGTTTAGAAAAGGTTTAATAAAATTGATTTAAATGCACGTGGCACAAACTTTTTATAACTTGGGATAATTATTTATATATAATCTTGTAAAAGAATTACATGTTCCTTATGCGTTCAGTAGCCCGATCCGTAGACCGGGTTAAAGATCAATAGACACACCACATTATTTATTTATGCACTGACGGGTGTACGCCTACACCCCGTGCTTAGGTCGTGGCCATTTCGTAAAATGATGCCAAAGATATCCGGGACATGGTCATTGTCACACCCCTAATTTCCACGTATTACCGGTGGGCCCGGTAGGGGAGTATCGTGACGTGGTTGGTAACATCATAGTCAAACAACACAATATATAAATGCACATCGGAAGCAAAAGGATAAATATATTACAATCCGAAATAATGTAACATCAAAGTATTACAACGGAAGTAAAGGATCCACAGGCGGATCGAAAATAAAATAACACTGTTCAACAGACTTTAGGCATCTAAGCTTGCGAGACTCTTTAATGATGCTAGGAGTAGCCAGCCGATTCCGATTAGTACCTGCACTTAGCCTTTTTGGAAAATACGTCAGTTTACACTGGTAAATACAATCAACTGACTCATTTTGAAAAGGGTTTAAAATGATTGATTTGAATGCACATGGCACAAATAATATTTTATAACTTGGGACAATTATGTAGAAATAATACTTGTAAAAGAATTACATGTTTCTTATGCGTTCAGTAGCCGGATCGAGCCGGGTTAAAGATCAATAGACACACCACATTATGTAAATGAGACACTGACAGGTGTACGCCTACACCTGAGTGCTAAGGTCGTGGCCATTTCGTAAAATGATTCCAGGGATATCCGGGACATGGTCATTAACCCCCCCAAAGGCTTTAAGCAAACAAAACAATTTAAACGGTCATCTCGATAATACTTAACCCCCAAAACGATTAAGGTCGAATGCCCGACCAAGCGGTATTTTATATACCGTACCCTAAGCCCGTATAAGGGAAAATAAGTTAAAAGTATTTACCTGAGCTAAATATAAATTCAATCCCAGCCGTATCAAATCAGCAAGTACAGATAGCTTTTACTGGGCTCCTAAATCTGGAACGAAGGTTTTTAATAACCTATTAGAATCCTAACGGGTCTTTAATTAAGCCTTGACTTAGACCGGTTAGTTTTCAAGAGAAACATACGGTTCAAACGCTTGATAAAGAGAAGACCGGAATAGAATGTTGTTAGTGCACTACGTCTATTGACTTCGTCTTGTATCATGAGATAGGATAAGATATCTAGTGCACGAGATTCGAGATATTGTAAAATGAAAGATTTCGCTTCAAGTGAACTTCAGACCAGTTCAAGCGAAATCACACTCATTAGATTTCGCTTGAACCAGATCTGGTTACCTTCAAGCGAAATATTCATCATTATAAATAGGGCACTTGTCATTTACTTGGTACGCAACTTCTGAAGGTGTAACGAAGTGCTGCCGGTTTTCTGTCAGGTTGTAAACAGTGTTAAAAGCAATATAATTGACAGATTAAAGATTACAAGCTGTGTTCGTGTCCGGTTTACTGATTCCGCCTTTAAACTGGATATTAAACTCTTCGGAACGACTCAGTCGGGTCAAACAACGATCCAACAAGTGGTATCAGAGCTCAGGACGAGGAGTTCATACTACTACAGCTTGATTCTACCGATTTCTCTCATTTCTACTCATTCTTTTTCGTATTTTTCAGATCTGAACTAGTTCCAACGGTTGAAATGGACTGATTTTCGAGTATAACGTGTAAAACGTAGTTTTAACAAACCCTACAAAGTTTCGGACATAAATTCAGATTAAAACTCATTAAAATTGACCTAAAACATGATTTCGCTTGAAAGGTTTCGAAGGATATAGGTTGATTTCGCTTCAGATCTACTTTTTGGACGATTTCGCTTGAAAAACTGCTGAAGCGAAATAGTATTGCTGGATTTCGCTTGAAGACTTCCTGAAGCGAAATAGTGGATTTCGCTTGAATCAGATTGGTTCGCTTGAAGTTGAAGCGAAATAGATTGTTATTGATTTCGCTTGAATAGTGTTATATTGAACTGTTTTCGCTTGAAGCTGTATATACTTCAAGAATTTCGCTTGAAGTTGCTGAATTTTCATATTTTTGAAAATTTCTAAGTGTTTGATTGTTTCTGTCAGGTACGCTCACGATGGATGATAATTTCATAAACCCGTTTAGCGACATGTACGCATTCACTTCTGAATCGTCAGATAGAAGATCTGAGATGAGAGAATATTCAAAAGAGATTTCGGAGAATTTGAAGTTTGAGAATATGTACGGAAGCCAACAGAAGCCACCAAAGCTAATGAAAGTTGAAGATTATAATTGGTGGAAAAACAGATTTGAGGGTTGGGTAAAAGCTTTTGCTACTGAAAGCTGGTTAAAACTGACAGATAAATATGTTGCACCAGTAAAAGAAGGAGGAGAGTTAATAGCTGCAAAAGATTTTTCAGAAAAAGATATAAAAAATGTTGTGGCTGAACATAGAATGATAACATTGATCAAACAGTCAGTAAGAGAGGATATTATTTCATTGCTCGAACAAGAAAAGACTTCAAAGAGTTTGTGGGAAGCGTTAGAGAGAAAATGTGTAGGAAGTAATGAAATTGTTAAAAACAAAAAGAAATTGTTACGTAAAGAGTTTGATTTATTCAATTGTATGAAAAATGAATCTGTTTGTAAAATGATTGAGAGATTCGGACATCTGAAAGTGGAGCTGATCAGACATCAAATCTTACCTTCTGAAGAGGAGCTAGTGGATAAACTGTTTGATTCATTGCCAGATGATCAAGAGTGGAAATACTTTGCTTTAATGTTGAAAAATACAATCAAGCCTGAAGATTTGAAATTGGATATGCTGATTGAAAAGCTTGAAAGTCATGAGCTGGAGATAAAGAGATCTAAAGTCAATAATCCAGCTTATCAGCAGAATGTAGAGCTTTACTACAGAGTACCGCAGGCTGGGTCTCCAAAAACAGCTTTTTCTGCAGAAAGTTCAATTCCAGTGAACAATGAAAATTTTCACAGTGGTTTTCACAGTGGATCTTCTTCAACAACTTCTGATCAATCTGCTTCAAAGAATTTGTTTCAGTGTAATATCGCAGTGGATCTGAAGAATGGACAAAATTTCAGTGAAGAGTCGGCAAAACAACAGATGGTTTTCTTGGCATCTGTACTTGAATCGTATGAAAGCCTCGTTGCAGGGAAGATTGGCAATACCAATTTGACAAAAGAAGATTATGATCAATTAGACCCCGAGGAGATGGAACTAATGGATATCAGATGGTGCATGGCCAGTGCGGTTCGTAGAGCACAGCGGTTTATGGAGATAACAGGGAGAAAGTCAATTGGTGGACCGTCTACCAAATTGGGATTTGATAAATCCAAGGTGACATGCTTCAAATGCAAACAAAGAGGTCACTTTAAGCGCGAGTGCAGAAATGCGTATGCTGCTGATGATTCTGAAAATCCATTCAATGAAGATTATTATAGAAAGGCAATTTACCATCAGAACAAGTCTGAGCCACCAAGATTAAAGCAACCAGAAGAAAAATCAAAGGCTCTTGCAGTTATATACGAAGATGAAGGGTATGACTGGAGTCAAGAGGTTTTACCTGAAGAAGATGCAGTTGGTTATGCATTTGTTGCAAATGATGATCATGATAGATGGTGGAGAAGAGACAGTGCAAGATGGGAGATTGGCAAACTGCATGAACCATTTAAGGAAGCACAAAGAGCCAATAGATGGAATGAAGAGTTAGAGTGTTACATGGATCCACATGGTAATCCAGTAGTTGATCCATCAAAAGTGGATTTTGATGCTGTAACCGATGTGTTTCCAAGTGAAGGCACTTACAACACAAGAAGGCTTTCTGATAAAAGTTATTTGCCAAATTTGATGATCAAGTTAAGAGAAATTTTTGAAGAAAGTTTACCAAAGGTGGTAGAACTGAAGAAGAGAAAAGAAGAAGAACTGAAGAAGATGATTGAAGAAGTGAAGATTGTTGCAAAGTGTGCTGAAGAGGAACAGAGAGCTGAAGAAGAACAGAAGAATGAAGAAGCTCAGAAAGAGGAGATCAAAGAGCAAGATCAGAAAGTTGAATCAGAAGAATTGGTGCTGAATGAGACTGAGGTTAGAAAATCTTCTGATCTATCTAATGTTGAAATGGTTGTTAAAAAAGAAAACAAGTGCAGGAATTGCATAGAAATATGCAAAGTCTGTACTCAAAAGGATGACATTATAAAAGCAAAAGAAATTGAAACAAGCAAATTTGAAAATGTTTTTAAAATGAAATGTAAAGAATTGATTGAGAAAGAAGAAATTTTGAAACTAAAAGTTGAAAATTTGACACAGAAATGTCAAGGTCTTGAAAAGGATAATGATGTTTATAGACAATTGTGTTCTACAAAATGTGTCGATTGTGTTGAAAAAGAATCTAAATTTCAAGATTTACAAAAACAGTATGATTCTTTAAAGTGGTCGAGTCAGAGAGTACAAGAAGCTTATGATACTTTGAAGAGCCAAGTCAAAAGTTTTGATCAAAGACTGTCTGAAACTTTAACAACTAAAGAAATGTATGAAAGAAGGTTTAAAGAAAAGCAAATTGAATTGAACAAATGTATTGATGAAATTGCAAATCTTAAACAAGTCTTGGCTGAAAAAGAAAAGGTTGTTACAAAACTTCAAAGTTATCATAACTCTTCGTACATTCTCGAACGCATTTTCAACATCACACCAGATGACAAAGATACTGAAAATTGCAAAAAGGGTATTGGTTCAGAATTTCATCAGGTACCACCACCATTGAGAAACAACTATACTTTTTATGATGAGGAAAAGGTGGCAAAGGGTTTGAATATAGCTGACCAGTTACCTGAAAGTATCGATGTGACTTACTCCAAATCTGATGATGCTAATGATTCAGAGGTGGTAAGTAAGGTTGTTGAAAGCGTTTTGAAAGATGAGTCTACAAAAGGTAAGTCTGAATCACAGGATGAAGATGAAGGAAATCTTCATGATGGTTATCTGAAAAACACAAAATCCGAGGAAAGTTTGAATGATGATTCAAAAGGATTGGTTTATACCATGATTGGATCGGACAAATTATTCTTAGATGTTGTATTCCCGATTCAGAATGTGATTTCAGAAAAGGTCGACAAAGTTTTTAAAATGGTTGAAATTGAAAAGTCTGAAATTTCAAAGTTTGCTGGTAAAGGTCATAGATCTTTTTATAACAAACCTGGTTTTAAGAAGAAAAACATGAAGGCTGGTTTGGGTTATAAAAAGAAACAGAATTGGAATCAAAGTGAAAAACCAAATTTGCAACAAAAGATGAATTTTGTTCAAGGAAAAAGCTTGAAAGAAGAGGAAAAACTCAAATTTGGACAACAGTCTAATGAAGAGTTTGATGCTATGAAAAAGAAACAACAACAGGCCAAGGATGTTTCAAAGAAAGTGTGTTTTAAATGTGATCAGATTGGACATATTGCACGAAAGTGTCCAAATCCAAAGCCTGTTGATGTTGTAAAACAAAAATCTGAGGATGTGAAATCAAGGTCAACCAGATTTGATTCGAAACAAACTTGGAGGTATAATACAAACAAGTTTGCTTCAAATCAAAATTGGAAATCAAACTCGAACAGGTTCGATTCAAGACAGACCTGGAATTTTCACACACCCAGATTAAGAACAACACAGAGTTGGAGAAAATCTGTTGATATGACAAAACCTCAAGAGTTTTGGAAACCTAAAAATGTTATTCAAAAACAAAAGGTTCAAAAAGAGACAAATTTTTACAAAAGAGGTACTCCGGAAGGTAAAATGTGGAGTGTTAAGAAACAAGTGACGTTGGTAAAAGATGAGAAAGTTGAAGTCAAAGTTGAACAAGTTTTAAGTGATAAAGAGTTTCCAAAATTGAATGAACATTATTGTATTGAAATGCCTAAGGTCCAACAGACCTGGGTGAAATTGTTCAAATGATTGATAAAGTTTGAATGTGCAGGTGCTCAATGAAGCTGAAGACTGTGAGAATGGCAGTTGGAGCAACCTGACACAGGAAGAGGTTGCAGGACCCTGGTTTGGCTGAACAGGGAGTTTAGTTTGATTGTTTTATGTATATAAATAAACAATATTTTCAAAACCCTAAAAATTTGAAAAATTAAAAACCAAAAATATGTTTTTAGTTTGTTAAAATTTGAAAAACCAAAAATATGTTTGTTTTTAATTTTGTTTGAATGTATGTTGATTGAATACGCCGAAACCCTCACGGCTGAACAAACATGATTACTTTCATCAGATTGAAAAACGGTTTTCAAAATGTTAAGATCAATGTGTTGTATATCATGGGGGTATGTTATATTTTCTGCTAAAAGTGTTATATTTTCTGCAAAACAGAGCATGAGAAGCAGAAAATGGATGGCGAGACAAAGCTATCAGTGTTGGTTGTCAAATTTTCTTTATATGATTTTGCATTTTAGGGGGAGAAAATTGTCAGAAAATACAAAAACATTTGAAAATTTGAAAAAGTCAAAAACATGATAAAAAAAAAAAAATTGAGTTTTGCGTAAAAGAGGAAATGATAGTACATCAGTAGACAGTTACAGTACGCTAAAGAAATGGAAAGTATAAAAGAGTTAAACAATCTTACTGATGATGTGTCGATAGGTTTTTACACATTTAGTAGATTTATTCGGGATATAAACCTAAATTTAAACTTGTGAATTCGTGGGGAACACTACTTGGATATATAGGTAACCCCTGAAATCTCATTTGAAAGGTCTCGTAATCTGATATACTAGGTCTTTATACTCTATGATATCTGGGGTATTATTCCGGGACTTCTGCTGAACGATGGTTCTGACCTAGTCCCTGGCTAATACTTGCTGCAATGCTTGAAACACAGCATTAAACCCTCAGCATGCTGAAACAATAAAATTGATAAATGCTGCTGTTGTAAGCAAAAAGATCCTCTAAAGGGGACACACTGAAAAGTCGAAGCTGATATCTCTCTGCGTATACGGAAGTATCGATCTGAGATCTCTCGGCCCTCGCATACCTAAATTATATACAGATATCATTGTAGTATTCTCACCTGTAAGACTGATTATTGGGATTCTGGATACTGGAGTATATTCAAGAGGTGGGACACATGAATGATCTATGTTCTTAATTCATCTAAATCGTATCCTGAATAAATTGAAATTTGTGTGAGAATTTAAGATGGATCAGTATATCGACAATCGAGGTAAATTGTTTAAGTCTGAGTATGAAATGTAGCTTAATGGTACTTGTGACTTGTCATAAACTGATATGATCCTCTGTCGCATACTCAAAACAAAAATATTGTCTGTAAATATGTTTGTACATATTTCTTTACTGTTTTATGTTTTCAGAAAATACAAAAAGATTTTGATTTCTGCTTTATTTTCGACAACTGATGTCTGAATGCTGAGTTTTAAAATCTAAGTATGCTGATCGTGTTTCTAAAAATAAAACAAGTTCATTAATTTGAAACTTGATTTAAATTCAAAAATTTCGAAAACAGTTTGTGATATCTCCAAGGTCATTAAGTTGGACTTGGATGATAAACTGTGAGGGAGTTGGATTCTTTAATACTGCCATATCAGTAAAGTATGTTGATAGGGGAAGTGAATTAGAGAGTTTGATTGAAGATTCAAAATGTTGTTACTCATAAATGTTTGAGAAATTGAAGTTGATAGTCCAGATTACGATCCCGAGAGCAGAGTCTAAGGGGGAGTCTGAAGACAAGCTGAAAGATAGGAGGAGCTTGTAGCTGAAAAGAGAGGTGTCGATCCCTAAAAGCACGGAAGCTTGACGAAAGGGGGAGCCTGCTGATGATAAAGTTGTTGATATTAGAAAAGAGAAGTGATGGATGCTTAAAATGTTACAATCTGAATGAGAAGGCAGAATGATCAAGACTGAAGAAGGTGTCATAACAGAGATTAGTCACTAAAGACTGCGTCAATATCCGAGGGGGAGTCTGTTAGTGCACTACGTCTATTGACTTCGTCTTGTATCATGAGATAGGATAAGATATCTAGTGCACGAGATTCGAGATATTGTAAAATGAAAGATTTCACTTCAAGTGAACTTCAGACCAGTTCAAGCGAAATCACACTCATTAGATTTCGCTTGAACCAGATCTGGTTACCTTCAAGCGAAATCTTCATCATTATAAATAGGGCACTTGTCATTTACTTGGTACGCAACTTCTGAAGGTGTAACGAAGTGCTGCCGGTTTTCTGTCAGGTTGTAAACAGTGTTAAAAGCAATATAATTGACAGATTAAAGATTACAAGCTGTGTTCGTGTCCGGTTTACTGATTCCGCCTTTAAACTGGATATTAAACTCTTCGGAACGACTCAGTCGGGTCAAACAACGATCCAACAAATGTGATTTAGACCCGACAAGTTTGAAGACTTGTATAATATGGGTAATCTAAACACATTCTGGATTTTGAGATAATAACGATAAGGTTTGACCTGTTTCGGCTAATTTATGCAAACTAGTTACATAAACCGTACCGAACGCGTATGAAGCGTAACGGTTAACCGTAAGAGTCCTAAACAGGTTTCCTAAGTTAACATGCCTTAAATACGTTGTGATATCAGTAGGATATCTTCCATTATGCCCAAAACGAGTTTAATCTCATATTAAGCCCCGTAGGGGTATTTTGGTCATTTTAAAGATTATAAAAGGGA
The DNA here is from genome assembly GCA_030545235.1 of Helianthus tuberosus. Classification (NCBI taxonomy): domain Eukaryota; kingdom Viridiplantae; phylum Streptophyta; class Magnoliopsida; order Asterales; family Asteraceae; genus Helianthus; species Helianthus tuberosus. Next base: position 146,891,170 of record CM060396.1, read on the forward strand.
TTAATTTATCTGCTGTGATCCGGATCTGAATAAATTAGTAAAATAACTTATTTTAACAGGTTATAACATTTGGTTATAAGTCTTATATGCCAAAATAGTTTTAAACCCTAACTCTGCGTTTAATACGCGTATAATGTCGTTTTAAGCGATTTACGGGTTAATATAGGATTCTGAGTTTTCTGATCAGTTCAACAAGTTCAAAATACTCCATTTATTATTTGAAATCAGTAGCAATTGGATTGGTGTCAAAAGGATTTGTAAAACTCATTTTATGGCCGAAAAGGGCATATTCGGTATTTACCGAATTAAGACAATAATCCTAGCTTATGATCAGTTTAAAAATAATTAAAAATCTTCAAAAATCCCAAAATATTATATTACATCAGTGGGTAAAAGGTTTGGTGTCAAAATGGGGTTTAGATAGGCTTTACGCTAATGACGCCGATTAATTACTAAGAAGCGTTATAATTACGTCATTAAGCATAACTCCTAATCTAGACCTCCGACTGATGTGAAAATTTAGGGATATGTTTTATAATCAGTAAAAAAGATTATTGTACTTTCACATTTCCAAAATTCTCGTTGTATGGTCATAAGGGCATTATGGTCACTATTTAAGCAATTAACGGAAACGTCGGACAATCGAGGTTCCAAGTGGTATAAACGCAGAGGGTTATACCAACATGTAACTAGGTCCTAATGGAACTTTAAGGCATGTCTAAACCTATCTAAACCGGGTCAGAACTGAGGTCAAAGCAAAAGTCAAACTTTTGCATCTTTCGGTTCCGAATCGGTTCAAAACAGAAAGTTGTCGAATCAAACAAGCTTAGACAAGTTCTTATGCTTATTATCAGGTTATATGAATGATAAAATAGGTTACACGACTTCTACAATGCTAATCGCGTGTTAATTCAAAAATAACAATTATGTTGACTTTTTCTAATCATCTTTGACTCGACAAATGACCTAGTTAGGATGGGAATCAGTGAGTGCCCTTTTAAGGGTTTGATGCCCACCTAATTACCAACTTATAACTACCTTAAGTTTGACTAATCGCTGGACCAATATCGATTAATCAATAAGTCAACCATTATTTACGACGGTTTGACTTTTAAGCTATAAACTAATCAAAACTCAATTAAAGAAGGTTAATAATACTTACCAAGGTCCTAATGATGATTAGAGATGCTTAGGAAGTGGCCTTGAGTTCCAGAAATCCTCAGATGTGAAGTTTGGAATGAATGATCAAATGGTTCAACAAGGTGGGTTCTTATATAGTGTTCTTGATGCCTTTAGATCATTACAAACAAGTCTACAATTGTTATGGGATCATCCCAAATGTCCCTAGGGCCTAATAATGCATTAAACAAGTCCCTAAAATCGGAAAATGGCAGATTGAGGCGGTGCAACCGGCTGAAACCAGGCAGCTGTGAAGTTTCTGCATCTGCAGGTGGGACGCGGCCCGCGTAAGTTCCCTCAAGGTCTTACGCGGCCCGCCTGGTTCTCCGATTCAGGTTTCAAACTTTTCATTTATTTCACTTTTAGTCCCCGGTCCTCCTAAACGTCGTTTTCACCTTGTTTCTTGCATTATAAGCCCTCTAACATGATTTATAAGGGCTTCAAGACTTATACCATCTTTGTGAAGTCCTTGGTCACTTTTTGTTTACCCGAAAAGTCATAAATTTCATTGTTGACGCATCTAACCCCTCGAATACGAATTTTATCATAACTTTCTCATACGATAAAGAAACTTGGTGAAATTTTTATCACGCATTCTAGTGAGCATAATTAATCGTTACAAAGCTTCGGGTTCGCTAAAAGGTCACTCAGAGGTATACTTTAAACATGTTGACACATTTAACCCCTGCAGTTTGTAATTTCTCACTTTCTTTCACAATTAGCTTCGTACGATCCATGATTTATTCGTTTAAGGTTATAAACATCATGTAGGGTTATTTTAAAGTATATTTATCCATTGTGGACGTTTTGAACCCTTATTTTCACATAGTTTCTTTGTTTGTCAACCTTAGTCCCTCTAAAGTATTCTTTCACACGTTCAAAGCTTATGACACGTGTCAATACATTATTGGACGAAATTTTCGAGGTGTTACAATCATTAACCCCCTTAAAAGAAATCTCGACCTCGAGATTTGCTAAAATGATGGAAGTATAATGGACTTAACTTCTATGACATATCTGGAGTCTTTCCAAGCTCCCAAAGTGACTCTTATATTAGGCGTATGTATCCTTTTGGGGCTTCTTGACTTGTCGATCCTCAATCGATACAGGATGCTCATCACATCATAATTCTGCATATCATTATGTGATAGTGCTTCTTGACTTATTGGCGGAACACATCCTCCAGTCACTAGTGTGCAATGTATTGCGAGCTCCGTCAAACTCCTTAAATAGGTTTTAGCTTACAAGCTACTTGATCTTGATACATTCGATTTCCTTCGAATGATTTCCATATATTCAGAGCTTAACTAGCCTGATAATTTAACAAATTTGACACACCCTTCCTGGGTGATATCTTTTGTTGAACCTTATTCCTCAACAAGAATTTTGAAGGGTTGCCACTCTTATTAATTCTTGATTTTCTGCTGAATACTGGCAACTTAAGGGTGATTATGAATTTGGGTGATCTTATTTGTTGTTTCCAATACAACTTTCAGATTCTGATAATTGGACTTGCCAATCTATTGTCCTAACAATAGATGTTTAACATTCCAACTATACAAGGTCTCCCAAGGAGCATCCTTGATGCATATATATAAACTATTATAGAAAAGCTCATCTTAAGGTGAGATGGTTATTCCAACCACTGCTTAACTAATTTTAGGGAATAGCTAATCCTTGCCGTTAGTCGAACAGATCGACTATCCTGGGCAGCTGATGGCAATTCTTAATTATTGCCTAATTAGGGTTGCGGTAATAATGTATAAGCAAAATGAACCGCCTTTCATAATTAACTATACCGAATTCTCAGGATATTGAGTTAGGCTATATGAACCCTCTATTTTAAAACTTAGTTAATCAGGGTTTCGATTCCTCCAATGGTGGTACTAGCCGTCTTGGAGATTTCACAATAATACAACCATAAATGGGATATACACCTTACTCTACCTGCCTCTTAGGGGTAAACAGGGTAATATTAGGAGAAGATAATCAAGGTACAAGGAGGTTACAGAGATTTTTACAAATCTCAGGCTTCAATTCATCCACCATTGTTTGTGTCAATTAAGTGACACATTTATGATACGAGTCCACGAATTCCTCGGTCTGGAACATTTACTTGGACAATTCCATTCAGGATATCTCCTTTGAATACCATTAGTTGACTTTAGTACTCTATGACCATCGGAATATCTTTATGGTCCCATGCATTAAAACTCCATACTGATCAGGCATGGAAGCAATCTATGGAACTTATTAAGATACACCAATCCTCATATGGCGCTTTTATTATACCATCTGGTATTCGAAATCGATAGAGATTAAAGAGATATCAACTATATATGCTTTCGCACTTCCTCTTAGAGAGAGGATACTTCTAAAATTCTACGACTGAAGGTTTCTGATAAGAACAAAAGAAATGGTTCTTATGATTTGCCTGAAGGTTCTACCTTACACTTAACATCTAGGGTTCTCACAGGGAAAAAAATTCTAAAAGTTTGCTAAGTTTATGGTCTTATGAGAGACTTAACAGCACCAGAAACCACTTGTAATTTCTAGCAATAAAATCACAAATAAGGATTTATCTGGTGACATTCCTAATGTGAGCTGCCACTAATCATCCAACAGGAGGGTTAAACGCCTCCATTCTTAATCCTTCTAAACTTAGTGGTAAAATCTTAGATAACTTTAGGGCAGTCTCAGCTTTGACTGATTATTTCTAAATATATAGAACATGAGTAGCTGAGATTGATCCATAATGGATTTATAATAAGCAGGCGTTGAAACCTTAATATGCCCTCTTATTTTCGATACTAACCACCAATAATCATTTGCATTAAGCTTAGATTTTTGGGTAAATTGAATAGAGCACTAACTCAGCCAATGAATTAAAATTTGCGACTTACTGTCGACAATCTAGAATTTTTTATGGCGAGAGTCAGAAAATTCTTATTCCATCTTTTTCCCATTTCGCGAAACGGATACTAGGTTTTTCTAATAAGGTCCTTAAAACTTGGACCATCTCACGATGTATAAGAGGATCCTTCCTGAGGATTTCATTAATGTCCTCACTAATTAAGAGTATTGCCATCGAATGACTGTGATGTATACCTTACCATGTTCTTTCTAGCATAACCATTGATATACTTAATGGTTTCTACTTCATCCTTTCTAGTGTTTAGTCAACATAAGCAAGCCAAGAGTAACTAAAACATAGAGGTAAAATCTTGGATTCTAATACTTAGTCAACATAAGGAGGATAAGTAGGTGACTTATAGTAAAAAGTAAGGAAGTTATTGTACATGTGTTTATATTTAACCAAAATGGAAATTTCACAAACTAGGCACCTAGCTCGGTTGGCTAGGCGCGCGAAAGGGTGTGGCCTAGACCCATGTTCGATTCCGGGGACGGCCGGTTCCACCATTTTTTTGAGGTATGTAAGGTATAATTTATATATTGTTTAATATTAATTAATCGTACGGATACATGTAATTATGAGGGTTGTCTCATAAGGAGTCTTGATAATTAATTGCTTCTTATCATCCACAATATGGGCTTGGTCACAAGACGACCAATCCATTCCTATTACTATATCGAGTCCTCCTATTAACGAAACAAGGACAGCGGAGAAGGGTAATTCCTAATGGATATAAAACATCCATTTAATGTTGTTGAAGCAGTCTCTGAGGTACTATCGGTCAATTTTACTTTGCATTTAACGCTTAGAGTTTTAGCAGGCATATTTAATGATTTACAAAATCTATTGTCTACAAAAGACTTATCTGAACCTGAATCAATTAATACTCTAACATGAGCGTTATTGATAAAGAAAAATACCTGTTGTGACATTGTTATCCTGAATAGCCTCTTAAGTATCCATTTGAGAGTTTCCGGTTTTGGTCTTCTTAGCCTCGCCAGACTCCTTGGTTTTATTAGGGCAATTAGTTTTGATGTGCCCTATTTCATTGCAACCATGGCAGGTTGCGTCCTCCATCTTCTTGCAGTCCAAGGTCTTATGCCCCTTGGACTTGCATATCCCACATGCAACAGTCCTCGATTGTGTATGCGAGTTCGATTCATACCTGCACTTCCCGAAGTGCTGCTTCTTGCAGATCTTACATCTGGGGTTTTCACTCGACTGTTGGTTGTTCTTCAAGTCCTTGCATTCATGGTTCTTGTGATCCATCTCTTTACAGATGACACATCCCCTGGTCTGATCATAGAAGCATTTTCCGAAGTGCTTCTTCTTGCAGGTTTTACATTCGGGTTTTGCCTCCTTTGGCTTGGACTGGTTATAGTTTGAACCGGTCTTACCCTTTTTACAACCTTTATTTGGGGTATTATTGCACTTTCGCTTATGATCCTTCAGTACACGATCCACAGTGTTGTTTATAGCGATATCTAACATAGCCTGTAACTCGGTGCTTGTTAAGTTCAGTCTTACATCATCATTCTGATTAACTGGACAATTGTGAGCTTCAGAGGAGTCAGCCATGGTGAAGTTTTGAAGGCTACAAACCAATTAGTAATAATTGATTTGATTATATGGTGAATTGTCGAGTTTGTTGATTAAATAGCTATGGTGTAAATAAACCATATAGGCCAAAAGATAGTATTTAAGTGAATTGATTATGTTCTGCCTAGGTTTTTAAGTAAACCATCCTTGGCGTGTAAACAGAATATAATCCTTCATATTTATTAGACAGGGGACATAAATCACGACTGTCAATGTCATACTGATATTTTATATAGCACAAGAGCTTGTTCCCAAGGACTCTTGATAGCACAGGGCCTTGTCACTAGGGGAAAAATCTAAAACATAATCAATGATTCCTTTGGATCGGAAAATTTCATAGTTCATTGTCTTGACAAGAATTTATGAAATAAAAACTATCTTTTCATGTATACACCTTTTCCCGTAGGTATACATCCCAAATGGATGTTTTGATGCGTACATCATTTTCGACGTTTACCAGCCATGATTCCTATTGATTGTTTACGCTAAATAAGGGATTTGGAAAATTCCAAATATAAGGATGACAAGTGTGATTTTATCGCATCACGGTTGTCGGGAGTGTTAACACATTTTCAGATGTTAACAAGGATCTGAATCTCTTTTTAAACAGATTTTTACCATCTTAGCTAGGTCTTCAATGACATTCAAGCTAGATCAAACCATTTAAGATTCTCTTTTAATAATTATACTGGCAGGAAAGGAATGATATTTATTTTTATTCAGGATTTTTATCATAACCCTAATTTATAAGTTAATAATAGCATAAATGGCCTAGTCGCGTAGACAAGTTTAATTTATAAGCCATGATTTCAGAGGATCAAAGCGTGTAGGTATACTGGCACAACAGGCCTAGTCACAAGGACATTTATAAATTATAAGCTATGATTTCAGAGAATCAAAGCATGAAGGTTTGAACCTAGTTCATTTCCTTTATCTGACAAGGAGTCATCGCTACCACTGTCTTTTGGCTCATATGGAAATGAGCAGGGCCTGTAGGCGCTATATTACCACGTATGGTCAAAATAGGATCATCTCAAGTGATGATCTAAACCCATGATTCAGAGATCATCAAATTGGGTTAGGAATCTTCGAAGAATCCAATAATAAGAATGACTGTTGTGATTTTCTCGAATCACATCTGTCAAGAGTGCTAACACGTTCTTAGGTGTTAACAAGGATTTGAATCTCTTGAATAGGTCCTACCATCTTGGCCTCTTCATATAGGCTAGGTTTACCTTTAAGATTCCTTTTTAAATAATAAACGCAGAACAATCCTGTTGGTGCATGCGTCTGTCGACTTCGTCTTATATCGAGTCTTGAATTCATTGCGGATCTAAACAAGAATGATGTCAAGTTCGCATGAATGTTCAAACGAAGTGGATGTTCAAACGAAGTGGATGTTCAAACGAAGTGGATGTTCAAACGAAGTGGATGTTCAAACGAAGTGGATGTTCAAATGAAGTGGAAGTTCAAACGAAGTGGTCACTTCATACGAACTGGGGTTTGTCCAGTTTGTATGAAGCTCAGATGACCTGGTCTCCCTATAAATAGGTCATGTTGTCATTTCATTTGTAACTTTGGCATTTCCGGTAGCGAAGCTCTGCCGAGGTATCTCCAGACCGTGTAAAGCTTTCATATCAATACAAGAGATAGTTAAACTACTTTCAAGTGCAAATCAAGCTGATTCGAAACCGAAACGTCTGTTTCCGCCTCTCGTTTTGGTCTAGAACACTTCTGATCGACTCGTTTAGGTCGTTTCTCGATCCTACAAGTGGTATCAGAGCTCAGGAGGAAGAGTTCTACCGATTCAGCTTGTTTTTCATAAAAAATTCTGACTTCTACTCATATTCTTCACTTTTTTCAAAAATTAAACGAGTTTTACTGGATAAAATGGCTTGAGTTTGGAGTATATCATGCGAAACAGTGTTTTAATCAATTTGTGAAAGTTTCAGATCTTAAAACAAAGTAAAACTTGATCAATTTTACGAATATTTGGTCAGTTCGTTTGAAAGTTTATACATCTCGTACGAACAGAACTTTAAACTCAGATCTACAGCGATTCAGTGGACAATATTGAACAAATTATACATCATTGTGTTCGGAATTCATAGTAGAACAATCCTTGAACTTGTCAGATTCTAATTCAACCGAAAACGTGATCATATTTGGCAAAATAACATCAGATCGTTTAAACAATGGTTCAGTTCGTTTGAGACTTTGAATCCAGTTCGTCTGAAAGGTCACACGGAGTGGCCAGTTCGTATGAAAAAGGATCAGTTTGCATGGTATTATTAGTTCACTTCGCTTCAAAATCCAGTCCGCATAAGAGTCAAGTCCGTCTGAATTTACCTCGTTTGAACCTTAGATCGTTTAAATCTCAGGTCGTCTGAATCACAGTTCGTCTGAAGTCGTCAGTCCGTTTGAAAGCTTTTCAATTCAGTTTGTTTGAACTTCAGTTCATTTAAGAGATTCAGTTCGTTTGTTCTTCGTTCAGGTCATCTAAAACAGTTATTCAGGTCATTTGTTGTCAGTTTGCATGTGAGGACATTTAGAAAATCAAAGTTCATCATTGAGGACATTTGTTTGCATGTGGTCAAATGAAATTGAATTAAAATCAAAAGGTATCATCCATTATTCACGTGATATCATCAGACATTAATGATTTATTGCATGAGACGATAAGGTTCAATTAAATTGGATGGTGACTGATGTTATCGTATATTTTTAATTGAGTTTTGAAGTTGTCGGCTTAGTGGTATAATTGGTCCAATCAGTTTTTTTTTTAAAAACATAGAGGTTGTTGGTCATCTATTGATTGCATGTGATCTGATCATTTGTGCTTGGTCCAATTATATGCATTTCATTTTGACAACACATGTGAAACATTAAATGCAATCGGTGTACATGTGATCGAGATTATTGTCCATCGGCCCATCAGTTTATGTGATACATTCGGTCAAATAGAATGAATCGGTGATCTGTCTGTCAGCCATTAAAAGCTTACGTAATCATATATGTTCATTTGACATTTTGGCGACCCAAGATTGTTCTGGTTAAGGAGTTGTTTTGTGTGAGAAGCCTAATTCATTCAGTGATTTCACCCGAATTATATTGAACGAGTCCATGAATCTTCGACACGAGTCCTAGATCGATTCAACCGTCACACACATTCACATATTCAGTTCGCTTAAATTGATCATTTGTTTTTGTGTCTCGAGGTATAGGTGAACCAGTTCGTTTGAAAGCTTGTGTGAGAAATCCTTTGATACCGAATCATGGACGAGGAATTCTACAACGCATTCGCTACTCCGGTTACCCCGATTTCTCTTGCACGTAACACTATGTTGGAAAACGAAACGGGGACGATGCAAAAGCCGCCTAAACTCATGAACATCGAGGAATATATGGGTTGGGAAGGTCGTTTCGAAAACTGGGTGCAAGCAAACTACTTAGATGCTTGGGAGTGTGTTGAGACGAAATACATTCGACCGACGAATGATGATGAAGAAGTGGTTCCAATAAAAGATCTTAGTGCCGATGCTAGAAAGAAGTACAAAGATGAGAAAATGATGCTGAGTTTATTGCAACAAGCTGTGAAAGAAGACATCTTGGTGCTCTTGCAACATAATGGAACTTCTTACTCAATCTGGAAAGCATTAAGATCGAAATTTCATGGTAGTCAAGAGATGGTCAAAAACAAGAAATCGCTTTTGAAGAAAGAGGTCGATCTGTTTCGTGGTTTGAAGAATGAGAACACAAGGCAAATCATTGAGAGATACTGCAATCTACTAGCAAACATGAAGAGATTGAGTATTGAGAAAGACAATGAAGAGTTGATCGAGAAGCTTGCTGATGCTTTACCACACGAGACTTGGGGAACATATCTCATGATGCTCAGAAACAAGAAAGGGTTTAGCAGTTTGATGCTCAGCAAGTTCATTGAAAAGATTGAAGCTCAGGATATGGAGTAGAGAAAAGTCTTGAGAATGAAAGATTTCGACAGTGAACAAGACATCGGTCTTTACTACAAAGGTGGTGTTACTGATAAATCCACCAATTTGTCACCAAAGATTGGAACGGCATTCAATGCAAAGAATTCATCTGATAGTTCATCCAAAGGATCAAGCAGCAACACAAGTTTTTCATCATATCTATCTTTTGATCCGAACGTTTCAACAACAAGAAATGGAAAAAAGCTTCAATGCAACATTGTATTGAACATTGAAAATGATCAGGAATATTCTGAAGAGTTAGCAAAAATCCATATGTCTTTATTGGGAACTGTTCTTGAATCTTATGGTAGTTTTGTTGCAGGTCGAATCGGGAATCCAATGCGGACAAAGGAAGATTACGACCAGATTGATGCTGAAGAGATGGAACTGATGGACATAAAATGGTGCTTGGCCAGCGTGTTGAGGAGAGCTGAGAAATTCAAGCAAATCACTGGAAGAGATGATCTTCATGAGGCTGGTGTTTCTACTTTAGGTTTTGACAAATCTAAAGTCACTTGTTTTCGTTGCAGGGAAAAGGGTCACTTCAAGAGAGAGTGCACCAATCGCGAAGCAAGTGGAGCTCAGAATCCTTTTAACAACAACAATGATTACTACCGAAAAGCCATCTACCATCAAGTTGCTCAGCAACCATCTCAACAACAACAACATCAGGCACAAACTGCGCATGGAAGAATTGTGATTGAAGATTCTGGAAAGAAAGCGTGCGTGGTGAATCAAGATGAGAAGTCTTCAACAGCATTCAACTGGGATAAATATGTATCAGCTGATGGAAAAGCTTGTGTGATTGATCAAGATGATGAAAAGCTACCCGAGGGATTTAGCTGGGAAAATTTCACATGGGATGATTATGTTCCTGATCAAGCTACAACTCACACAGCTTTTGTTGCATGAGTTGAAGATGATAGTGATGATGATACTGAGTATTGGGCGAGAAAATTCGATGCTGATATGAAACTGATTGCTGAAAGTGACAGTGAAGATGAAAAGGTTAAAAAGAAGAAGAAAAAGGTCAAGACTCCAGTCAGTAGTGATGACGAAGAAGTTCCAGTGATCAAAAGAAAAGTAAAGATTGAAGTTCCAAAGTTCAAGGTTGATGAAAAAGTTGATGCGAAAAAGATTTCAGTGAGGTGTGAGAACTGTGAAGCTGTGAAGAAACAGAACAGCACACTGATCTATAACTTGAACAGTTTAAAGGAATCTTATGATGTGTTGAACAAAGCTATGAACCAGTATAATCAAACCAGTGAAGAACAAGCTACAGCTATGAAGACACTTCAGGGTGCTTTTATGACGAAGCAAAAAGTGGTGAACAACTACATTGAGAAGTGTGCCGTGCTTGAACAAAAGCTGGAACTGCAAAGAATGGAGACTGAAAGAGTAAACCGTTTGTTGAAAAGTTACTCATGTACTTCTTATGTCATTGACAGGATTTATCCAACTGTTGAAGGCATGAAGGCATTTGAAGAGGATGAAGTAACTGAGGTAAAGAATGTTGGAAAAGTGGCTGAAGAAAAGACTCCAGAAAAGAAGAAAGTAAAGAAGAAGGATACGAAAGAGAATGATTCTGGTAAGAAACAATGTTTTGGTTACAACAAGTGTCCACCCCCACTGGAAAATGGATATTTGCCCAGAAATCCAAATTCTAAAAGAGTCCAAAAGGCTACAAACTTACAATGGGAGTCGGAGTCGTCAGTTAATTTGCCAGAAAATATAGATGTCACGTTTACATCATCTGACACTGATCATGAGTCGGAGTTAATAAAGAAAGTCGTCGATCAAGTGTTGGATAAAGATGAAACTGAGGAGTCAAAGTTGGAGTCAAACTCAGAGTCAAAGTCAGAGTCAGAGTCAAAGTCTGGTTCTTAAAGTTCGAGTTCGACAGACAACAGTCTAAAATCTTCGGTTAAAAGGGTTTATGACAAAGAATTCATGTTATCAAAATCTAATTTAAGTGACGAAACATTCAAAGTTGCATATACATTGAATGATTCCGACAACTTATATTCTGATGAGGAATTTCCAATAAAAGGTGTCAAAACTGAATTGATCAAAAAGGTTTTCAAACTTCCAGAAATTAATATTTCTGAAATAAAAGATTTAAATCTTAATGGTAAACCTAAAACTTACACCTCAAGAGTACAACAAAGATTAAACAAGAAAAAAGGTTATAGTTCTGGTTCTGGTTTTCAAAAGAAACCAAATCCTAACCGTAATTTCAAAAAGAAAGGTCTTGGATTTATCCCAACAGAAAAACAGAAAAATGAAAAATATGTTCGTGATTTTAAAGCAAAGATGACATTTGTTTTAGGTACATCAGCAGAAGAAGAAGAAAAGAAAGAATTTTGGAGACAATCGAACAAAGAATTCCTTGCAAAGAAGCAAGAAGAGATGAAAGAAACGAGAACCTGTTTCCAATGCAACAATGTTGGACATATTGCCAAAGATTGTTCAAAGGCAATACAGTCAAAACAGGGAGTTTCTCGTAACTCGAAAGACAAGGAAATTGTGTTTGAACCACTAATTGACATAACCAAATTTTTCAAAAATTCTACATTTGAAATTGGTGAATGTTCAAACAAGTTTTACAATAAAAGAGCTAAATCTGACAAACAAAAATGGGTGGTTAAGAAGTCTGGAAGTAGTTCTAGCGATGATTCTGATAGGTCAAAATCAGATGAGCTATCTTTTGGCGATGAATCTGATTCCACAAAATCAGATGAGCCACAGGTTGAGTTAAAATTGAAAACTTCAGTTCCTCCAATGGATGATGTTCATTTTCCACCATTGAAGGCTGAAAATTTTAAAAAGAAAATTGGTAAGGTTGAAATTTCAAACCAATTTTATGATGACAAGAAGGAATTTGATGTCGAAAAGGCCTTTAACCCCACTGTGAAACACATTTTTGGTAAAATGATTGATCGAAAAGTCAAAGGGGTTAAAGAGTTCTATGAGAAGAAGATGAAGAAAGATAAAGTTGAACCATCCCTGGTTTGTGACTGGGATGGTACATACTATGAACAGTAAGTCTGTGGACTTGCCGGAGCTCCCAGGTTTGTAAGCGTGGAGCAGGAATCGGCATCTATCTTTCTTAGTTGGATTTTTCGTACAAGTGGTAAATCAGGGACATTAATTTGTACTTGATTTTCTACAAGTGGTTGAAGACAAAATGATGAACCACATCCCCAACTTTACAAGTGGTAAAAACAAACTTATTTTCCGGAAAAATCATTTTGATTAAAACAAACTTAAGTGTTTTGAAATCTTAATGAGAAAATGGTTTGTTGTGAGGGGGAGTTCTGATTGTTTATGCCAAGTGAATGGCGAATTGAGGTGATTCGATATTGGTTGTCATTTTATTGTACAGTTTGTTTTCAAATTTCCTAAAATGTGTTTGCATTTTAGGGGGAGTAAGAATTTTTAGAAAATCCAAAAACATTTGAAAATTTGAAAAAGATAAAAACATGATAAAACAAAAATGAGTTTTGTTGTCAAGAAGAGGAAATGATAATACATCAGTGGACGATCACAACATGCTAAAGAATTGGAAAGTTAAAAGTGATAAACGGTCTCACTGATGATGTGCCAGTAGGTTTTTGCACATTTAGTAGATTGTGACGAGATATAAACCTAAATTTCAAACTTGCTTATATCGTGGGGAAACATCTCTCGGATATATGGGTAACCCCCGAAATCTCGTTTGAAAGATTCCTTTTTCTGATATACTAGGTCTGTATACTCAGTGATATCTGGGGTATTATTCCTGGACTTCTGCTGAATGGAAGTTCTGACCTAGTCCTCGAATAATACTTTCCGCAATGCTTGAAACATAGCATCACCCTCAGCATATATGATAAGACAATAAAATTGCTTAGCAATGCTGTTGTAAAAAAGATCCTCTAAAGGGGACACACCCAAAAGTTGATTCGTGATCTCTCTGCTGAACGGTAGTTCTGACCTGAGCTCTCACGATTTCGATCATAATTTATTCCCCTACAGATATCATTTGTGTCATACTTACCTGTAAGACTGAATATTGGGATCTGGATACGGGAGTATATTCTGAGGTGGGACACGTGATTGAGTTTAAGTGTTTAAGACATTAACATCGTATCTCGAAGCAGTTGAACTTTGTGCGAAAATTTAAATGGACCAGTATACTGACAATCTAAGTGAATCGTTTAGAGCTTAAAATGTTTTAAAGCTTAACGGTGTTGCTGATTTGTCTCAGAAGCCGATATGATCCTCTTACACAAACTCACAAAAATATTGTCTGTAAATATTTCTTTACTGCATTTCATTTCATTAAAAAATCCAAAAAGATTTTCAATGTGTTTTAGCATAAATTTTGAAAAATCCAAAAAGATTTTCAACAACTGATGTTGGAGAACTGATTTTCAAAATTCCTAGTGCTAAACATGATGAGCATGTGGTGAGGGGGAGTGTGTGTATAAATGAGAAAAGATTTTGTATTTTTATCTACATGTGGTTCATCAGTTATTAACATTGTTAAATCATCCTGAATAAATTTGAGGGAGAGTTTGGTTGTATAAATTTTGTAAAATGTTAAATTTGTGAAAATTTACTTTTGGGTAGAGGATGTGCAGGATAGCCTGGATTCTGAAGTCTGAGTATAGAGCCAGGTCATGATCCTGATTCTGTGAAAGTCAAACTGCAATCAACATCCAAGGAAAGATTGATCGAGAGGAGTATGTTTATGCTAAAGAGGAGAAAGAGATAAAGTTTGAGGATGCTTACACGTTCAGACTAATAAAGACTGAAGACGTTGAAGACTCGACACTTAAGACTCGTCAACATTCGAGGGGGAGTCTGTTGGTGCATGCGTCTGTCGACTTCGTCTTATATCGAGTCTTGAATTCGTTGCGGATCTAAACAAGAATGATGTCAAGTTCGCATGAATGTTCAAACGAAGTGGATGTTCAAACGAAGTGGATGTTCAAACGAAGTGGATGTTCAAACGAAGTGGATGTTCAAATGAAGTGGACGTTCAAACGAAGTGGTCACTTCATACGAACTGGGGTTTGTCCAGTTCGTATGAAGCTCAGATGACCTGGTCTCCCTATAAATAGGTCATGTTGTCATTTCATTTGTAACTTTGGCATTTCCGGTAGCGAAGCTCTGCCGAGATATCTCCAGACCGTGTAAAGCTTTCATATCAATAGAAGAGATAGTTAAACTACTTTCAAGTGCAAATCAAGCTGATTCGAAACCGAAACGTCTGTTTCCGCCTCTCGTTTTGGTCTAGAACACTTCTGATCGACTCGTTTAGGTCGTTTCTCGATCCTACAAATCCTAAATTGAAATGTTAACAAGGATTTGAACCTAATTGTGGGACTACCATCTTGGCCCTGTCTTAAGGTGACATATGGCTAGGTCTTTGTCCTTTTTAGATTTTTGCCATTTTTACTATATAATGGTAGATCTTATAATATAGGAATGATATTTTAAACATAATCGTTCCTTTAAAATTTACACAAGTATATGGTTGCCCTAAACGGGACTTCTTAAGAAAATGACTTGTCCATGCTAGGGCAAATCAGAAAAATAACAAAAGGAGCAATTTAAAAGACAATAAAACGAATTAGGATTTGTCCTATGTTCTTGTCTAGACTCAAGAATGTGCAACTGTGTAACTGAGATTAAACACAAAAGACTAGTGTTTAATTCACTCAGTGTTGGCTCTGATACCAACATGTCACACCCCTAATTTCCACGTATTACCGGTGGGCCCGGTAGGGGAGTATCGTGACGTGGTTGGTAACATCATAGTCAAACAACACAATATATAAATGCACAGTGGAAGCAAAAGGATAAATATATTACAATCCGAAATAATGTAACATCAAAGTATTACAACGGAAGTAAAGGATCCACAGGCGGATCGAAAATAAAATAACACTGTTCAACAGACTTTAGGCATCTAAGCTTGCGAGACTCTTTAATGATGCTAGGAGTAGCCAGCCGATTCCGATTAGTACCTGCACTTAGCCTTTTTAGAAAATACGTCAGTTTACACTGGTAAATACAATCAACTGACTCATTTTGAAAAGGGTTTAAAATGATTGATTTGAATGCACATGGCACAAATAATATTTTATAACTTGGGACAATTATGTAGAAATAATACTTGTAAAAGAATTACATGTTTCTTATGCGTTCAGTAGCCGGATCGAGCCGGGTTAAAGATCAATAGACACACCACATTATGTAAATGAGACACTGACAGGTGTACGCCTACACCTGAGTGCTAAGGTCGTGGCCATTTCGTAAAATGATGCCAGGGATATCCGGGACATGGTCATTAACCCCCCAAAGGCTTTAAGCAAACAAAACAATTTAAACGGTCATCTCGATAATACTTAACCCCCAAAACGATTAAGGTCGAATGCCCGACCAAGCGGTATTTTATATACCGTACCCCAAGCCCGTATAAGGGAAAATAAGTTAAAAGTATTTACCTGAGCTAAATATAAATTCAATCCCAGCCGTATCAAATCAGCAAGTACAGATAGCTTTTACTGCGCTTCTAAATCTGGAACGAAGGTTTTTAATAACCTATTAGAATCCTAACGGGTCTTTAATTAAGCCTTGACTTAGACCGATTAGTTTTCAAGAGAAACATACGGTTCAAACGCATGATAAAGCGAAGACCGGAATAGAATGTGATTTAGACCCGACAAGTTTGAAGACTTGTATAATATGGGTAATCTAAACACATTCTGGATTTTGAGATAATAACGATAAGGTTTGACCCGTTTCGGCTAATTTATGCAAACTAGTTACATAAACCGTACCGAACGCGTATGAAGCGTAACGGTTAACCGTAAGAGTCCTAAACAGGTTTCCTAAGTTAACATGCCTTAAATACGTTGTGATATCAGTAGGATATCTTCCATTATGCCCAAAACGAGTTTAATCTCATATTAAGCCCCGTAGGGGTATTTTGGTCATTTTAAAGATTATAAAAGGGATTAATTTATCTGCTGTGATCCGGGTCTGAATAAATTAGTAAAATAACTTATTTTAACAGGTTATAACATTTGGTTATAATTCTTATATGCCAAAATAGTTTTAAACCCTAACTCTGCGTTTAATACGCGTATAATGTCGTTTTAAGCGATTTACGGGTTAATATAGGATTCTGAGTTTTCTGATCAGTTCAACAAGTTCAAAATACTCCATTTATTATTTGAAATCAGTAGCAATTGGATTGGTGTCAAAAGGATTTGTAAAACTCATTTTATGGCCGAAAAGGGCATATTCGGTATTTGCCAATTAAGACGATAATCCTAGCTTATGATCAGTTTAAAAATAATTAAAAATCTTCAAAAATCCCAAAATACATCAGTGGGTAAAAGGTTTGGTGTCAAAAATGGGGTTTAGATAGGCTTTACGCTAATGACGCCGATTAATTACTAAGAAGCGTTATAATTACGTCATTAAGCATAACTCCTAATCTAGACCTCCGACTGATGTGAAAACTTAGGGATATGTTTTATAATCAGTAACAAAGATTATTGTACTTTCACATTTCCAAAATTCTCGTTGTATGGTCGTAAGGGCATTATGGTCACTATTTAAGCAATTAGCGGAAACGTCGGACAATCGAGGTTCCAAGTGGTATAAACGCAGAGGGTTATACCAACATGTAACTAGGTCCTAATGGAACTTTAAGGCATGTCTAAACCTATCTAAACCGGGTCAGAACTGAATCAAAGCAAAAGTCAAACTTTTGCATCTTTCGGTTCCGAATCGGTTCAAAACAGAAAGTTGTCGAATCAAAAAAGCTTAGACAAGTTCTTATGCTTATTATCAGGTTATATGAATGATAAAATAGGTTACACGACTTCTACAATGCTAATCGCGTGTTAATTCAAAAATAACAATTCTGTTGACTTTTTCTAATCATCTTTGACTCGACAAATGACCTAGTTAGGATGGGAATCAGTGAGTGCCCTTTTAAGGGTTTGATGCCCACCTAATTACCAACTTATAACTACCTTAAGTTTGACTAATCGCTGGACCAATATCGATTAATCAATAAGTCAACCATTATTTACGACGGTTTGACTTTTAAGCTATAAACTAATCAAAACTCAATTAAAGAAGGTTAATAATACTTACCAAGGTCCTAATGATGATTAGAGATGCTTAGGAAGTGGCCTTGAGTTCCAGAAATCCTCAGATGTGAAGTTTGGAATGAATGATCAAATGGTTCAACAAGGTGGGTTCTTATATAGTGTTCTTGATGCCTTTAGATCATTACAAACAAGTCTACAATTGTTATGGGATCATCCCAAATGTCCCTAGGGCCTAATAATGCATTAAACAAGTCCCTAAAATCGGAAAATGGCAGATTGAGGCGGTGCAACCGGCTGAAACCAGGCAGCTGTGAAGTTTTTGCATCTGCAGGTGGGACGCGGCCCACGTAAGTTCCCTCAAGGTCTTACGCGGCCCGCCTGGTTCTCCGATTCAGGTTTCAAACTTTTCATTTATTTCACTTTTAGTCCCCGGTCCTCCTAAACGTCGTTTTCACCTTGTTTCTTGCATTATAAGCCCTCTAACATGATTTATAAGGGCTTCAAGACTTATACCATCTTTGTGAAGTCTTTGGTCACTTTTTGTTTACCCGAAAAGTCATAAATTTCATTGTTGACGCATCTAACCCCTCGAATACGAATTTTATCATAACTTTCTCATACGATAACGAAACTTGGTGAAATTTTTATCACGCATTCTAGTGAGCATAATTAATCGTTACAAAGCTTCGGGTTCGCTAAAAGGTCACTCAGAGGTATACCTTAAACATGTTGACACATTTAACCCCTGCAGTTTGTAATTTCTCACTTTCTTTCACAATTAGCTTCGTACGATCCATGATTTATTCGTTTAAGGTTATAAACATCATGTAGGGTTATTTTAAAGTATATTTATCCATTGTGGATGTTTTGAACCCTTATTTTCACATAGTTTCTTTGTTTGTCAACCTTAGTCCCTCTAAAGTATTCTTTCACACGTTCAAAGCTTATGACACGTGTCAATACATTATTGGACGAAATTTTCGAGGTGTTACAGTCATTAACCCCCCAAAGGCTTTAAGCAAACAAAATATTTCAAAACGGAGCATATCAATGGTTTAACCTCTATTCGATTAAAGATTCAATGCCCGACCAAGCGGTATTTTATATACCATGCCCCAAGCCCGTATAGGGAAAATAAGTTAAAAGCATTTACCTTTGCAAGTATCAATCACAAATAGCAAGTGCGTGTAGCTTTTACCAGGTCTCCTATTCTGGAACGAAGGTTTATAATAACCTATTAGAATCCTAACGGGTATTTATTTAAGCCTAAACTTAGACCGGTTAGTTTTAAGGAAATATACGGTTCGAACGTGTGATTAAGCGAAGACCGGAATAGAATGTGTTTTAGACCCGACAAGTTTGAAGACTTGTATAATATGGGTAATCTAAACACATTCTGGATTTTGAGATAATAACGATAAGGTTTGACCCGTTTCGGCTAATTTATGCAAACTAGTTACATAAACCGAACCGAACGCGCAAGAGGCGTAACGGGTAACCATGAGAGTCATTTACAGGTTTCCTAAGTTAATATGACTTAAATAGGTTGTGATATCAGTAGGATACCTTCCATTATGCCCAAAACGAGTTTAACCTTAATTTAAGCCCCGTAGGGGTATTTTGGTCATTTTAAGGATTTTAAAAGAGATTAAATGAAATTCTGAGATTCGGGTCTGAAAAAATCAGTAAAATAACTTAATTTACCAGGTTATATCAGTTGGTGATAAGTCTTATATGACAAAATGGTTTTAAACCCATATTAGGTGTTTAATACGCGTAAAAAGCCGTTTTAAGCGATTTCCGGGTTATACAGGAAATCTGAGTTTTTGATCAGGTTATAAAGTTCAAAATACTTCATTTATTATTTAAAATCAGTAGCAATTGGATTGGTGTCAAAATATTATGTAGAACTCATTTTATAACCAAAAAGGGTATATCGGTATTTACCGAATCAACGCCATAACCTTAGGTTATGAGCAGGTTAAAAATAATTAAAAATCTTCAAAAATCCCAAAATATTAAATTACATCAGTGGGTAAAATTTTTGGTGTCAAAAATTGGGTTTAGATAGGCTTTATGCTAATTGCGCCGTTTAATTAACGAAAAGCTTTTTAAGTGCGCTATTGAGCATAACTCCTAATCTAGACCTCCAACTGATATGAAATTTTAGGGACGTTTTTATAATTCAGAAAAGAAGATTATTGTCCTCTCACATATCCAAAATTCTCGTTTTATGGTCAAAAGGGCATTATGGTCAACATTAAGCAATTAACGGAAATGTGTAAACGAATCGGGCAATTAACGAACCAATCACAGAGGTTTATACTATCATGTAACTTGGTCCTAAGGAAGCTCTAAGGAATTTCCAAATCATATTATATCGGGTCAGAACTGAAGTCAAAGCAAAAGTCAAAGTTTTGCGACTTTCGGTTCCGAACCGGGTCTAAACAGAAAATTGTCGGGTCGAACATGCTTAGACATGTTCTTACATTTATTACTAAGTTATATGAGTGGTAAAATAGGTTACATGCCTTCTACATTGCTAATTACATTTTAATTCGCAAGTTAAGTTTCTGTTGACTTTTTATAAACAACTTTGACCCGACAAATGACTAGGTTAGGACGGGAATCAGATGGTGCCCTTTTAAGGGTTTAATGCCCACATAATTACCAACTTATAACTACCTTTAATTTGACTAATCACTGGACCATTAATGATTAATCGCTAAGTCAAATGTTAATTACGACGGTTGACTTTTAAGCTAATAACTAAGTAAAACTCAATTAAGGAAGGTCAAGGATACTTACCAAGGTACTAATTTTGACTAGGGATGACTTGGGTCTGCTTTTGAACTCCAGAAGTCTTCAAAAATGCAGATGGAATGAATGCAAGAATGTTGCAAACATTGTGGGACTTATATAGTGCTTTAGGTTGCTCAAGATCATGCCACACAAGTCTAGCATTGTTCCCAGATCATTTACAAGTGCCCCTAAGCCTAAAAATCAGTAGGGGTCGCGCATGGAAGTGGAAAATATCTTTCTAAGTCGGTTACAATGGACATAGCAGACATCAGCCACATTTTTCGGCATTAGAAGGCCCCTCGCGTCACGCGTAGGTCCCCTAGGGGTCCTTCGCGTCGCGCGACGCCCCCTCTTATCCAAATCAAATTTTCAGATTTTGCTGTTTTGGTCCTTGGTCCATATAAAGTTGTTTCGATAATTATTTTTGCACTATGAGCCCTCTAAATTTATTTCCAGGGACTCCAAGACATAACCAATCCTTGTGAAGCCCTTGTTTAACTTTGTTATCTCCCGAAAAATCATAAACTTCATCGTTGATGCTTTTAACCCCTTGTATACGAATTTTATCATAACTTTCTCATACGATAACGAAACTTGGTGAAATTTTTATCATACCTTCTAGTGAGCATAATTAATCGTTACAAAGCTTCGGGTTTGCTAAAAGGCCACTCAGAGGTATACTTTAAACATGTTGACATATTTAACCCCTGTAGTTTGTAATCTCTCACTTTCTTTCACAATTAGCTTCGTATGGTCCATGATTCATTCGTTTAAGGGTATAAACATCATGTAGGGTTATTGTAAAGTATATTTATCCATTTTTGACATTTTGAACCCTTATATTCACATACTTTCCTTGTTTGTCAACTTTAGTCCTTCTAATCAATCATTTACACGTTTTAAGCTCATGACACGTGTCAATAAATTTTGGACATGAAATTTTCGAGGTGTTACAATTAGGAGGCATGGGGACCCTAACCCAAACAAACACATGCCACCAGACACTTCTAGCTAGCATACAGGCTGTGAAAAGGTGATCTGGGGATTCGATACCGTAGCCACACCTCGCACACATCAGGTCCTGGAGAGCAATTTCTCTGTTGTGTAACTCCCTTTTAGTCGCCACTTTACCTAAGAGAACTTTCCAAAGGACGTAGTTAGCCTTCAGTGGTGCCCAAGAATTCCAAAAGAAAACCGTCCCGCTAGCATGATCGTCAGTTCCTGCCTTTAGGATTTCTAAACGAAGATCTTTAATAGAGAAATCAACACCACTTCCGTTTTCCCAAACCCATGTGTCTCTCGACCCGGTTAACTCGACCCTGTTCAGCCAAGTCATTAGCTCCCCCAGGTGTTGCCATTCACTGTCCAGATTTGGACTATTAATCCATTCCCATCCCCATATGTTATACACATCCAAGCCCACCCAAATTTTCACAACCGTGCCGTTCTTGCTTTTAGCCAGCCTATAAAGGTCTGGGTAGAGTGTCATCAGCGGCTCCTTGGTTACCCAAGGATCCTTCCAGAACCGAGTACTTTGGCCATTGCCCACTCTTGACTGGAACTTTTCTGTCAAATTGATTCCTACTTTGGAAAAAGCGACATCCACTCCTCCCACATCCTTCCATATTCCAGGCATGGTCGCTTTTACCGGAATGACCTTGTTATTTGAGGTGGTCCCATGGATCGAAGTAATCACCTCAGCCCATAGGTGACTCGGCTCTTGTTTATGTCTCCACCACCACTTTGCAATCATAGCCAAGTTAAAGTCACGAATACCCCCTATTCCTAAACCACCGAGGGTTTTAGGCTTTATCATTTTGTCCCACCGCACCCATTTTATCTTGTGTCCTAAGGTTGTGTTACCCCACACAAAGGCTCTTCATATGCTTTCAAGTTTTTTTATTATCGTTTTAGGGGCAAGGAACAAGGATAGATAGTATGACGGGAGACTACCGAGGTCCGCCTTTGCAAGGGTGACACGACCCGTAAAGGACAAGTTCCTTGCTTTCCAAGAAGAGAGCCGCTTACTAAATTTTTCCACAACCGGTTGCCAGTGAATTTTCCACTTCATATTTGCTCCGATTGGAACCCCCAAGTATGTGAATGGAAAGGCAACCACTCCACACTTTAAAACTTGAGCCATTTGTGTTACCTCTAGATCTTCAACTCCCACACCATAGAGCCGGCACTCATGATGATTAACTTTTAACCCCATGACAAGATATAAACATCTAAGGAATCAGTTTAAACTTACCACGTTGTGCATGGACCATTCTCCTATGAAGATGACGTCATCGGAGTAGCATAGGTGTGAAATAATGGGGCCTCCGTTTGGGAGTTTTATGACGTGGAACAATCCCAAATCCAGCGCCTGCTTTATGAACTATAATCCTTTTTAACCTTCTTACTTATATTACCCTTTGTATTTGATCCTAATCCGTATGAATGATTTAATGAGTAAATGTAATCCGGGTCCTTTTTTCTCTCTAGCTTCCATTCATATATGAACGTGTTTGCTCCGTCTATGCATGTTCCGTTGTGAACCATAATTTTTTTAAATAACCATTTTAGAAAACTAAGAATCTTTTTTTAGAGTGTTACATTTTGGTAATTACACAGCACAACTTGTCATTATGTTAAATGATGAAAATATCATGATATTAATAGCATACATCAAGTAGCTCCGACAACAATAAAGTAATTTATAATTCTTTTTACTAAATCATTAAAAAAACTCTTTTATTGTTATCTTCATGTAAACTCGTTTCATGGGTATATATTGTTGATCAGTTCTGTTTAAACATAATGGAAAACATGAATAACATACCTGTTACAGCAGACAGACCAGTAGAGAATCCAGTCAGTGATGCAGCCATTGAGTTCGACATACTTGTCAGGATGATCTGGTTCCTCCTTAGGGTGTAAGGTGATGATGGTAATGAAACCGAAACTAGGGAGGAATCGGTTATGGAGAGAGAGCCGAATAGATGTTATGAGGGTTGGTTGATTCACTAAATTGGGTAACCCTTAAACTCTCTAATAATCCCCTTATATATACACCCAAGAGGAAACCTAATTAGTTACTAAGGGTAATATGGTCCATCAACAATTACCAACTAATTATTAATAGGTTATTAATATATTTTGATCTAATATAATATAAATGATTATAATGGCTAAAAGATTAAATATTATATTAATAATATATTTAATCTCACATTCTCCCACTTAGCCGAGTAATCATTTATCATGAGTATTAGATGAGCCTGGCCAGGAGTTAACACTCATTTTAGCCTTAAACCAAGAACTATAGCAGAGAAATACAGCCGTTGAATCATCATTCGACTCAGGACCCCCATTAGTCATACTATAGCCTCAATTTAAAACCTAATAGTTACGATAAAAATATGTATAAGCCCTTTAGCGTCTGATTTGTATTTATATTTGTCTATATGTCATTACACCGGCAGAACATATGTTAGAGACATACAAAATCAAACTGAGGAAATTTTATTAATTAAAACATAAGCTAGTACAATATGCCGTTAAATAAGGTCTTTAGTAAGTCCCATATTCGATACATGTTCTTCGAAAACTTTAGGTGAGAGACCTTTAGTCATCGGATCCGCAAGCATATCTTTAGTACTAATATACTCAATACAAAGATTATTTTCCTCAACTCGTTCGCGTACGAACAAATATTTTGTATCGAGATATAAACCAGCTCTAGTTGAACTGTTACTGTTCGAGAAACTAACGGCAGCTGAGTTATCACAGTAAAGCTTCAATGGTCTAGAAATGGAATTAACGATTTTGAGTCCAGTGATCAGATTTCTAAGCAACATTCCATGACAGGTTGCGTTGTAAACAGCAATATATTATGCCATCATTGTGGAAGTTGTAGTTAACTGTTGTTTATGACTCTTCCATGAGATAGGTCCGCCTGCTAACATAAAGATGTAGCCCGAAGTGGATTTCTTGTCATCTTTGCATTTGGCAAAGTCAGAATCAGAATAACCTACCACTTCTAAGTGATCACTTCTTCTATAAGTCAGTTTATAGTCTTTTGTCCCTTGCAGATATCTAAGGACCTTCTTAGCTGCTTTCCAGTGATCTAGACCAGGATTAGTCTGATAACGGCCTAGCATTCCAGCAATATAAGCGATATCTGGGCGAGTACAGACTTGAGCATACAGCAGGCTCCCGACTATTGACGCGTAAGGTATCTGGCTCATTTGCTCCTTTTCAACCTCTGTTGTCGGACACTAGAATGAGCCGAAAACATCTCCCTTAACTACTGGAGCGACTGAGGGTTTGCACAGTTGCATGTTGTAACGTGTAAGGACACGATCTATGTAAGTCTTTTGGGACAATCCTAAGATCCCTTTGTGTCTATCTCGGTGAATTTCGATGCCAATAACGTAAGAAGCATCTCCGAGATCCTTCATGTCGAAGTTATGCGAGAGTAACCGCTTCGACTCATGCAACATGTCTAAACAAACTATTACTTGCCAATAGAATATCATCTACGTAAAGGACAAGTATAGTAAAGTTACTCCCACTCATCTTGAGGTAGGTGCATTGATCCACTTGATTCTTCATAAAACCTTGCCTCTTCATGACTTCATCAAACTTGAGGTACCATTGACGTGATGCTTGTTTTAACCCATAAATGGATTTCTTCAACTTACAGACTAGATGCTCCTGACCTTCAGGTTTAAAGCCTTCAGGTTGTTTCATGTAAACATCTTCGTCCAAGTCTCCGTTAAGGAAAGCAGTTTTGACGTCCATCTGATGCAGCTCTAAATCAAAATGAGCTACTAGGGCCATAACGATCCTTAATGAATCTTTACGAGAGACAGGTGAAAACGTCTCTTGATAGTCAATTCCCTCTTTCTGAGTGTAGCCCTTTGCAACCAATCTCGCTTTGTAGCGTTCAACGTTCCCATTCGGATCCAGTTTTGTTTTGAACACCCATTTACAACCTACAGGTTTGGCACCATTGGGTAATTCGACTAAATCCCAAACGTCATTTTTCTTCATGGATTCAAGCTCATCAATCATTGCTCTATTCCATTCAGAAGACTGATCACTGCTAATGGCTTCATTATAAGAGATAGGATCATTGAGCTTTCCAGCATCCATTTCAGTCAGGTAGGTAACATAATCATCCCAATTAGTAGGCCTTCTTTGCCTAGATGACCTCCTGAGTTGATTATCGGGTCCAGCGTTGTCTTGGTTTTGAGCGTTTGATGTACCTTCGTTATGAGGTATAATGGGTTCTGAGTGTGGAGATGAAATTTGTGCAGTAGCTTCAGGTGCAGTTGTTGCATTGGGTACAAGAGGAGTAAACGGAGTAATGGTAAGCGACGAGTCTCTCCCCCCCCCCCCCCCCCCCGCGTCTTGTACTTCTTGCAATTCTTCATAAGGGTTGGTACTGCTCCCACTGACCTTAAAATCCTCCAGGAACGCAGCACGCTTGGTTTCAACAATACGGGTGACATGGGAAGGACAATAGAAACGATAACCCTTCGAATGATCAGGATACCCGATTAAGAAGCAGGTAACTGTTTTAGGGTCAAGTTTCCTTAGGAAAGGATTATAGAGTTTTGCTTCAGCAATGCAGCCCCATACTTTCATATATTTAAGACACGGTTTCCTTCCTGTCCAAAGTTCATAAGGAGTTTTAGGGACAGACTTAGAAGGGACTCTATTGAGTATATGAACAGCTGCTTTTAACGCTTCAGTCCAGAGGAATAATGGTAAATTAGTGTTGGCTAACATACTGCGCACCATGTTCATAAGGGTACGATTTCTTCGTTCAGCGACACCGTTCTGCTGAGGTGTACCAGGCATGGTGTATTGGTTCACAATCCCCTGGCCCTTACAAAACTCATAAAATGGACCAAGAGCTTGACCCACATCAGTATGTCTTCCATAATATTCACCGCCTCTATCTGATCTCACAACTTTAATCTGACGATCTAATTGCTTTTCAACTTCAGCTTTATAATCTTTAAAAGTTGTTAGAGATTCAGACTTTTCCTTAATAAGATACAAGTACATGTAACGAGAATAATCATCAATGAAAGTGATAAATGAAGTATATCCTGTTATGCCAGCGATTTGGTAAGGACCACTAATGTCAGTGTGAATGAGTTCTAATAAATTAGAACTCCTAGTGGCACCTTTCTTATTCACTGATGTCATTTTGCCTTTGAGACATTTGACACATGTTCCAAAATCAGTAAAATCGAGATGAGGTAAGACTTCATCCTTTACGAGACGATTTAATCGTTCTCTTGAGATGTGGCCTAAACGTTGATGCCACAACATAGATGAAGTCTCTAAGTCTCGAATCTGTTTCATCTTTGTGAGTGATTCATTAATATTATATGACAACAAAGATTTGGAAAAATTATCATCAAGTTCTAATCTATAGAGACCACCATCCAGAATGCCAGTACCATAAACAACGGAATCATAGAGAATAGAGAGTTTGCGATGACCATGAGAAACGACAAAACCGTCCATGTCTAACTTTGGTCCTGATACAAGGTTCTGAGTTACCTCAGGAACATATAAGGTATCATAAAGTTTAATACATAAACCAGTTTTCAAAAATAATTGTAATGCTCCTATGGCCTTCACTTCTAATTCCCGATCATCCCCAACTTTAAGTGTTCTTTGGTTTCTTCCCAGCTTCCGGATTGTAAGGAATCCCTGAGTAGAGTTAGTTACATGAACCATAGAACCAGAATCAAACCACCAAGAATTAGCAGGAACATTTAAATTAAAGGACTCAAGTATCATGAAAAAATCGTTACCTTTCTTAGCCAGCCACTCCTTGAAGTCAGGGCATTCCTTTTGCTTATGTACTGTTTTCTTACAGAACTTGCAATAGGGTTTGCCTAAGGAGCTCTTAGAGCTGGAAGGTGCACTTGTATTAGGATTGGGCTTTTGTACTTTGGAAGCATCCTTTCTTTGATGATTGTGCTTCCTCTTCTTCGAGTTGGAGGTTGTGAAGTTAGCAACATCAGTTGTGCGATCCATCTTCATACGCTCTTCCTCCTGTACGCACATAGCGACCAGCTCACTCATCGTCCATTTGTCCTTCTGGGTGTTGTAATTGATCTTGAATGCTTCATAGGACGAAGGAAGCGAAGTGATGATGAAGTGAACAAGAAAACCATCACTAATTTCCATCTCTAGCCCTTTTAGCTTATTGGCCATGTCATGCATCATCATGATGTGTTCGCGAATGCCGCTCCTCCCATCATACTTAGTCGTCACGAGCTTGAGGATAAGAGTGCTAGCGTGTGCTTTTGATGTTCCTTTGAATTGAGCCTCCACAGAAGCCAGATAGGTTTTAGCATCTTCAGAATCAGGAATGGCGCCTCTAATAGCATTGTGAATGGATTGCTTCATGAACATGAGAGACATGCGGTTACATCTAGTCCATTTTTCATGAACTATCTGATCAGCAGCAGTACTTTGAGTAGTAAGATCCGCTGGCTTATTCTCTCTAAGAGCATAATCGAAGTCTAGCAATCCTAGTGTAAGCATGAGGGTATCCTTCCATTCAGCAAAGTTATCACCAGTCAAAGGTGGAATCCCGCAATTGGGTGCTGATAGTGGAAATAAGGTGAGCAAGTTATGATACTAAGAAAGAAGTCTTAATGTGATCTAAGGGCATGTTATACTAAGGCAGGCATAAATAATGACCATTTTAATTATGAAGCTGTGATAATGTCTATTACTAACATCAAAATAATAGACTTAGTAAAATTCTACTTAAACGAAGACAAATCAGCTTTGGCCAGAAGTGTAATCATTTAAGTATGTGTGCAAAGCAATCGTGACAAATCAGCTTTGGCCAGAAATGAGACAATCACTTTAGTTATGCACTTGTCAAGCATGCTAAACATAAATGAATTAAATCAGCTTTGGCCAGAATTAAGACATTTCACGTTTGTAATGCATACTCAACATAGCTTTTATAATACTTGAACAATAAATAGATGTATTAAATCAGCTTTGGCCAGAATTAATACATCAGAAGCTCATTCAAGTTAAGCTATTTTGGTTTTGTAAAAAATTATCTGATTTCTGATTAGCACAGGGTTCAGGGCGGAGCCCCGAGCTAAATTTTAGTTCACATCAAACAGCCTAAGGTAATGAGGTCTTGAGTCAGGTCTCGAGTTAGGTCTCGACTGAGTTTTGAGATCTCGAGTCAGTTATGAGGTCTCGAGTCGCAACCTTTGTCTCGAGTCGGAACCATGGTCTCGACTACTGTATTTTATGAGATCTCGAGTCATAATGAGGTCTCGAGTCACAACCACGGTCTCGAGTTGTGAAGATTATGGTCTCGAGTCGCAACCTTATGGTCTCGAGTTGTGACCTTATGGTCTCGAGTCGAGACCTTTCTCTCGAGTTATAAAGATTTAAGCCCTTATGATTTCGAGTCGAGACCTTGTGGTCTCGAGTCGAGATCTGTTGGTCTCGAGTTGTGAACATTTAAGGACCTGATGATTTCGAGTCGAGACCTTATGGTCTCGAGTCGAGACTGATGGTCTCGAGTCGTTATCTGATGGTCTCGAGCCCACTGTTAATAGCTGTTTATTGTGATAATAATTGAAAACTCGAAATTTTAGGGATTGTGGGATAGTGTTTCCTGTTTTATTGTTGATCTAAACTTATCAAAAGATTTCGAAAATAATAACTGATTATCTATTAACAGTTTTCGAATATTTTAATAGATAAAATTCAGATCAAAATCAGTAAAAACACCCACTAATCCAAATTATATTCCAAAATTTAAGGAATTTTTGAGTTTTACTTAGAACAAGTGATGAACCCTAAAAATAAAAACATAATTCTGGGTTCGAAATCTAAATTTTAAGACTTTTGTTAACAGATTTCGGATATTAGGTTTGCCCATTATGGTCTCGAGTCAATTTATTAAACATACTTTTCCGAAAACAGTGATTTCGGTAACAAGGGACTCGAAACAGCCGTGACATTTAAAGGCTTTAAATTTTATGTTTTCCAGATTTTTAATCCCAGAATAATGGATACGAAAACAGAACTGATTTATCAACATATGCTCTGATACCACATGTTGATCAGTTCTGTTTAAACATAATGGAAAACATGAATAACATATCTGTTACAGCAGACATGCCAGCAAAGAATCCAGTCAGAGATGCAGCCATTGAGTTCGACATACTTGTCAGGATGACCTGGTTCCTCCTTACGGTGTAAGGTGATGATGGTAATGAAACCGAAACTAGGGAGGAATCGGTTATGAAGAGAGAGCCGAATAGATGTTATGAGGGTTGGTTGATTCACTAAATTGTGTAACCCTTAAACTCTCTAATAATCCCCTTATATATACACCCAAGAGGAAACCTAATTAGTTACTAAGGGTAATATGGTCCATCAACAATTACCAACTAATTATTAATAGGTTATTAATATATTTTGATCTAATATAATATAAATGATTATAATGGCTAAAAGATTAAATATTATATTAATAATATATTTAATCTCACATATATCTGTATATGTATGTGTGGAAGGATTTTGTATTTTGCGTGCCTCTTAATTACACGTGTTTTTTATATTGTTGGTGCTACCATTCTTGTTTGTGAAGTAAGATATATAGAATATATGATATGTTTGGTTTCACCAGTTTAATCATCACATGGGGAAAACTTTTCCTAGTGGTATATTTTTTTGGTTAACTTTTGCTTAATCATTAACAAAGGAATTCTATGATTTTGTTATTATGATCATA
This sequence comes from Helianthus tuberosus, assembly GCA_030545235.1. Lineage (NCBI taxonomy): Eukaryota > Viridiplantae > Streptophyta > Magnoliopsida > Asterales > Asteraceae > Helianthus > Helianthus tuberosus. The sequence continues at coordinate 146,921,578 of CM060396.1, forward strand.
TGAAGTAAACTTCAAGGTGGTGCGTCTGATTGACATTTCACCTCTTAAGATCGAACAACATAAAATAAATAAATAAAAATAGATGGATTTAGTGGCCTACATACCAAACAATAATTTCTCAAACGGCCGGAACATGACATGAAATAAACAGATTTTAAATCCGTAAATATAACTTGTTTTACTAAATGAGTTAATATAAATACGTCATAGCTAACCCATTAAATGGTTTATATACTTAAGTTTTATTAAATGGGTTAACCAGAATATGACTTGTGCAACAACTGGTTAACCCGTTAAATGGTTTATATGCTTAAGTTTTAGAGAAGGTTATTTTAAAGGTGTTAAAATTTAAAGATTGATTGTATACTTTTTTAATTCTCCTTCTAAGACCTACCGTACTGGGGCGTTTTTGGCCCCTGATACCGCCCCAAAACGCCGGATCACGCCGGCACCTCCACTACATTTGGGCGTGTTTGGCTCCTTTTTGGTTTAGGCGTGGTATAAAAAACGCTGGATGGGGGAATGGTTGTCCAATCATATTTCAGTTTGCATTAATTGGCCAATAAGAATTTTAAGTTCTTTTTTTTTTAATTTTATTTTATTACAAAACATAATGCCCAATAATGCCCCATCCCCACTACACCCATTTTAGAAAACGCTCAATAATGCCTCATTGCTGACTGGGCTGCCACATGGCACAAAACGCTCAAGGGTGAATATTGCCCACTACGCATGGTCTAATAAATGGGTTAACCAGAATATGACTTGTGCAACAACTGGTTAACCCGTTAAATGGTTTATATGCTTAAGTTTTAGAGAAGGTTATTTTAAAGGTATTAAAATTTAAAGATTGATTGTATACTTTTTTAATTCTCCTTCTAAGTGTTATTTTTCACAAGTCTATTTTTCTGTTTGATATTGTTGATTACCCAAAATTAGGGTTTAAAAAGTACAGGGAATATAAAATATAAACAATAAAGTCCTTATACAATACTATAATACGACGCTAGGTTTATAATCTATCACATACTCCATGGTCTGCTCAAATTCGATCCGAAGTTAAGGAATAGCTATGATGGTAAACCTTTGGTAAAATATTTTCGGTGAGCCGATGGGACATCTAACACACCAACGTAACCAATGGAACACGTTACCTCATAAAGTGTAAATCTATTTCCACATATTTGATTCTTTGATACTTTACAGGGCTTTAGGCTAAATACATGGCACTAAGATTGTCACAAAACACAATAGTTGCATGAGACACATGACAATGTAGTTTAAGAAAAAAATTACAAAACCAGATTGCCTGGCTTCAGTAACAACGTTGGCTACTCTGCGATATTAAGCTTTTATGTTGGATTGAGAAACAACATATTGACGTTTGGAGGACCAAAACACCAGTTTATTGCCAAGGAAGACACTTAATACCGAGGTAGACTGGTGAGTCTCAGTAAACCCTATACAGTCCGTATCAGTATAAGAGATCATACGATCTATAAATGACAGAAACAACTCTAGACCGTGACTAAAAGTGCCTTGAACGTAGCAAAGAATGTGTTTCAGGGCATGGAGATGTGGTTCGCGCGGGTCATGCATAAAAAGATAGACCTATTGAACGAAAACACTGCCAGGACGAGTCAACGTGAGATATTGCAAGGCACCGGTGAGACTACAATAAAGAGGCAAACTGATGTGATCAAAATACAACATATAAATTATATCAAATACGTCGTAAAAGCAACCCTTTTTTAGTACGAATGTTGGAGAAAGCTCGTGTTTTCCTTCCTTTTTATATTTTCAGGGATAAAAGAGCTTAAATTTGCAAAAAGAGCAAAAAGATGGCAAAATCCCACATAAATGTAAAGAAGAAGTAATTGCCCCAGATCGCCAAGCCCCAACTCGCATCCAAACCTCAAAATAACAAGAACAGAAGGCCAACACGGGGCCATGTCCACCTGACATGGGCCGTGTCCGAATATGGATACTGGGCAGGAGAAAAAGACAACTGCAAAAGAAAAAAATGACAGCCAACACGGGGTCGTGCTAAGCCAACACGAGGCGTGGTCAACCTAAAGATTTGCAGAATCTGCGATAGTACAGCAAGTACTTTGGCCACGGGTCGTGCCGTTGACACACGGGGCCGTGTTAGTACAATATCTGACAAGCAGTTAATGAGGATGAGAGAGAGAGAGAGATGGGCATGGGGCCGTGCCAGGCAGGCACGAGCCGTCCTGAAGCTTCTGTTTATAGCTATAAATAGGAGTGCTTGGTTCCACTTCAACTCATCCCTTGGCAAACCACTTCTCTCTCACTTGCCACCACTCTACCACCACTACAACACCATCATCCACCACCATCATCCATTTTCCATCTTTAGAGTGTGTGTAGTCTCGGGATCCAAGATTAATCGTAAGAATCTTTGTCAAACAAAGGCCATGCTTGGCTAAATTTTTACACCACTTGGTGAAGACTTTTCTTTTATGTATTTTCTTTTATGATTTCCAATCTTTGTCTACTTTTTAATTGGGTATGTATTAATGACGTTCATAAATAGTTTTTTTATATTGAAGGCGAATTTACTCAAATACTCTTCATATGTTCGTTTACTCAACATGTTCATGTCTTTACGGTCTATATAAAGCATGTTAATTAACCCTAACGGGATATTAGAAGAGTGGTTTGGGTAATTCTATATCTCGTCCAGTGTATAGATCCTGCGGGAACCTGGTTCAAGCATAGTAACACCTCACGAGTCGGAGCGGGCATTACCCACCATGGGAGAGGTGCAAAAAGCTTGAATACCTTATTCTTAAACTTTTATTAAAACATTAAACCAACCCCATGAGGATTGTATCCCTGCTGACTCACACCAACGGGTTGAGGGTGATCGCCGTCTTTTACGAGGGGTCCACCACATTTTACATTAATAACTTACTTAATTATCTTTCAATATTCCAACCCCGCGAGGATTGTATCCTTGCTGACTCAGACCAACGGGTTGAGGGTGATCGCCGCCTTTTACGAGGGGTCCACCACTATAACTAAGATAATCTCTTAAAATGCCCAAAGTGCGGAAATCATCAAAATGGTACATGAAAGATAAGTTGGATCCAAGTGATTCTTTCTTGTCTATCATTTTTGTTTTCTATTTTTATCTTTTTATTAGCTTAAAAATCTTTTCTCAAAACTTGGTTCGATTAGACGTTGACGATAAGCCGGTACTAAAAGCTTTTGTGTCCTTGGACGACCTCGGTATCTTGCCATCACTATACTACGTTCGAGATGGTATACTTGCCCTAAGCGTGTGTGTAGAGTGATAGTAGAATATCGTGTTTTATAATTTTAAAACTTGAATTCGGCGAGTAAAAAGAGCTAAAAATAACTAAAAAAAATATAGACACCCGCACGCACGTCACAAACCTTATAGCAGTTTACCGGTAGAAGTGAGCTTGCTTTTTGTATCCGTAGGAGTACTGCAGGGTTTGTAGGACCATGTCTGCACGTGCAAGTATATCCCGACACATGTAGTCTGGGATAGAAACAGGCTTGACGCATTCGAGTAGATAACCGGTGTATGATATAAGGGACATGGGATGGCAAAGATATAAGAAGAGTAATGTCATCTACGTAAAGGAATATGTAGATGACATACTTACCACGACGAAACATGAAGAAAAAGTTGGAAATTTCTTCTGTAATAAACCCTAAGGATGCAATTTCGACAACAAATTAGTGACACCAGGCACGAGGTGCTTGCTTAAGGCCATGAAGTGCCTTGTGTAGCCTGCACACATGATTAGAATGTCGAGAGTCACCATAGCCCAATGGTTATCTCATATAAACAACCTAGGCTAGTTCATCATTCAGAAAAACATTCATAACGTCAAGCTAATAAGGTGTGAATGGTGACAGCCTGACAATGGAACTAAAGGTCACATCAAAGTCCAGTCCGAGTTGTTGATGGAAGCCTTGACCCACCATACGACTTTTGTGTCTCTAAAGTTAAGTCTTGCTGTCATACTAATGGTGGTGTAGCCATTAGCAACCAACGATGTTAGCATATTGGGACATGGAACAAGTTCCCATGTGCTGTTTAAAATACGCGCATACAATTTTGAGCATCTGATGAAGGCGAAGGGATCTCATTCTAGAACTGGTGATTATGTGGTGCCTAGCATAAGGCAACTTAGATGAAGTTGGAAAGGCATGAGCCAAGTCATGTACAGGTTCCGAAGGACTAGACGATAACAAAGGTGGTCTGAATGGGATGATTGAAAACATAGTATCATAGATGTCTTAGTCTGGAGACTGTTTAGAATAATCAATGAGCCGAGTAGATCATCTCGAATCAAGCAAGACAAGTGGATTAGGGACCTAGGATGCCCACTTCATGAGAGGTGAGTGGACCAAAATATGTATACTCAGACGTATGAAAGAAGAAATGAAATGAACTATACAAAAAATGAGTTTTGTGAGAGGTAACAAAACAAGATACAATGATTCGATGAGTGAGAAAATAAATACACCAATACCCGCATGCTGATCGAATTATGGTCCAAGGATAAGACGAGCAGTTTATTTATAGAGGCACAATCTTATGTGGTATAATACAAGGGATCCAAACCCATGAAGGTGCATAGAAAATGGAAAAACGTGTACCACATCTTGAATGGAGCTTGAAATGAAAGGATCGTAGTAGGCACAAGATTAAGTATGTGAACTATCATATTTAATGTTTCTACCCAAAATTTGAATGGAAGACATGCCTGAAACAGAACGGTACGAGTGATGTGTGAATGGTGCTTTTAGCTTTGCCATTTTGCAGGGACGTGTTCAGACTGGAAAACTTAATTTTAAAACCACGAGTTTGATATAAATTAGGAAATGGCAAATGGTTAAACTCACATCCAGTGTCACATTGAAAAACTTGAATGTCATTTTTAAATTGATTCATAACATAACCACAGGAGTTGCAAAAAAAAACTTAAAAATCAGATTGGCACGCAAAGAAAACACCTAGAAGAAACTTAAAAAAAATTATCTAAAAATTGTAATTCTTGTAATCACTCATACTAATAATAGGAGAAATCCTTACATCAGAATAAACAAATTGAAATAAGCTAGTCTTCGTGATAAATGAAGAAAACAGAAAACGGTAATGTTTCTATGTCACACCCTAACCGATGGCGGAATTATCGGAGTGAGACGAAATAGATTGCTCATCACACATAACACTATTTTGCGACAATAATTAATTCAAAACCATTTTCATTGATAATTCAAATTGTCAAATACAACCATATGAAATACAAGTACAACATCAAAAGACAAAATATAACAAAAGTTCAACATAACAAAAGTAATCAAATCTAGTAATCCTTGAGCGTGTTTCTAGTCATTCCTACTAGATTCGTACGAGTATCAATCATCAACCTGTAACATGTTTAAAATAAAGTTTCAACGCAAAAGCATTGGAGAATACACAAGGTTTGTATAAATATAGCATAAGTATAAAAAAAGCATTATCTCGAATCCACATGGCAATTGTATACAAGGTAAACTAGCATGCACCACTATATGTCAAACCCAAGTGTCCATAAGAATTAAGTGTCCCTCGCCACCAAAGTAACAAAACTAGTATGAATAAAAGGCTTAAAAAGACCCCGGCGGGCGGCGTGCTACTCCTATAGCGCTATATATGTTAAGTTCGGGCTAGCTAAGTTAATGACATAAAGCATGTATGATTCTAGCATGAACCTAAGTAAACAAGTAGCATGAATAGGATTGAGAATATGAAGCATGTTTAAGCGTGTGTTGTGAATTTGGTATATTAACATGTTACAACCCAAAGTGTTTTAAAAGTAAAACGGGTCAAATGTACTCATGGTTTCGCAAACTTCCACTTGTTAATACGTGAAAAGTTCTTGGTTTGGAGGGGGAACACCGAGTCCTTCTACATGAGGAAACGTAGGTGCGTGAGTATTCAGATGATAACAGAGGATTTAGATTCAGAATTTAAAGTATAACAAAAGTAAGTATACGAGAAAAGAATCATCTAGACTTAATACTCGCTTTTGACACTATTAAACTTGTAGGGTTTAGAATGATTTCATGGGTTACAATACTGGTGCGTGTCTATGTATGCATATTTATACAGTGAATTTCCACACGAACTTTGTTTTAATATTTATAAAAATGGTATATACCTTAACATTAAACACACACACAACAAAGGACAAGTGTATCCCGTCATATATGCAGCAAAGTATTGGTAAGAGCCAGATATCGATCCATGGAACACGGGCGTTATAATGTATTAAATCTTTGTCATTAGATTACCGGATATAAAGATAGGTGAATGGTTGTTTAACTAAGTTATCTAAATTATATCTAAAACATAAATATACTACTATCTTGTTTCACAAACAACCTAAACATGTTATCTATCAGATATGTCACAAAAGCACTTAATCAATTTTCCAATTTCGAGACAGTTAGTCATCCGTTAGGAGTTTTCTAACATGATGATTCTTCGGAAAGTTAACGCGATAAACACACGTTAACCACCTAAACTCATTCTTTAGCGAGCTATTGATATTCATTCATGTGAACCTTTAAAGATAGATTAGTCATCCGCTAGGAGTTTTCTAACCTCACTTATCAAAGAAAGCAATACCGACGATCACAATACAGCCATGAGGATAAGCATTTAAGTAGATCATATAACAACATATTTCACCTTTACAAGTCTTGAACAGAAATCTACCATGTCAGCAATTTCAGACCAAAACTACTAAACAAGGATCATAAACCGCATGCAAGAACATGTAATCAACACCATATAATTCGTTAGAACCCTTACGTGCAAGAAAGTATTCCTAATCAAAATAAGATATATCTTAGATAAAACCAATACCCCTCTCGAGTCTCATGGTGTAAACAAGTTTACAAACAAGTGATTAATCAAGAAATAGTTACCATCCCACTAACGAGAGGTTCATTATCCAAGATAATCAAACATAATCAAGAACTCAACATCAATGAAACGTTCATTATATAATCATGAAGATTCAAACATGAAAAAGTACTTAAGTTTCATACAAACAAGATTACAACATAAAGATTATTCAAGAAACAAGTTTATAACTACTATTACATAAACTACATTAAACATAAAGTAACATCAGCTCATAACTTGCAAAATGATCAGAATACATGTTCAAGAACAAGGAATCGAACCATAAACAAGCAAGGAATTGATGGTTTGGATCGGTTATGCTTCCATTCGATCTTTAAGCTTCAAATGGGTCTGATCAGGACTGCTTCGGAACCCAGAAATCGCCCAGAAACATGGAGAAAAACCCAACATTTTGATCAGTAGCGAATGCTGCTATTTATAGGCAATTTTCAGTTTGGCAAGGCCGTGCCGTTGGGTCGCACGGCCGTGCGGGCAGGTGTTGTCAGGTGACGTCAGTTTCAGCGATCCCGAGTCAGCCAAGTGGACTAGTGGACAAGTTGCATGGGTCACCAGATCGGCACGGTCATGCCGTTGGTCGCACGGTAGTGCGAGGTCATCAGAATCTTGATCAGAAACCCTGGTCTGGCAGTTGCACGGTCATGCGGCGGGTGGCACGGTCATGCGGCCCGGGAACAGATCGGAACTGGCTGTTGCACTGGTAGTGCTTCCGTGATCGAACGATCGGCACGGTAGTGCCATCAGATGGCACGGTCGTGCCACACCTGGCAGTCATCAGAATTTTGCCCGTTTTATCATAAATGCATCAGAATTTGTCCGTTTTCATCAGATTTTTCTTTAGTGCTCCGTTTAAGACCTGAAAATAAAAAGTACCGGATTTGGCACCTAAACGTTGCGTTTTCGGTAAAAAACGCTTAAAACGGAAGTGTTTTGGGGTATAAAAACATGTATAATTTAACGTATATCAAACATCCCCACACTTGAACTTTGCTTGTCCTCAAGCAAACTTAAAATAAAACACGAAATCAAATCTGAATATTTACAAAGTTACTAATTGTTTGGTGGTCAAATTTGTTTTTAAAAAGTCATCATCAAAGATTTAAAACAAACAAGCTTTGTTGGATGTATGAAAGGATAACAATAAAGCAATGATTCTACATTTGATTGACTTAGCATGCAAATCTTTACATTTCTCATGATGTTCACACACACTCGGTTAAATTTCTGAATCACACATATAATGTGTATGTAAAACACTCGATGCCTAGTCAATGAATCATGCAATATCATAAGCTTGTCAAAAGATCTAATCTCCACCAATTAATATGTGAAAAACATAAATCAAGAGGTCTTTGATGGGTTGAAACGTTAGGCTATGGTTAAGGGTGTGGAATGGATATTTAAAAGTGGCTAAATGGTTAAAACTCGGTGGTTATTTCTAACAAGCGTAAATGAATCAACAACTATACATAAGTAACGCAAATAAAGACGATTTTTACCCTTTTCGAGCTAAACAACATAATTGTACTATTCAGTGCTTAAAATTACTCTAACTTGATCGTCTTTAATCTGTTTTTTTTTTCGATCTCTATTTTTTTTCTTTCTTTTTCTTTTTTTTCGATTTTTTTTACAAACTAAATAATTACGAACAAGCTAGTTAGATAATAACTTTGACCGAGTTTTAATACAAAGGTTTAAAAATAAAAAGGCTAAATTTGGTTAAGTAGACTAAGTAGTTGGGTAAAAGTTGAAAAACACGGAAAATAGGCTCAACATGGCGGACTAATGGATAATGTTGGGTGCGGGATATAAACAAAGAAAAAGGCTTACACAAAAGGGTATCCTATTTGCCTCTGATGCGTGTGAAATGTGTATGGTTTTTAATATATATTTTAAACCCTTTTTACACTTTTTAGCCAAGTTTTAAATTTATAAAACACGATATTTACTAACACTAAACACACATATGGGCAAGTGCACCCATCGTGAGCGTAGTATAGTGTTGGCAAGATACCGAAGTCGTCCAAGGACACAAGAGCTTTTAGTACCGGTTTATCCTCAACGTCTAATCAAATCAAAAGTTTAGAAAAAGGTTTTAAACTAGAAAAATAAAACTAACTAAAATGCTGAAAAATAAAATAAAAACAGATAGACAAGATGAATCACTTGGATCCGACTCGTGAGTAGTGTAACTTTTGATTATTTCCGCACTTTTGCACTTTTTAAGAGATTATCTTAGTTATTGTAGTAGGGGCCCTCTTTTGAAGGTAACGTTACCCTCAACCCAGTAGTTTGAGTCAGCAAGGATACAATCCTAAAGGGTCGGATTATTGAAAGATAATTAATTAAGTTATTAATGCATAATGTGGTAGGCCTCTCTTTTGAAGGTGACGTTACCCTCGGCTAAGTAGTCTGAGTCAGCAGGGATACAGTCCTAAGTAGCCGGGTTAAAGTATTAATAGTAGCTTACATATGAGGGGATCAAAGAGTTTGGACCCCCGCCATCCAATACCGGTGGGTATTGAAGGAGGTCCTACTAAATTTGACCCAGGTCCTTGCAGGATCTATACACTGAACAAGGCAAGACTCATACCAAACCGTTCCCTTAACCCCCCGACCAGGTAGCCAACATATCTCTATATAGACCGTGGAGATATGAATGGTGAAAATCTTTTATTTTATATAGGCAGTAAAATAATGCCAAGACACCACGGACAAATGATAAGGAAGAATCACCTTCAACATAAGAAACTAGTTATTAAAGTCATTAATACAAAACCAAATAAAAAGTGCGAAAAGATTAAAAATAAAAAGTATTACACTAAACACTTGTCTTCACCAAGTGATGTAAGAGACTTAGGCAAACATGGCCTTTGATTGTCAAGAACTCTTACGATCAATCTTGGATCCCGAGAAGACTCACACACTCTATGATGGATGATGGATGATGGTGGTGGATGATGGTGTTGTGGTGGTGGTGGAGTGTGGGTGAAGTGTGAGAGAGGTGGTGTGCCAAGGGATGGTTTGCAAATGAGCCAAACACCCCTATTTATAGCCTGAACAGCAGCTCGGGCACGGCCCCGTGTCCATCTTCCTTCTCTTTCTTCATTAATTACAGTTTGTCTGCATTAGTTGACCACGCCCCCGTATCCGCTGGGCACGACCCCGTGTGCAGAAGCGTATCTGTACTATCAAGATTTCCTCAGATTCTGTGAATCTTAGAGTTGACCACGGCCCGTGTCTGCTGGGCACGCACCCGTGGTGGGTGATAGAAGCTTCTACAGCTTTGTCTTTTCTGCAGACACTTGGACACGCCCCCGTGCTCACTGAGCACGGGGCGTGTTCAGCCTTCTGTTTTCTTGTTTTGCTTGGGAAGATGTTGTTGGGGGGTCGGGCATGCCACGTTTATTCATTTTCTTGTATTATTGTTAGATTTAGCTGCCTTTTTGCTTCTTTTGTTCATTTGAGCTCATTTAATCCTGAAAATACAAAAGGAAGACAAAAACACACTTTTTCCAACATTAGTACTAAAAAAGGGTTAGTTTCATGCCACAATTGATGTAATTTATATGTTACATTTTGCACACATCAAATACCCCCACACTTGAATCTTTGCTTGTCCTCAAGCAAAACTCTTTATAATGTGGCTTAACACTCCCAAATGGAATGGGTAGAAGAGAAAGTTTTTGGGCTTGTCATAGAGTGTCGGGATTTCCAAGATTCTTTATTATGTTTTATTTTTATTTATTTACAATCCTATTCGTCATGATTTATTTAAAACATTACATAAGATAAATTACTTATTAGGGCATAACATGCCTTTTTAAAATTCCATTTATATACAAGTTCACATACCTCACGGGGGATCACTCAACACTCGGCCGAAGATGTATTTTTGTGAAACACTCGAGAGCGGCATGGAACTTACTTCTACCATAAGCTTGCCAAGCAATCAATCCTCCTCCTTTTAAACTATATGCCTTTGTAAATATCAAGAGGACTTTTTGGGTAAAGGGTTAGGCTTGGGTTAAAGGTAGGTGGTTGGGTTAGTGGTTAGTAGAAAAGGGCGAAAAGACGTAAAAAGCGTCGGTTTTTGCAAAACATATTGTTTTTGTGACTTTTTATTCCAGTGAAGTATTATTCAAACAAGCTTTCTTTTTGTGAGCCTTGTTTGTTTATTGAAAACTTCATTTTTTTAGGAAGAAAGTCACACAAAAACCGAGCTTTGTTACTAAAATAAAGGGTTTAAAATGAAAAAGGGTCTTGGTGGGTGAAAAGGGTGTTTGTTTTGGGTTAAGAAATGAAAAGGTTTAGGTTCAAAGGGGTTAACTAGGGGGATTTTGGGTAGGTGGTAAAAAAAAAAAGAAAAATAATGGTGTAGAAATAAAAAGGGTTAGTCCTAATGCCTCCATCATTTACTTACTCGGGTTTAAGTTGGTAAGGACCGGGAATGTATCGTCGTGGCAAGTTCTAGAGTCGTAAAAACCAAGCGGCTATTCACACAAGAAACGAAAAATGAGCATTTAGTTTAAAGATGTGTATTTGTATGCTTAATAAAGGCTCAAAACTCACTTTTTGTGGGAATGAGTTTTTATGTGATCAAGTATATATAATCAAATTTTAACTAGGTTTGTCATGCCGTTTCATAATTTTCTTATGTTGTTTTTTTATCACGACGCTATCGGATGTAAATTTGTAAAAATATCACCTTTCTAGAAATTTGAAATTCCCAATTTAAACCTAGACAAATAAGAAAAATGATAGATTTTTGAAAAAAATTGGGGTGTTTAGCGGTTCCAATAGAGTTTTGTGTAAGGCTTGTAATTAGGACTTGCAAAATTCAAAGTTTTAGCATCCCCCCCCATACTTAAATTACACATTGTCCTCAATGTGTCCCAAAAAAAAGTTTTTAGGTTGATTGGACGTGTAAAAAGATGTGAAAAGCAAAATTTTATGTTACTGGACGTCTGGATACGGCCCCGTGTTGGGTGAAAACGACCCCGTGGTCAGAGTGCCAGTAACGATGACTTACACCCGTGTTGGGTGAACACGACCCCGCTGGCGTGTCGGATGGACACGGCCCTGTGTCTGGCAAAAATCTGCAGAATTAAACAAACAGCAGGTCTGGGGTAGTGGGCACGGGGGCGTGTCTGTGACAACTGGCACAAACCGGTAATTTCCGTACACTTTAATTATTATTTATTGACTGCAATTATGTGCTTAATTGTCAGCAATGTCTGAACACGTGATTAAACAAGTGAATTCATGCACGTTGTATACTACAAAATATTGTTTTATGCATAAACGAGAGCGTTGCGTCAAAAATACTAAGTAAACTCACCGGTAAGACACTATGTGTCAACGGAACTGCAGAAAGCAGTCAGACAATAAAATTGGAGCCTAGGTGTAGGTCCAACAACAAGAATACATTAAAACCCAAGAGTACATACAAGGGTTTAATATATATACTCTCCGGAAGCAAAAATAAGCACTAAAAAGCACCCGAAACGCACTTTAAGTGCAGAATTTTATATAATTCAGCTCAAATAAGCTTTTAAACATATAAATATTACGCAGAAATGTCGTTTTATTATGCAGAATACTTCCCTAAGTGTTGGGAATCGAAAGCGCTACAAAAAGGTACTTAAAGGACACTAAAAAGTGTAATTTAGCACTTTAACGAACCGGTGTCTAACCGAACAACCGGATATTACCTGGAGCACCAAAATAATGCTAGAAGCATTGTTTTTATTTTTCTAAGCTAGTTAGGGTTCCCGAACACCCTAACACACTATATATTACTTAACATACTTAAACACCTAAATCTAGTGCTTAACATGTAACTAGATACTTAACTATACATTTAGAATCCAACCAATATACACCCCCCCCCCCCATAACCGGCCCTAGACAAGGGGTACACCCCCTTTGATTTCTTTGAATTAAAAATAAGATCATGCTTGATATCTTGAAGACACTTTGACTAGAGGATAATGCAATGTTGGAGGATTTTATATAAAACCACAAGACCTTCTTTCATCCTTATCATTCACATAACAAACAACAACTTTCTTCTCCCTCTCTCCCTTGGCTACGGCTTCAAGCCACCACCCCACCATCACCATTTTCACTCATCATACAAGCTTTCCAAGGTTATCTTGAGGTGTAAGAAGGTCACTAACGAAGCTCGGTGCAAGCGGATCTTGAAGGACCTTCACCATTTGCTTTTATCCACCTCATTTGCACTCTTGAACTTCCCTAGCCTTGTGCTAGTAGTAAGTGCTTAAAAACTCCCTCTTGTTCTTATTTTTGGTGGTTAATAGGTGAAAGAATGATTAATTGATGAAAACTCGAAAGAACATAACCTAAAGTCTTGGACATAAGTGGTTAATGTTGGATAAAAAGAAACTATGTGTGTAAATCTTGTGAAACTTGTCTAGTTATGATTATTTGATGTTGTTGTTAGTAAAAACAAGATGGATCATCATCTAGACATACTAGTCCATGTTTGAGAGTATGAACTAGTAGGATGTAAAAGTTAGAAAGTTAAAGGATGATGGATCCATCCATTCATAAGACATGAACTTGAATAAAGTAATTTTCTTGTAAAATAAGACTCTAAACATGTAGATTTAAAGATCTACAAGTGGTTTTTCGGAAGAACCATGCAAAATATACAAGTCTTGTTTTAAACCCGAACCTTACATAAACTAAAAGCATTTTAGTAAGTAAATAAGTGTGTAAACACTTGTGTCACAAGAAAATTTTAACAAGAAATATGTTTGGTAAATCATGACTAGAAGTTGTGAAACTTCAAGATCTTTAAAAATAAAGTTTTTAAGAAACTAAACTTATTTTTAAAGATAACAAGACTTACTAAATGTGCTAGTAAGTTACTACACATTTTTGTAAATATTCAAGTTCATGAAATGGAGAAATTAGTGATTATTGTTGATAATTATTGTTGTTGATGATTGTTGACGATTTAAAAGAAAATAAACACATGTTTTGAAAACATGGGAAACCTCCATTTTTAGGGGAAACTCTGTCAAAATTTTTATAAATTTTGACACTTAGAAAAAAATAAGTTTTTGAGAAACTTATCCCCTAAAAATATACCTAAGAACATTACCAAGGTTCCCTAATTTTTGGTGATAAGAAATGAGGATTTCTTCAAGAATAAAAATGGATATAAGTATGTATATTTTTTAGAGTAAAATATATACTATTTGATCACCAACTTTTGTGCTAAGTGTATATAGTATGTGTTATACGTGCTAGTGTATTAAGACTTAAAAATACACTAAATACTCATAAGAAGTATAAACACAAAATACGCATACAACATACAAGACACGTAATTCGAGTGCAAAATACAAAAAGCTTATATTTATTTTTTTTTGAGAAAATAATATAAGTAAGACATTTAGTTAAAAATATAAAATATTTTTAACACAAGAGAATATACACAAAAGAGAGTGACTGTACTTGTGCGACGCAAGTCTAGTGACTAACGTTAAGAAAACGCGTATAGGTTACGGCGTTAATTAAGCAAATCCGGTGAAGTTTACGACGCAAGGAACGCAAAGTTGTGAGTTCATGCTCCCCCTTTTCTTTAACTGTTTTCAGTTTTTATAACTTCGGGGGTGAAATACATGTACAAATGTACAATATTTATAATTGGTATGATATAAATATAAGAAGCACACTTGGTGAGAACGAGAATCAAGTATGATGAAATATAAGAATACAAGAAGTACACTTGGTGAGAACGAGACCCAAGTGTAACGAAATATAAGATAATAAGAAACGCACTTGGTGAGGACGAGAACCAAGTAGGATGCGTTATGAGAAATGATAATAAGAAACGCGCTTGGTGAGGACGAGAACCAAGTAGGATGCGTTATGAGAATTGATAACAAGAAACGCGCTTGGTGAGGACGAGAACTAAGTAGGATGCGTTATGAGAAATAGTGTCACGAATAGGGTACATAAGCACCATTAATCAACAATATACCTAGACCGCAGAACAAAAGGTTAGATCTAACGGGTGCCTGGCAGCCACACTCTCGGTGAGGGCGAGAATCGAGTAGTGCTTTTGTGTCTCAGAATATACCAATTAAACGCCTTAGGTTTGGTGACTTCCTATGTCGTGTCACATGTTAATGGCTTTGCAACCCATTAACAATCCTGAAACTTACAGGAATACTTTATTTACATAAAAGTCATACCATACTAAAAATTGATGAATACTTGAGTACGTGGGGTACTCAAGAAAAGATTGAATTATACTTGAGTACGTGGGGTACTCAAGAAGAAATTGAATTATACATGAGTACGTGGTGTACACATGAAACTGGACTTATATATGAAAACTTGATTTATTCACAAACTATGTTTTCATACAAAGTATACAAACGTGAAATACAAAACTGCATGAATTCACACCAACTTTATGTTGACGTTTTTCCAAAACTCACATGTATTTCAGGTAACTAGGATGGGTGTGCGCGCGGTCTTGCTTATGCTCGTGGATGTCGCTTATGTTTATCTTTAAATAAAGTTGTAAACTTTTTAAGACAATGTTTTATGCGACTTAGCGATGTAAACGCTAAACTTATGTTTTCAAATTATGGTATTTGATGTTATTTTACGAGCATGTAGCATGTTTACTCTTCGTATGCAATGAGAACCTTTCATGATCACACCTCGTGCTTCCGCCACAGAAAGGGGTGTGACAGATTGGTATCAGAGCTGCGATTGTAGTGAACCAGGATTCCTTCTCGAGTCTAGTCTACAATCTCTAGGATCCTTTCACGAAAACAATTTTCAAAGAGTTTTCATTGCATAAAACGTCCCGCGACATCCACTACCTGAAACTGTCTACATGAGTCTAGAAAAGACACTACGAGACTTAGAGTGCACTAGAGTAGCACTTGCCTTTAACTGAGAAACTACTTGCAATTATGTGTGATAATTAGCATGAACTAGAAGTAGAATGTCACAAGTATACGTGACTTTATCTGAAAGCGATGGCCCATCTGAAGGAAGAAATACGAGGATGAAATGAACTGTGCGGACTGTGCAAGGAGTTACGTAATTATGGATGCATACATAATTATGGAATTCAGTGCACAGAAATCACAGCAAGTCTTGTCAAGTATAGATTCCCTCAGTGCAAGCCTACTAAGTACTCTGCTAGAGTAATAATTGTTTGGTGTCACTTATGTGGTATATACCTGTGAATATATATACTACTGCTGTCTAGTGTGACGATATCAAACAAATGTCTAACCCTGCTGTGTTATGTTCTGTCAGAACATGGCACCCAGGAAAGCTGTGAATGCTCGCAATGACGATCAACCTCCTCCTCCCCTACTGCCCAGAACTGCTGAAGAGCTGAACGCTCTACTGGAAGAAAGGATCTCCGCTGCTATCGCCCAGTACGAGGCAAACCGTACTCAAGACAGTAGAGGGCCAAGCAATGCTAGACGTAACGGGCATGGAGATTCGTCTGGAGGAAACGCAACTCAAGGCTGCACTTTCAAGCAGTTCCTCGACTGCAAGCAGATGAACTATGACGGCACAGGAGGTGCAGTAGCCTTTGTACGCTGGACGGAGAAGACTGAAGCTACCATCCGCATGAGCAAGTGTACCGCGGACCAGCAAGTCACTTTTGCCACTGGGTTGTTTGTCGATGAAGCCCTGACTTGGTGGAACCTGCAAGCCCAAACCTTGGGTGACGATGCCGCTTATGGCCTAACTTGGGAGGAACTAAAGGAAAGAATGAGAGAGAAGTATTGCACTCGCGCTGAACTCCAAAGGCTAGAAACGGAGTTCTGGCACTTAACTATGGAAGGTGCTGACATTAATGGTTATACTCAAAGGTTCCATGACCTGTCTAGAGTTCTTCCTTACATGGTGACTCCCGAATTCAAGCGCGTTGAACGCTACATTTGGGGACTGGCCCCAGAGTTTTGTGGCATGGTAACGTCGGCCAAACCACAAACAATCACTGAGGCTGTAACTCTGGCTGTCAGTCTGACTGAAGATTGTGTTCGTATGAAGAAGTTATCACTAAACCCAACAGAGAAGACCGAGACACATGCTGAGTCGTCCGGCGACAAAAAGAGAAAGCATACAAGTTTGAACCAAGCTACTCGTAACAGCAAGGGTTTCAGCAAGAAGCGTGACGCTAACCCGTCCCAGGAGGCGAAAACCCATGCAACCAAAGCATACCAAGGCTCCATACCTAGATGCCAAAAATGTAAGTATCATCATGAAGGAGCTTGTCGCATTCCAAGGTGCGACAAATGTGGTAAATTGGGTCATCAAACAGAAGACTGTTGGGGAAAAGGAAAGAACCGAAATGGGAACGGTGCTGGTAACAAGAATGGTAACGGGAAAGGGCGGAACCAAGGATGCTTCATATGTGGAAGCAATGATCATTTCATGAAGGACTGCCCAGAGGGAAACAATGCTCAGGCTCGAGCATTTGTGATTGGAGCAAAGAACACACGCGAGGACCCTAACGTGGTCACCGGTACGTTTCTCATTAACAATCACTTTGCATCCATATTATTTGACACTGGCGCCGATTATAGCTTCATGTCTGTGGAATTTAAACGCATACTCGGAATAGAATCTAGTAGATTAGAAATTCCTTATTCCATAGAGCTAGCCAATGGTAAACTTGTTGAATCGAGCGAAGTTGTTAGAGGCTGCACACTAGAACTTGGTGAACGAAGATTTAGCATAGACCTCCTACCTATTCAATTGGGTAGCTTCGATGTAGTAGTCGGGATGGACTGGTTGTCCAAGAACAAAGCTGAAGTTATTTGTCATGAGAAAATCATTCGCATCCCTTTAACGAATGGTGAAACTCTTATCGTGCATGGAGAAAAACGAGACACACCTCTTCGAATCATCAGTTGCATGAAGGCACATAAGTGCATAAGGAAAGGATGTGTCGCTTTCCTAGCACACGTTATAAACAAGAAGGCTGTGGAGCCAAAACTCGAAGACATTCCTGTGGTGAAGGAATTTCCTGATGTGTTCCCTGAAGATCTGCCAGGACTACCTCCGCAACGACAAGTCGAATTCCGTATAGACTTGGTTCCAGGAGCTGCTCCTGTGGCCAAGGCTCCCTATCGACTTGCTCCATCCGAAATGCAAGAATTATCTATACAACTCCAGGAGTTGTTGGATAAAGGATTCATAAGGCCAGGCTTCTCACCCTGGGGAGCTCCAGTATTATTCGTAAAGAAGAAGGATGGAACACTGCGGATGTGTATCGATTACAGGGAACTGAACAAGCTCACTATCAAGAATCGGTACCCGCTACCAAGGATTGATGACTTATTTGATCAATTGCAAGGATCAAGCTACTATTCCAAGATCGACCTTCGATCTGGATACCATCAGCTGAGAATCCAAGAGGAAAGCGTACCAAAGACTGCATTCAGAACACGCTATGGGCACTACGAATTTCTTGTGATGCCGTTTGGCCTGACGAATGCACCAGCGGTCTTTATGGATCTAATGAACCGCGTATGCAAACCATATCTCGATAAATTCGTGATTGTATTTATCGACGATATCCTGATTTACTCGCGAACGAAAGAAGAACATGAGCAACATCTCAGAACCATCTTGGAACTACTGAAGAAAGAGAAGCTCTATGCAAAGTTCCCGAAATGCGAATTCTGGATTCGCGAAGTACAATTTCTTGGTCACGTTGTGAATGAGAAGGGCATTCATGTAGACCCATCCAAGATAGAAGCAATAAAGAACTGGGAAGCTCCCAAGACCCCAACTGAAGTTCGACAATTTTTGGGCTTAGCGGGCTACTATCGGCGATTCATTGAGAATTTCTCAAAGATAGCTCAACCGCTAACAACCCTTACATAGAAAGACAAGAAATACGACTGGGGTCACAAACAGGAAGAAGCCTTCCAGCTACTTAAGAACAAGCTCTGCGATGCACCGATACTATCATTACCAGAAGGCACTGAATACTTCATGGTATACTACGACGCCTCACGACAAGGCTTGGGTTGCGTTGCGTGCTTATGCAGCGCCAAAAAGTCATCGCTTACGCTTCCAGACAATTGAAAGTTCATGAAAGAAACTATACCACTCACGACCTGGAGCTGGGCGCAGTGGTATTCGCCTTGAAGATCTGGCGACATTATTTATATGGTACTCGATGTACAATCTTCACAGATCACAAAAGCTTACAACACATATTTGATCAGAAGGAATTGAATATGCGCCAACGACGTTGGGTCGAGCTGCTGAACGATTATGACTGTGAGATTAAGTACCATCCTGGAAAGGCAAACGTTGTAGCGGATGCGTTGAGCCGAAAAGAAAGGGTTAAGACCCTAAGGGTTAGAGCATTGGAAATGACGATTCGAACGAACCTCACTGCACGCATTCGGGATGCACAACAAGAAGCTCTTAAAGAAGAGAACCGTAAAGCTGAATACCTACGGGGTATGCTGAAATACATGGTGCCAAACGAAGAGGGAGCCTTATACTTCAAGAAGCGTATTTGGGTTCCACTCTATGGTGGCATACGAGAAGTCATCCTTGATGAAGCCCACAAATCGAGATATTCGATCCATCCAGGATCGGACAAAATGTATCAAGACTTGAAGGAATATTACTGGTGGCCGAGACTTAAAAGCGACGTTGCTGTCTATGTTGGAAAATGCCTAACCTGTGCTAAGGTTAAGGCCGAATATCAGAAACCGTCCGACCTACTACAGCAACCAGAGATTCCCGTGTGGAAGTGGGAACAAATCTCGATGGACTTCATAACGAAATTACCCAGGACCCCGAGAGGGCACAATATGATATGGGTAATAGTTGATCGATTAACGAAGTCTGCGCACTTCCTACCGATCCGAGAAAAAGACAGCACTGGAAAGCTTGCTGAAATATACTTAAGAGAAATTGTGTCACGTCATGGAGTGCCAATCTCAATCATTTCAGACAGAGATGGACGCTTTGTCTCAAGAATCTGGCAATCATTTCAGGAAGCCTTTGGATCTCAGTTAGATCTAAGCACGGCATTCCATCCACAAACAGACGGCCAGAGCGAACGGACTATACAAACATTGGAAGATATGCTTCGCGCATGTGTCATGGATCTAGGCGGCAGCTGGGATACTCATCTACCGTTAATTGAGTTCTCCTACAATAACAGTTATCATACAAGCATAAAAGCGGCGCCGTTCGAAGCTCTGTATGGCCGCAAATGCCGATCGCCCTTATGTTGGGCAGATGCTGGAGATAAACGTATGGTTGGTTCTGAACTTGTACAAGAGACAACCGACAAGATTGCGCAGATCCGAGAGCGCATTAAGGCAGCTCGAGATCGACAAAAGAGCTACGCTGATCCGAAAAGAAAATCAGTAGAATTCAAGGTGGGAGACAAAGTGTTGTTAAAAGTCTCACCTTGGAAGGGCGTAGTCAGATTTGGAAAGCGTGGAAAGCTAAATCCACGATACATCAGACCATTCAGAATATTGAAAAGAATTGGTACCGTGGCATACAAATTGGAGTTACCGGAAGAACTTAATGGAGTACATGATACGTTTCATGTATCCAACCTGAAGAAGAGTCCAACACAAGAAAACGTGATCATCCCGATGGATGAAGTGCATATTGATGACGCCCTCCGATTTACAGAACAACCCGTTGAGGTTACCAACTGGAAAGTCAACAAGACCAGGAGGAGCAGCGTAAAACTTGTCAAAGTACGTTGGAGCTCTAAGCACGGACCCGAGTACACATGGGAACGTGAAGACCAGTTCAAGGAAAAGTATCCCCACCTATTCAAGAAGACTCCAGCGAGAGTTAGTTCAGCCTGAATTTCGGGACGGAATTCTTTTAACGGGGGGAGACTGTGACAACTGGCACAAACCGGTAATTTCCGTACACTTTAATTATTATTTATTGACTGCAATTATGTGCTTAATTGTCAGCAATGTCTGAACACGTGATTAAACAAGTGAATTCATGCACGTTGTATACTACAAAATATTGCTTTATGCATAAACGAGAGCGTTGCGTCAAAAATACTAAGTAAACTCACCGGTAAGACACTATGTGTCAACGGAACTGCAGAAAGCAGTCAGACAATAAAATTGGAGCCTAGGTGTAGGTCCAACAACAAGAATACATTAAAACCCAAGAGTACATACAAGGGTTTAATATATATACTCTCCGGAAGCAAAAATAAGCACTAAAAAGCACCCGAAACGCACTTTAAGTGCAGAATTTTATATAATTCAGCTCAAATCAGCTTTTAAACGTATAAATATTACGCAGAAATGTCATTTTATTATGCAGAATACTTCCCTAAGTGTTGGGAATCGAAAGCGCTACAAAAAGGTACTTAAAGGACACTAAAAAGTGTAATTTAGCACTTTAACGAACTGGTGTCTAACCGAACAACCGGATATTACCTGGAGCACCAAAATAATGCTAGAAGCATTGTTTTTATTTTTCTAAGCTAGTTAGGGTTCCCGAACACCCTAACACACTATATATTACTTAACATACTTAAACACCTAAATCTAGTGCTTAACATGTAACTAGATACTTAACTATACATTTAGAATCCAACCAATATACCCCCCCCCCCCATAACCGGCCCTAGACAAGGGGTACACCCCCTTTGATATCTTTGAATTAAAAATAAGATCATGCTTGATATCTTGAAGACACTTTGACTAGAGGATAATGCAATGTTGGAGGATTTTATATAAAACAACAAGACCTTCTTTCATCCTTATCATTCACACAACAAACAACAACTTTCTTCTCCCTCTCTCCCTTGGCTACGGCTTCAAGCCACCACCCCACCATCACCATTTTCACTCATCATACAAGCTTTCCAAGGTTATCTTGAGGTGTAAGAAGGTCACTAACGAAGCTCGGTGCAAGCAGATCTTGAAGGACCTTCACCATTTGCTTTTATCCACCTCATTTGCACTCTTGAACTTCCCTAGCCTTGTGCTAGTAGTAAGTGCTTAAAAACTCCCTCTTGTTCTTATTTTTGGTGGTTAATAGGTGAAAGAATGATTAATTGATGAAAACTCGAAAGAACATAACCTAAAGTCTTGGACATAAGTGGTTAATGTTGGATAAAAAGAAACTATGTGTGTAAATCTTGTGAAACTTGTCTAGTTATGATTATTTGATGTTGTTGTTAGTAAAAACAAGATGGATCATCATCTAGACATACTAGTCCATGTTTGAGAGTATGAACTAGTAGGATGTAAAAGTTAGAAAGTTAAAGGATGATGGATCCATCCATTCATAAGACATGAACTTGAGTAAACGTAATTTTCTTGTAAAATAAGACTCTAAACATGTAGATCTAAAGATCTACAAGTGGTTTTTCGGAAGAACCAAGCAAAATATACAAGTCTTGTTTTAAACCCGAACCTTACATAAACTAAAAGCATTTTAGTAAGTAAACAAGTGTGTAAACACTTGTGTCACAAGAAAAATTTAACAAGAAATATGTTTGGTAAATCATGACTAGAAGTTGTGAAACTTCAAGATCTTTAAAAATAAAGTTTTTAAGAAATTAAACTTATTTTTAAAGATAACAAGACTTACTAAATGTGCTAGTAAGTTACTACGCATTTTTGTAAATATTCAAGTTCATGAAATGGAGAAATTAGTGATTATTGTTGATAATTATTGTTGTTGATGATTGTTGACGATTTAAAAGAAAATAAACACATGTTTTGAAAACATGGGAAACCTCCATTTTTAGGGGAAACTCTGTCAAAATTTTTATAAATTTTGACACTTAGAAAAATATAAGTTTTTGAGAAACTTATCCCCTAAAAATATACCTAAGAACATTACCAAGGTTCCCTAATTTTTGGTGATAAGAAATGAGGATTTCTTCAAGAATAAAAATGGATATAAGTATGTATATTTTTGAGAGAAAAATATATACTATTTGATCACCAACTTTTGTGCTAAGTGTATATAGTATGTTTTATACGTGCTAGTGTATTAAGACTTAAAAATACACTAAATACTCATAAGAAGTATAAACACAAAATACGCATGCAACATACAAGACACGTAATTCGGGTGCAAAGTGCAAAATACAAAAAGCTTATATTTTTTTTTTTTTTTGAGAAAATAATATAAGTAAGACATTTAGTTAAAAATATAAAATATTTTTAACACAAGAGAATATACACAAAAGAGAGTGACTGTACTTGTGCGACGCAAGTCTAGTGACTAACGTTAAGAAAACGCGTATAGGTTACGACGTTAATTAAGCAAATCCGGTGAAGTTTACGACGCAAGGAACGCAAAGTTGTGAGTTCATGCTCCCCCTTTTCTTTAACTGTTTTCAGTTTTTATAACTTCGGGGGTGAAATACATGTACAAATGTACAATATTTATAATTGGTATGATATAAATATAAGAAGCACACTTGGTGAGAACGAGAATAAGTGTGATGAAATATAATAATACAAGAAGTACACTTGGTGAGAACGAGAACCAAGTGTGACGAAATATAAGATAATAAGAAACGCACTTGGCGAGGACGAGAACCAAGTAGGATGCGTTATGAGAAATGATAATAAGAAACGCGCTTGGTGAGGACGAGAACCAAGTAGGATGCGTTATGAGAATTGATAACAAGAAACGCGCTTGGTGAGGACGAGAACCAAGTAGGATGCGTTATGAGAAATAGTGTCACGAATAGGGTACATAAGCACCATTAATCAACAATATACCTAGACCGCAGAACAAAAGGTTAGATCTAACGGGTGCCTGGCAGCCACACTCTCGGTGAGGGCGAGAATCGAGTAGTGCTTTTGTGTCTTAGAATATACCAATTAAATGCCTTAGGTTTGGTGACTTCCTATGTCGTGTCACATGTTAATGGCTTTGCAACCCATTAACAATCCTGAAACTTACAGGAATACTTTATTTACATAAAAGTCATACCATACTAAAAATTGATGAATACTTGAGTACGTGGGGTACTCAAGAAAAGATTGAATTATACTTGAGTACGTGGGGTACTCAAGAAGAAATTGAATTATACATGAGTACGTGGTGTACACATGAAACTGGACTTATATATGAAAACTTGATTTATTCACAAACTATGTTTTCATACAAAGTATACAAACGTGAAATACAAAACTGCATGAATTCACACCAACTTTATGTTGACGTTTTTCCAAAACTCACATGTATTTCAGGTAACTAGGATGGGTGTGCGCGCGGTCTTGCTTATGCTCGTGGATGTCACTTATGTTTATCTTTAAATAAAGTTGTAAACTTTTTAAGACAATGTTTTATGCGACTTAGCGATGTAAACGCTAAACTTATGTTTTCAAATTATGGTATTTGATGTTATTTTACGAGCATGTAGCATGTTTACTCTTCGTATGCAATGAGAACCTTTCATGATCACACCTCGTGCTTCCGCCGCAGAAAGGGGTGTGACAGTGTCGGCTTTCCTGTCCCGGCTTTAGTAGCACTAATGTTTAGTAATCTAAGCCTCGTTTGTACCTGTTTCATCAATAAACACTACACCAAGCCATAGCAAACATCCTAAATTACCATCGTTCAAACATCCACGTCACAAGGTTAAAAGAAAAAAAAATGCAGAAAATAAAAAGAGTTAAAGGAAAGTAAATTGTTCAACACACGGCACGCAGGCCGGAAATTGTTCATAAGAAAAGGGGTTAACCTGTGGGATCACCAACCAGCTGATCCTAACTCCGCTCCTCCCACCTAGTCCATGTCCTCGTCCTCATCATCATCTCCTCCTCCTTGCCCCGCCATGTACTCCCAGATGTTCCCAATGTCATCCTGAATGTCAGAGATGTTTCTCTCAATCGCTCCGACCCGGTTGTACGTGTTGCTCGCCATGTTATAGGTGTTCCTGGTGCACATGAGGCTTTCCTGTAACAAATCATGTAAACTTTGAAAATTAGGAAAACCTCCTCCTTGTGAGGAGGATTGGCCCGGATCACCGTGGGGCTGGTACTGGAATTGTGGAGCGTGAAGGACGAGTGCCTCTTGCGGGTTCCATGCATGCCCCTGGACTCTTTGGAAGCTAACCGTCCCGTCTTCGGCTTCATAAATCAAATTCATGGAGCGGCAAATGTGTATGTCCACTCTTCCCGACCATGGTCTCCTTTGGAAAGACCGAGGCATGTTCACGAAGTGATTGAAGAGACAGTATACCCACCCCTCGAAAAAGATAGGGGTTGGTGGAGTAGCAAGCCGGTTCCAATGCATGTTTCAGAGCAGGAGATACGGAACATCAAGGTTTCTGCGGTTATGAATGCAATGAAGAACCACCAGATCTCTCAACCCAACGACGCCACTGCTGTCATGCCTTTGGCTAAGAGAGTAAGTGAGGACCCTATGGATGTAACGGTAAAGAGGGTCCCTTAGCTTAGTGCTCTTAGTGCTGCTTGGGTTGTAGATCACATCTCCTATTTGAGCCCAAGCGGCTTGGCGTTCGTTTTCTGATAGTTCACGTAACCCTCCGGTGTTTTCTTCATTACCCGCATCTTCCTTCTATTGGTGCATAGATGTCTGTTAACTTCGTCTTTATAGAGTCTTGTATCTAGATAGGATAAACCAGTGCACAACAGGTTAGAAATTAGGTTTTACATGTTATAGGGGTATTTCGCACGAAATAGAAAGTGCTATTTCGTACGAAATAACACAAAGGTATTTTGAATGAAATAGCAAGTGCTATTTCGTACGAAATTACCTCCCCTGTATATAGTGGATCTGCTGATTCATTTGTAACGTTCGAGATTTCAGAGCTGAGGTGCTGCCAGTTTGTCAAACGATCAGAATTGCTTTGAAATCATTAATAAAAGGATAATTAAGGAGAATCAAGCTGTTTCATGTCTATATCACTGATTCCGCCTTTGATATGGATCATAAACTCTTCTGATTGACTCGTTAGGGTCACACATCGATCCAACAAGTGGTATCAGAGCTCAGGAAGAAGAGTTTATACCGATTCAGCTTGTTTTCATCACTTCTACTCATTCTTTTCAAAATTAAACGAGATTTAACGGACAAAATGGATTGAATTTCACATATATCACGTAAAACACCGTTTTAATGAATCCTTGAAAGAATTGGACCAAAATTCGAACAAAAACTAGATCAATTTGACAAAATGGTGTCAGACTTGCTGATGTCATCACTATTTAGCATGAAATAGTCAGCTAGTATTTCGCATGAAATTAACTTTGAGTGTCTTATTTCGTACGAAATCAGAGTATTTTGCACGAAATTAGCATACAGTTCCTTATTTCGTACGAAATCAAGTTTGTGAACCTAATTTCGCACGAAATCAGACCTTATTTCACACGAAATCAACTTGTTATTTCGTGTGAAGGGTATTTCATGTGAAGGGTATTTCGTGTGAAAGTTTATTTTGCTTGAAATCTGTTTTCGTTTGTAGGCTGTTCATTTCATTTGAGTTTTAATTTCGTTTGAACTGATTTCGTTTGAAACTGTTTTTGTTAAAATCAAAAAATTTTCTAAGTATTTGTTGAGTGTCTCAGATACGTGAAGATGGATGAGTTTATAAATCCGTTCAGTGATATGTTTGCTTTCACGGGAAACACCGGAGAGGAGACATCAAACAATACAAATGAAAATGCTTCTAATCCGAGTGCAAAGAAAACCTTGTCTGATGCTTTGAGTATGGAGAGTGCATATGGCACATACAACAAACCTCCCAAACTGATGGCAATTGAAGAATACAATAGATGGGCTAAAAGGTTTGAAGAATGGCTAAAAGCGTTTGCGTATCCCAGTTGGAAGAGCATGAAGAATGGTTTCAATATGGGAAGATCGGATTATGAAAATATAGCAGATACTGATGTAGAAAGATTTGTTGCTGAGCAAAAGTGCATTGCATTGCTTCATCAGTCTGTGAGAGATGACATAATATCGTTGATTGAATACACAAATTCGAAAGATCTATGGGAGAAACTAAGAGTCAAATGTGTGGGTAGTGCCGAGATAGTTAAAAACAAAAAGACATTGTTAAGAAAAGAATTTGATTTGTTTGGATGTTTGAAAAACGAATCTGTATCTAAGATGATTGAAAGATTCGGGCATTTGAAGATGGAGCTGGAAAGACATGGAATTGTGTACACTCAAGAAGAATTGGTTGACAAACTGTTTGACTCGCTGCCTGATGAGAAAGATTGGCAATACTTTGCTTTGATGCTGAAAAACACAGTAAAATCGAAGGATCTGACGGTTGATATGTTAATCGAAAGATTAGAGAGTCATGAATGGGAGATCAAGAAATCAAACAAAGTTAATAATTCCTCATATCAGCAGAATGTTGAGTTGTATTATCGAGGTAGTATGATCCCGAAGACTGTGTCTCCTAAGACAGCTTTCTCAGCCGAAAGTTCTAACACGTCAAATCAAGAAAGTTCAAGCAGTGGTTTTCATGGTGGTTCATCGTCAACTACTTCAAGTCAATCCGTTCCAAAGAATCTGTTCCAATGTAACATTGTTGTGGATCTAAAGAATGCTCAAAATTTCAGTGAGGAATCCACAAAGCAGCAAATGGTGTTTTTAGCATCTGTTCTAGAATCATACGAAAGCCTTGTTGCGAGCAAGATTGGAAACACTAACCTCACCAAGGAGGACTATGATCAGATCGACCCAGAAGAAATGGAGTTGATAGATATTAGGTGGTGTATGGCTAGTGCAGTTAGACGAGCACAAAGGTTCATGGAGATTACAGGCAGACATTCTATTGGCGGACCTTCCACAAAGCTCGGGTTTGATAAATCAAAAGTTACGTGCTTCAGATGTAAACAAAAGGGACATTTTAAACGTGAATGTCGAAACGCACCTGCTGATGATACTGCAAATCCATTCCATGAAGATTATTACAAAAGAGCAATCTATCATCAGAACAAATCAGAACCTCCCAGAATGAAGCAGCTAGAAGATACCCCCAAAGAAAAATCAAGAGCACTTGCTGTTATTCATGATGACGAAGGTTTCGATTGGAGTGAACTGCTACCAGAAGAGGATGCAGTGGGCTATGCGTTTGTGACAAAGCTTGTTCCTTTCAAAGATAGCAGAACAGAAGAAGAGAAATACATCAACAGAAAGATGAAAGCTCAAGACATAAAGTATAAAATCTATTGTACATACAAAGAAGCAAAAAGGGCGAATAGATGGGATGCTGATAGAGAATGTTACCTTGATCCCAAAGGAAACATTGCTATTGAACCTGATTCTGTTAGTGTTGAAACTCTCACCGAGCAAATTGCTGAAGAAGAAGAAAGCTAAAAAGAGAATGTGGTGGGGAGGAGGTGAAGAAAAAGAAAAAGAAAAAGAGATGGAGCTGCAGACAAAGAAAGTTGATGACGGGATTATTGATACGTCACAAGAGTTTACTGCTGAAAATTTGAAGAAGATGGCTGACAAAGTACTTGCTGCGAAAGAACTAGAGATAGTTTCTGGTTCCGGATCTTAGTGTAAAAGCAAGGTCAGTCAGAATGTTGCAATCAATGAGTCAGGTAAGAAAGCTAAAACTGAGAGCGACTGCAAAAATTGCATGAAAGACTGCAAGGTTTGTGGTACACTTGCTTACCTTAACGGTAAAAAGACCGAAGAACTGACAGGAAGAGTCAGAGACGTTGAAGATCAGATCTTAAACCGTGACAAAATGTTAAAAGCTTCAAATGAACAATTAAAAGAATTAACTGAGAAAATCGAAAAAGATAAAAGTGACGTAGAAAGCATTAGGAAAGAAAACGAAAAGTTAATTCATGAAAATCGTCAACTCTCAGAAAATTTTGAGAAGCTAAAACGAACGGTAAAAGATTCTGATGAAAGAAATGGTAAAACAACCAAAGAGAATCTTCAACTGTCAGGAGTTCTTAGGGTAAAATAAGAGAAAATTAATCAACAATTGGATGAGATTGCTAAGTTGAAGCTTCAGTTTCAAGAAGCTAAAATTGAAAATGAACGCATTCAGTTGAAACTGAACAGTTACAACTCCGCAAGTTTTGTTCTTCAACATATCGTTCCTAAACCAATTGGGAAGAACAAAGCAGACGAAGATGTATACTTTGATGGAACCGGGGTTGGGTTTCATCAGGTTCCACCACCGGTGTTAAATAATTTTTCAAAGAAAAAATCAGGGTTGGTTAATGATGAAGAAGAAAATGAAGTTAAGCTTCCAGACACGATTGATGTCACATTTACCACATCATCTGATGAAGATAGTGTCCAATCTGAAGTTGTGAAAAGCATGGTTGAAAATGTTTTAAAGTCTGAAAGTGAAACTACTGAGGATGATGAATGCTTTTTGGACAAATATATTCCGAAATCAAAATCCAAAAACAACTTAAATGAAGAACCTAATCTTGTGATGTACAAGATGGCGGGATCTGATAAGTTGTATTCGGATCGTGATTTTCCTTTGGAGAATGTGAATGTTGGTAAATTGAGAAATGTGTTCAAATTGATTGAAATTGATGTGTCTGAAATTGAAAGTTTGAAACATTCTGAAAGGCAATTAAACTTTGAAAAAGATAAAGCTTACTACAAAAAAACCTGTTGTACCACCACGTTTATCTAGTAACAATCAAAACAATTGGCCGGGTGGTTATAAGGGTGGTAAGAATTATCAAAGAATGAATTTTCAAAATAAGAAGTTTGTTGAGAAAAAGGTGTTTGTAAAAAGCTCGAGTTCTCATTCCGAGCAGGAATCTGAATTTTTTTCAAAAACTAATGAAGAGTTTTTTGAAGAAAAGGCATCACAGCCTCATACCGAAGGCAAAAGCCGGGTAGTTGATACCCGTACATGCTTTAAGTGCAATAAAGTTGGACACATTGCACGAAAGTGCACCAACTTAAAGCCTAAGTCTGATGTTGCTGAGAGTCAGAAAAAGAAAGCTGATGCAAAAGGCAAAGCTCCAATGGTTGTTGAGAAGAAAGTTTTGAAAAATGAAAACACCAAGATCAAAACTGAACCCGTAAAGAATGTGTTAACTAAAATTGACAAATTTTACAAACGGGTTGCTTCGCCTCAACAAACATGGAAGCCAAAATCCGTTGGAAAGAAACCAAGTTCTTCAAATCCAAAGGTTTCTGAGATGGAGAAACAATCATTCTCTACCACTCCGGTAAAGATGAATGTTTATGTGGATTACTATGAGAAACTTGAAGATCAAAAGTCTACTACTTCTGAAAAGAAGTATGTACCAAAGAAAGACCAATCATCTGGTCAACCTTCTAAAAATGATTTCTTTTTATACAAAGAGGTTGAGATTGAGTCTGAGGAGAGCTTAAAGATGAATGATAAAAACTTTCCGTCACTTTACACTGCTAAAACTCATATCAAAGTCAAGTTACCCGAGTCGAAAGAGGCTTGGGTGGCATCAAAATCTAACTAAAGTGTTTTTTATATGTGCAGGAGCTTCCAAGATCCGTTTCACGTTGGATTATGGATAGTGGAGCTTCTCGGCACATGACGGGGAAGAAGACCCTACTGTACGATGTTCGAGGGTTTAATGGAGGATATGTGGGTTTTGCAGGCAATCAAGGTGGTCGAATAGTTGGTGAAGGAACTTTATCGAATGGTATCGTCACGTTTGAAAGAGTAAACTACATCGCCGAGCTTGAAAACAATCCTCTGAGCATCTCTCAGCTATGTGATCGTATGTATACAACGCACTTTACGGATAAGGAATGTATTATCTTGAAGCCAGGATTTGTTGTTCCCGAAGAGTGGGTTATCATGAGAGCACCTAGAGTCAATGATCTCTACGTGTTGGATATGAGTGTAGCAACTACTACCATGGGTCAGGCTCACTATTTTATGTCAAGAGCAACGGAAAAAGAATCACAATTATGGCATCGAAAGATGGGCCATATTCATCTGCGAAAAATGAATCACCTGGTGCATAAAGACTTAGTTATTGGTATTCATGTGAAAGGTTTTCATCTTGAGGGGGAGTGCATTAGTTGTGTCAAAAGGCAAGCAAAAGAAGAAATCTCACCCTGGAAAGAAGGTTAACTCAGTCTCGAGACCGTTAGAGAGACTCCATATGGATCTGTTTGGTCCAGTAAACGTCAAAAGCATAACTGGTGATCTCTACTGTCTAGTAGTAACAGATGACTATTCGAGATTTTCATGGGTATCATTTATGAAGTCAAAAGATGAGACATTTGAAAGTCTGATGACGTTATTCAGAAAAATTGAAAACTTGTACCAAACCCGAATCAGAAGAATCAGGAGTGATAACGGTAGAGAGTTTAAGAACAACAAAATGAAAGAATATTGTGATGATAGAGGTATATTGCAAGAATTTAGTGCTCCTTACACTCCACAACAAAATTGAGTAGCTGAAAGAAAGAACAGGACACTAATTGAAATGGCCTGGACGATGCTTGCTGATTCGAAATTACCAGTCAACTTTTGGGCAGAAGCAATATCAGCCGCTTGCTATACACTCAACCGGGTTCTTACAGTGAAAAAATTCAACAAGACATGTTTCGAGCTGATCAATAACCGCAAACCTAACTTGAAGTATCTGGAACCGTTTGGGTCTCCCTGTACAGTTCTAGAACCTTATGGTAAATTTGGTGCAAAGAGCATTGAAGGAATTTTCGTGGGTTATGCAAGTCCATTGAAACAAGTCTTTGTTCCAAACTTGAAGCGGATTATCGAAGCACATAATGTTGAGTGTCAAAGTTATACCATGTCACCTCAGAATCCCGGCGACTCATGGCGTTTTAATTATGATACTTTGTGGAATTCGTTTGACATAGAAGAAGAACCAGATTTCTTTGACAAGTTGGATATTCTAAGAGAGTATGAAGAATCACAAGAAATATTCCCAGCTGAGTCTTCTAGACGTCAATATCGAGCTTCCAATGATGATGAAGCTGGTCCTAGTAATGCTGGAGAACATGATGATATTCAGCAATCTCTTGACAATCAGACGGCAGTCAATGATAATATAGAATCTGATGATAGGCCTGTATTTGATCGTGGTGACTCGGATTCTGAGGGGGAGCAGATCCAAATTTCAAGTCAAACTATTCCAGTCAGTGAACAAGGTGCAAATCAGAATGTCACAAATTTGGAATGCGAGGTAGATGTTCCAGGCGAGGTGATGCCGAGAACTCTTTCGTACCATCCAGAAGAGCTGATTATTGGAGAATTACAATCAGGCGTTCGCACAAGACGTCAAATTGACCAAGGCCTTACTTGTTTTTATTCTACAGTTGCTCCGTTACAAACAGAGTTTTCACTTAGTTGTTTTATTTCACAGATTGAACCAAGAACATATAAGGAAGCACTAACTGAAGATTCTTGGGTCAACGCAATGCAAGAGGAGCTGAGTCAGTTTGAGAAGTTAGGAGTGTGGAAATTGGTAGATTTTCCTGATGGTCACAGAAAGATTAACACTAAGTGGGTGTTCAAGTGCAAAAGAGACGATCGAGGGGTTATTATTCATAACAAAGCTCGACTCGTAGTCCAGGGTTTCAGTCAGCAGGAGGGGATAGATTTCACTGAAGTATATGCTTCGGTTGCTAGACTTGAAGTGATCAGAATCTTCCTAGCATTTGCATCTTGGAAAGGTTTTAAAGTTTATCAGCTAGATGTTAAATCGGCTTTTCTCTATGGGAAGGTAAAAGAGGAGGTATATGTCGG
Organism: Helianthus tuberosus; assembly: GCA_030545235.1. Classification (NCBI taxonomy): domain Eukaryota; kingdom Viridiplantae; phylum Streptophyta; class Magnoliopsida; order Asterales; family Asteraceae; genus Helianthus; species Helianthus tuberosus. Next base: position 146,954,304 of record CM060396.1, read on the forward strand.
ACAGCCACCAAGCTTCACCGATCCAATCCACAAAGACAAGGTTTATTTACTGGATAAAGCGCTGTATGGTTTACACCTGGCCCCGAGTGCTTGGTACGAGACATTGTCTCAACATCTGCTTGCCAACAGCTTCATCCGTGGAAAAGTGGATGCCACTCTCTTCACCAAAGAAGTCGACGAACATCTTCTGATAGTTCAAATATACGTGGACGACATCATATTTGGGTCAACAAATGAACATCTGTGCAAAGATTTTGAAAGAGTTATGAAGCAAAAATTTGAAATGTCATCAATGGGTGAGATGAAATTCTTCTTAGGACTTCAGGTTGATCAACTACCTAAGGGAATTTTCATACATCAGACGAAGTATGTTCATGATATCTTAGAGAAATTTGGGATGTCGGGTTCTACTCCAGCTTCCACCCCGTTAGCGACGAACCATGGGATAAATCCTGATCTCACCGGAGAGAGGGTAGATGAAACGTTATATCGTTCCATGATTGGATCATTGATGTATTTGACAGCTTCTAGACCCGATATCATGTATCCAACATGCCTCGCAGCAAGATTTCAGTCTAACCCAAGAGCTTCGCATATGGTAATTGTGAAACGGATATTACGCTACCTGAAAGGAACTCCATCATTGGGATTGTGGTATCCAAGAAAAGGAGATTTCACGCTCGAAGGGTATTCTGATTCTGATTTCGGATGCTGCAAAGTTAACGCTGAGTCAACAACAGTGGGGTGCCAGTTTTTCGGACTACGATTGGTCACCTGGCGATGCAAAAAGCAGACTTCTGTAGCTTTGTCCACATGTGAAGCCGAGTATGTATCTGCTAGCAGCTGCTGCTCTCAGATCTTGTGGATCCAGCAACAGATGAGAGACTACAGTTTGCAATTTCTTAACAGCCCTATCTTTGTTGATAATGAGGCAGTGATAAATATAACAAAAAATCATGTTCATCACGCTAAAACGAAACACATTGAAATTCGTCATCACTTCATCCAAGATTGTTTCGAGAAGAAGTTGATACGAATTGAGAAAATCCACACTGACGAACAAAAAGCTGATTTACATACCAAAGCGTTTGATAAAACTCGTTTTCAATATCTTTTAAAATTGAATGGTATGAAGCTTTTATCGGTGTCGGAGGAGATTCTTGGCGTAGATGAAGGTACCACTGTAGATGATGTTGAGAAGCAATCTGCAATGGTTTGTCGATTTTTTACTTGTTTTGGTATTTAGGGGGAGTATAGGGTAATATGTTCAGAAAATACAAAAACAATAAAAAATTCAAAAATCCAAAAACAATAGAAAACTAGAAAGAGATTGTGTAAAAAGGGAAAATGATAGTACATTGGCTTGACAGTTACGGTATGCTAAAGAAATGTAAAGTTTAAATGTGTTAAACAGTCTCGCTGATGATATGCCGATAGGTTTTTACACATTTAGTAGGTTTGTTCGGGATATAAACCTAAATCTTTACTTGCTTATTTCGTGGGGAACACTACTTGGATATATAGGTAACCCCTGAAATTTCGTTTGAAAGATCCCTCTTTCTGAAATACTAGGTCTTTATACTCAGTGATATCTGGGGTATTATCCCGGGACTTCTGATTTTGTGGAAGCAATGGCCTACTCCCCGTATAATACTTTACTGTTGCTTGAAATAAAAGCCTGCCCTCAGCATAAAAATGATGAAACATTGAAAAATGCTAATCATGTGCTGTTGTAAAAAAGATCCTCTAAAGGGGACCCACTTACGTCGAAGCCGTCATCTCTCTGATTTTGCGGAAGCAATAGCCTGAGCTCTCACGGCCCTCGCATTTTAACCCCTTACAGATATCATCTGTGGTATACTCACCTGTAAGTCTGAATATTGGGATTTTGATACGAGAGTATATTCAAGAGGTGGGACACATGAATGAGTTTAAGTTATTAATACACCTAATTCGTATCCTTAACAGATTGAAAATTGTGTGAGAATTTAAGTGGATCAGTATATCGACAATCTAAGCGAATTGTTTAATTCTGAGTATGAAATCTAAGCTTAACGGTACTTGTGACTTGTCGGACAGCTGATATGATTCCCTAACACGCTCACCAAAAATATGTTTGTAAATAGTTTACATTTACTGCATTTCATTTCTGTTTAGCATTCTAGTATAGAAACTTTAATCAAAATCCAAAAAGATTTTACATTTCTGCTTTATTTTTCCGACAAACCAAAGTGGAAAGCTGATCTTCTGATTCGCAGTTTGAAGCAGATGCAGGAAGTTTCTGAGCTGGACAGAAGGGTTGTGAGCTTAATATGTTTAACTCGTAAATGAAAAGTCAAAACAAGATCATTAAGTTGAAACTTGTAATTTTCAGAATAATATTTTGAATTTGTTTGAACTAAAGTCAGTTTTGTTTCGTTTGGATCAACCAAGGTCATTAAGTTGGACTTGGTAGATAAATTGAGTACTCAGGGTCATTAACTTGGACCTGACTACTTAAGTGGATTATTAAAACTGATAAAAACAAGAAAAGATGTTAAAAGTCAATAGATTGTAATGTCATATTCTTGAGAAGCAGAAAGCAAGATCCCCATGGCAAAGTTAGTGTAAAGATTGATCCAGAATTCAAGCTCCAACATATTGAAAGGGGGAGTCTACATTCTGGATTAGCATTCAAAGGGGAGTTTGAAGATAGAGATTGAAGGATGCTTACAGTGTCAGACAAATTGGACAGAGAAGAAGATAGATCAAGAGTAAAGACTAAAGATTTGATGCTAAAGACTTCGTCAACATCCAAGGGGGAGTCTGTTGGTGCATAGATGTCTGTTAACTTCGTCTTTATAGAGTCTTGTATCTAGATAGGATAAACCAGTGCACAGCAGGTTAGAAATTAGGTTTTACATGTCATAGGGGTGCTATTTCGTACGAAATTACCTCCCCTATATATAGTGGACCTGCTGATTCATTTGTAATGTTCGAGATTTCAGAGCTGAGGTGCTGCCAGTTTTTCAAACGATCAGAATTGCTTTGAAATCATTAATAAAAGGATAATTAAGGAGAATCAAGCTGTTTCACGTCTATATCACTGATTCCGCCTTTGATATGGATCATAAACTCTTCTGATTGATTCGTTAGGGTCACACATCGATCCAACACCTCCGCATACAACCCAACTAACGACCCAAACTGTGCCATCGAAATCGAGTACTTGGTTCCCCCACATCGGAATTCTACCCCATCATTGCCAAATGGGTCGCACCTTGAATTGAACACGAATGTGCTATAGAATTCCAGATTATACTCGTGGACTGAACGAAGTCGAGTGGTTAGGGCAGCTCGTAGTGGGCCGGTGACTATGTTGTTAAACCGGTCAAGTTGGTTCACCATTGCTAAAAGATCCATGCACACTTGTCTTGGGTATTCTTCCGGTCTGGTTCGAAGCACATCGTATCTTGCTTTAGCATCGAGCTCACTTGCATTGAACCTTGTGAATTTCTTAGACATCTGAAAAATACACCAAAAGTTAGCACGAAACAGTGAGATTGTCGGAGAAAACTGAAAACAGTTAGCTGGACACGGCCCCGTGTTTAGCGGACACGACCCCGTGTCCAGGCATCTGTTACTCAAAAACTTCATTTTTCGACCCGTTCCCGAAAATTTGAAAATTTTTGGTCCAGTAGGTGCGGTTTCCCCCGAAAATGAAACCCCAAGTGCCGTTTTTCCCAAAACAAACCGTTTACCCCTTCAATTTTATCTTTTTCGGTTCAAAAATAAGGGTTTGGGGTTTTTGTGAGAAATCGGGCGAATCTTTGAACAATACAAGTGGATTTACTTCCTATAACACTAATCTAAACTAATGCTAACAGATTTATGCAAAAATTTGGGGTTCGATCCGGATGAATTTCAAGAACCCTAGATTTTTCCCCAAATTTTTGATGTTATAACTACATGCAAATGCTTAATCTAACTACTAATGATGATAGAATCATACCTTGATGTTGTTAGAAGTAGAGGAGACGTCGAAATTCTGCGGAAAAATCGCCTGAACCCGAGAGTTTTTGGGGAAACGGGGCGTGTGGAATGAAGAAACTGTTTGGAAAAGGGGTTTTATCCCTACAGTCGCGCGGACACGGCCCCGTGTCCAGCGGACACGGCCTCGTGCCGAGCAAATTTATTATATATATATATATATTGTTCGTGTGAGTGCCCTGTTTTCCCAAAACTTGGTTAGAAGACTTACCGATTAAGATGTCGTCCGTTTGTTCGTAACTTACAAGATATGATGTTGTTGCTTTTATTCTTCGACCGTTTGAAGCGAGATTTCTTCCTCTTCATCCTCAATGAATCCTTGATAGAGCTTCATCCGTTGGCCATTGACTTTGAATGGAATTCCATTTCGAGATTTAATTTCTACTGCACCGTGTGGGAAAATATGGGTGATAGAAAAAGGTCCTTACCACCTAGACTTTAATTTACCAGGAAACAATCGCAGTCATGAATTAAACAATAAAACTTGATCTCCTACTCGAAATTCATTAGGTTTAATGTGTTTATCATGCAAAATTTTCATTCTTTCCTTATAAATTTCAGAGTTAGAGTATGCCTAATTCCTTGATTCGTCTAATTCATTTAATTGACAAAATCGATTTTTACCGGCACATTCTAAATCAAGGTTTACATTTTTTATTTCCCAGTAGGATTTGTGAGCTATTTCTACTGGCAAATGACAGCTTTTTGCATAGACGAGCTTATATGGGGTTGTACCTATTGTTGTTTTATAAGCAGTTCGAAAAGCCCATAAAGCATCATCTAATTTATCGGCCCATTCCTTTTTATTTAACCCTACAGTTTTTTCAAGTATTCTTTTTAAACCTCTATTAGTCACTTCGGCTTGTCCGTTTGTTTGAGGGTGATATGCTGTTGAGACCCAATGATAGACCCCATACCTTGTTAAGATTTTTTTGAGTTGATGATTACAAAAATGGGTACCTCTATCACTTATTAATGCTTTAGGTGTTCCAAAACGAGAGAATAATTTTTTCAGAAATATTACCATGACTCTTCCATCATTTGTTGGAATTGCCTCGGCCTCGGCCCATTTAGACAAGTAATCTACTGCCACAAGTATATATTTGTTTCCTTTTGACGGTGGGAAAGGTCCCATAAAGTCGAGTCACCACACATCAAAGATTTCACAAACAAGAATGCCATTTTGTGGCAATTCGTTTTTGGAAGAAATATTACCTGTTCTTTGGCAAGCGTCACATGTCTTGACAAGACTTTGGGCGTCTTTGTAAATGGTCGGCCAATAAAATCCTGAATCAAATACCTTTCGAGCGGTACTAGCAGCACCATAATGTCCTCCATATGGACCTTCATGACAATGGCGGAGAATTCTTCTTGCCTCGCTACCATGTACGCATCGTCGGATGAGTTGGTCGGCACACATTTTGGAAAGATAAGGATCTTCCCAAAAATAATGCTTTACATTAGCAAAGAATTCCTTTCTTTGATGATGTAGCCAACCTTTTACGACTATACCGCTAGCTAGGTAGTTAGCATAGTCGGCGTACCATGGCTCTTCTCTGTATTCCACCATTTCTAGGGACTCCGTTGGAAATTTTTCGTTGATTTGCTCGTCCCTCGTTGCCTCCAAAGCTGGGTCTTCTAAGCGTGAAAGATGATCTGCTGCAGTGTTTTCTGCTCCTCTTTTGTCTTTTATTTCAATATCAAATTCTTGGAGGAGTAGAATCCAACGAATCAAACGTGGTTTAGCATCCTGTTTCTTGAAGAGATATCGAATGGCTACATGATCTGTATAGACTATTGTTTTAGAAAGAACAAGATAAGAACGAAATTTATCAAAAGCAAACACCACAGCTAGTAATTCTTTTTCAATTGTTGTGTAATTTTCTTGTGCATCGTTAAGTGTTTTACTAGTATAATAAATTGGGTGAAAATGTTTTTCTTTTCTTTGTCCCAAGACAGCTCCAACTGCAAAGTCACTTGCATCACACATGATTTCGAAAGGTAATTTCCAATCAGGCGCTATCATGATAGGTGCATTGACTAGCATTTCCTTTAGGGTTAGAAATGCTTGATTGCAATCATTGTCAAAGATGAAAGGGGCATCTTTTTCAAGTAATTTTGTTAGAGGCCTTGAGATTTTAAAAAAGTCTTTGATAAACCGCCTATAAAATCCGGCATGCCCTAAGAAACTTCTGATAGCTCTAACGGAGGATAGGGGTGGTAATCGAGAAATAGTGTATATTTTGGCTCGATCAACCTCCATTCCTTCGCTTGAGATTTTGTGACCGAGTACTATTCCCTCCGTTACCATGAAATGGCATTTTTCCCAGTTAAGGGCGAGGTTAGTTTCCTCACATCGGGATAGCATTCGTTCAAGGTTATCGAGGCATTGGTTGTATGAATCCCCAAAGATAGAAAAGTCGTCCATGAAGACTTCCATTGTCTTTTCTATCATGTCATGGAAGATGGCTACCATGCAACATTGGAAGGTTGCGGGGGCATTACATAGACCAAATGGCATGCGTCGATAAGCAAAAGTTCCATAAGGACATGTGAAGGTTGTCTTTTCTTGGTCTTCGGGTTCTATCGGGATTTGAAAGTAACCTGAAAAACCATCCAAGAAACAATAAAATTTATGACCGGATAATCTTTCTAACATTTGATCAATGATGGGCAAAGGAAAGTGATCTTTCCTTGTTGCTTCATTTAATCGTCTATAATCTATACATACTCTCCATCCTGTGATGGTTCTCGTTGGTATTAATTCATTCTTTTCGTTAGTTATTACCGTCATACCTCCTTTCTTTGGAACTACTTGGACGGGACTTACCCAAGGACTGGGTAGATAAGTCCGGCGTCAAGTAATTTGATAACCTCGTTTTTAACCACTTCTTGTACATTTGGATTTACTCGACGTTGTGGTTGTATTACTGATTTGTAGTCATCGTTCATTAAAATTTTGTGCGTGCACATGGAAGGACTTATTCCTTTAATGTCTACAAGCTTCCAAGCGATCACATTTTTGTGTTTTTTCAAAAGATTAATTAATTTCTCTTTTTCTAAACTACCTAATTTAGACGAAATAATTACAGGTGATTTACCATCTTTTTCTAGAAAAGCATATTCCAAACCTTTCGGAAGTTCTTTGAGCTCAAGGGGTGGGTCTTTAGGAGACTCCTTATTTGGTTGCTCATTTTGATCAAGAACTTTGAAAGTTTGTTCTATGGCGACCTCTTCTTCAACAAAGTGGTCAATTTCTTCACTTGTATCGGGTGGTTCATCTTCATCTTCAATTAGGGGGTCATTATTGCCGAATGGATATTTCATTGACCGCTCAAGATCGATACTTCTTTTAAATGCCCCTAATTGAATGGATAGATTGTTGTAATTCCGGTTTTTCAAAGCTTCGTGGGTTTTTACAAAAGGTTGTCCCAACAATAGAGGAGCGTCATCGAGGATGACAACGTCGGTTGGGATTACCATTTGATTTGTTTGAACCAAGACGTCCTCAACTATACTGATTGATTTTATTATTTTCCGATTAGATAGAAAAATGGGTATTTGAAGTAGAGAAAAATCACTAATACTTAATTTTTCGAAAATGTAGTTGGGCATTATGTTAACGCAAAGATCTTTATCAATTTTGACATTACTAATAAATGAATTTTGAAAAAAACATGGAACCGGTGTAATGTTGATTTCAAATGGGTCTTCTTTTATTAGCGAGGTTTGATCATTAGTTAACTTAATGCTTACCGTTTCGTCAATTTTAGTGTTAGTGTTTAACTCTTTTAAAAACTTAGCATTAGTGGGTACTAAACAATGATTTTCGAAAGAAGGTGACAAGAGATTAATTTTTTCAAAATTAGACTCTTCTTGAATTTTAATGTTGTCGGACTCACCTTTTTCGTTGTTTAACTCATGTGTCGGTTTTTCACTTATTTGTTCTTCCATTTCTACATTTTCAACTATCTCTTTTTTATTTAATTCTTTTCTTGCGTGGGACTCCTCTTCCCTTGCGCGAGATTCCAATATGCAACGTTCGATAGTTTTAATGTGTTCTATTATCTTATCGGTTATGTCGGCAATAGAATAAGGATCGGGATCCTCAAAGCTTGAATCCGGTTGTTCGATCCTTTGTTCCTCATAATACCCATATGAAGTAGATGATTCACACCATTGTTCTTCATTGTAAGTATATGATGGATAAGGGTTGTAATTTTGTTCTTCATAATACTCATATGAGGTGGGTTATTCACGCCATGGTTCCTCATAATAAGCATAGGAAGGTGGAGGCTCATATCTTGGTTCCTCAAAGTATGAGTATGAAGGCTCATACCTTGGTTCATCAAAATATGAGTATGAGGGAGAAGGTTCATACCTTTGGTCTTCATAGGTTGTGTATGAAGTTGATGGCTCGTACCTGGGCTCCTCATAGTAGGTGTATGAAGTGGATGGTTGAAACAAGTCACAATATTGAACCGAGTGTGGGTTACCACAATTAGTGCAATAATCTTCCCTATAATCATCATCCTCATAGGTGTAGTTGTAACCTCCTGAGTATTGATCAATGAGAATCACTCAGCAGACCACAACAAAGTCTCGAGATCAGCAAAAAAAAAAAAAAAACAGAAACAGAGGCTGGACACGGCCCCGTGTTCAGTGGACACGGCCCCGTGTACAGAATCTGTATCTGGGCATTTTAATTAAGGTTACTGATTTCGTTGAGCACGGGGCGTGTTCAGTGAGCACGGCCCCGTGTTCAGGCTCTGTATCTGGGTGTTTTTATGAAAAGTATGCAGCACAGCCCATGTTCAATGAGCACGACCCGTGTTCAACCTATTGTAAATGCAAAACTAAACTAAAATGCAGAAAAATGTGCGCGCGTTTTGAAAAAGTTTTGAAAAACTGATTAGGCCGTCGATTTTAAGCTTTCTTAAAATCCTTGTGTCCCCGGCAACGGTGCCAAAAAACTTGATGCGTGTGAAGTGTGTATGGTTTTTAATATATATTTTAAGCCATTTTTACACTTTTTAGCCAAGTTTTAAATTTATAAAACACGATATTTACTAACACTAAACACACATATGGGCAAGTGCACCCATCGTGAGCGTAGTATAGTGTTGGCAAGATACCGAGGTCGTCCAAGGACACAATAGCTTTTAGTACCGGTTTATCCTCAACGTTTGATCAAATCAAAAGTTTAGAAAAAGGTTTTAAACTAGAAAAATAAAACTAACTAAAATGCTGAAAAATAAAATAAAAATAAAAACAGATAGACAAGATGAATCACTTGGATCCGACTCGTGTGTAGTGTAACCTTTGATAATTTCCGCACTTTTGCACTTTTTAAGAGATTATCTTAGTTATTATAGTAGGCCCCTCTTTTGAAGGTGACGTTACCCTCAACCCAGTAGTTTGAGTCAGCAAGGATACAATCCTAAAGGGTCGGATTATTGAAAGATAATTAATTAAGTTATTAATGCATAATGTGGTAAGCCCCTCTTTTGAAGGTGACATTACACTCGGCTAAGTAGTCTGAGTCAGCAGAGATACAGTCCTAAGTAGCCGGGTTAAAGTATTACTAGTAGCTTACATATGAGGGGATCAAAGAGTTTGGACCCCCGCCATCCAATACCGGTGGGTATTGAAGGAGGTCCTACTAAATTTGACCCAGGTCCTTGCAGTATCTATACAATGAACAAGGCAAGACTCTTACCAAACCGTTCCCTTAACCCCCGACCAGGTAGCCAACATATCTCTATATCGACCATGGAGATATGAATGGGGAAAACCTTTTATTTTATATAGACAGTAAAATAATGCCAAGACACCACGGACAAACGATAAGGAAAAATCACCTTCAACATAAGAAACTAGTTATTAAAGTCATTAATACAAAACCAAATAAAAAGTGCGAAAAGATTAAAAATAAAAAGTATTAAGCTAAACACTTGTCTTCACCAAGTGATGTAAGAGACTTAGGCAAACATGGCCTTTGATTCTCAAGAACTCTTACGATCAATCTTGGATCCCGAGACGACTCACACACTCTATGATGGATGATGCATGATGGATGATGGTGGTGGATGATGGTGGTGGTGGATGGTGGTGTTGTGGTGGTGGTGGAGTGTGGGTGAATTGTGAGAGAGGTGGTGTGCCAAGGGATGGTTTGCAAATGAGCCAAGCACCCCTATTTATAGCCTGAATAGCAGCTCGGGCACGACCCCGTGTCCATTGGGCACGGCCCTGTGTCCATCTTCCTTCTCTTTCTTCAATAATTGCAGTTTGTCTGCATTAGTTGACCACGCCCCCGTATCCGCTGGGCACGACCCCGTGTGCAGAAGCGTATCTGTACTATCAAGATTTCCTCAGATTCTGCGAATCTTAGAGTTGACCACGGCCCCGTGTCCGTTGGGCACGCCCCTGTGGTGGGTGATAGAAGCTTCTACAGCTTTGTCTTTTCTGCAGACACTTGGGCACGCCCCCGTGCTCACTGAGCACGGGGCGTGTTCAACCTTCTGTTTTCTTGTTTTGCTTGGGAAGATGCTGTTGGGGGGGTCGGGCATGCCACGTTTATTCCTTTTCTTGTATTATTGTTAGATTTATCTGCCTTTTTGCTTCTTTTGTTCATTTAAGCTCATTTAATCCTGAAAATACAAAATGAAGACAAAAACGCACTTTTCCAACATTAGTACTAAAAAGGGTTAGTTTTATGCCACAATTGATGTAATTTATATGTTGCATTTTGCACACATCAAATACCCCCACACTTGAATCTTTGCTTGTCCTCAAGCAAAACTCTTTATAATGTGGTTTAACACTCCCAAATGGAATGGGTAGAAGAGAAGGTTTTTGGGCTTGTCATAGAGTGTCGGGATTTCCAAGATTCTTTATTAAGTTTTATTTTTATTTATTTACAATCCTATTCGTCATGATTTATTTAAAACATTACATAAGATAAATTACTTATTAGGGCATAACATGCCTTTTTAAAATTCCATTTATATACAAGTTCACATACCTCACGGGGGATCACTCAACACTCGGCCGAAGATGTATTTTTGTGAAACACTCGAGAGCGGCATGGAACTTACTTCTACCATAAGCTTGCTAAGCAATCAATCCTCCTCCTTTTTAACGATATGCCTTTGTAAATATCAAGAGGACTTTTTGGGTGAAGGGTTAGGCTTGGGTTAAAGGTAGGTGGTTGGGTTAGTGGTTAGTAGAAAAGGGCGAAAAGACGTAAAAAGCGTCGGTTTTTGCAAAACATATTGTTTTTGTGACTTTTTATTCCAGTGAAGTATTATTCAAACAAGCTTTCTTTTTGTGAGCCTTGTTTGTTTATTGAAAACTTCATTTTTTTAGGAAGAAAGTCACACAAAAACCGAGCTTTGTTACTAAAATAAAGGGTTTAAAATGAAAAAGGGTCTTGGTGGGTGAAAAGGGTGTTTGTTTTGGGTTAAGAAATGAAAAGGTTTAGGCTCAAAGTCCAGTCCGAGTTGTTGATGGAAGCCTTGACTCACCATACGACTTTTGTGTCTCTAAAGTTGAGTCTTGCTGTCATACTAATGGTGGTGTAGCCATTAGCAACGAACAATGTTAGCATATTGGGACATGGAACAAGTTCCCATGTGCTGTTGAAAATACGCGCATACAATTTTGAGCATCTGATGAAGGCGAAGGGATCTCATTCTAGAACTGGTGATTATGTGGTGCCTAGCATTAGGCAACTTAGATGAAGTTGGAAAGGCATGAGCCAAGTCATGTACAGGTTCCGAAGGACTAGACGATAACAAAGGTGGTCTGAATGGGATGATTGAAAACATAGTATCATAGATGTCTTAGTCTGGCGACTGTTTAGAATAATCAATGAGCCGAGTAGATCATGTCGAATCAAGGGATCCAAACCCATGAAGGTGCATAGAAAATGGAAAAACTTGTACCACATCTTGAATGGAGCTTGAAATGAAAGGATCGTAGTAGGCACAAGATTAAGTATGTGAACTATCATATTTAATGTTTCTACCCAAAATTTGAATGGATGACATGCCTGAAACAGAACGGTACGAGTGATGTGTGAATGGTGCTTTTAGCTTTGCCATTTTGCAAGGACGTGTTCAGACTGGAAAACTTAATTTTAAAACCACGAGTTTGATATAAATTAGGAAATGGCAAATGGTTAAACTCACATCCAGTGTCACATTGAAAAACTTGAATGCCATTTTTAAATTGATTCATAACATAACCACAGGAGTTGCAAAAAAAACTTAAAAATCAGATTGGCACGCAAAGAAAACACCTACAAGAAACTTAAAAAAAAATTATCTAAAAATTGTAATTCTTGTAATCACTCATACTAATAATAGGAAAAATCCATACATCAGAATAAACAAATTGAAATAAACTAGTCTTGGTGATAAATGAAGAAAACAGAAAACGGTAATGTTTCTATGTCACACCCCAACCGATGGCGGAATTATCGGAGTGAGACGAAATAGATTGCTCATCACACATAACACTATTTTGCGACAATAATTAATTCAAAACCATTTTCATTGATAATTCAAATTGTCAAATACAACCATATGAAATACAAGTACAACATCAAAAGACAAAATATAACAAAAGTTCAACATAACAAAAGTAATCAAATCTAGTAATCCTTGAGCGTGTTTCTAGTCATTCCTACTAGATTCGTACGAGTATCAATCATCAACCTGTAACATGTTTAAAATAAAATTCAACGCAAAAGCATTGGTGAATACACAAGGTTTGTATAAATATAGCATAAGTATAAAAAAAGCATTATCTCGAATCCACATGGCAATGGTATACAAGGTAAACTAGCATGCACCACTATATGTCAAACCCAAGTGTCCATAAGAATTAAGTGTCCCTCGCCACAAAAGTAACAAGACTAGTATGAATAAAAGGCTTAAAAAAACCCTGGCGGGCGGCGTGCTACTCCTATAGCGTTATATATGTTAAGTTCGGGCTAGCTAAGTTAATGACATAAAGCATGTATGATTCTAGCATGAACCTAAGTAAACAAGTAGCATGAATAGGATTGAGAATATGAAGCATGTTTAAGCATGTGTTGTGAATTTGGTATATTAACATGTTACAACCCAAAGTGTTTTAAAAGTAAAACGGGTCAAATGTACTCACGGTTTCGCAAACTTCCACTTGTTAATACGTGAAGAGTTCTTGGTTTGGAGGGGGAACACCGAGTCCTTCGACATGAGGAAACGTAGGTGCGTGAGTATTCAGATGATAACGGAGGATTTAGATTCGGAATTTTAAGTATAACAAAAGTAAGTATACGAGAAAATAATCATCTAGACTTAATACTCGCTTTTGACACTATTAAACTTGTAGGGTTTAGAATGATTTCATGGGTTACAATACTGGTGCGTGTCTATGTATGCATATTTATACAGTGAATTTCCACACGAACTTTGTTTTAATATTTATAAAAATGGTTTATACCTTAACATTAAAACACACACAACAAAGGACAAGTGTATCCCGTCATATATGCAGCAAAGTATTGGTAAGAGCCAGATATTGATCCATGGAACACGGGCGTTATAATGTATTAAATCTTTGTCATTAGATTACCGGATATAAAGATAGGTGAATGGTTGTTTAACTAAGTTATCTAAATTATATCTAAAACATAAATATACTACTATCTTGTTTCACAAACAACCTACACATGTTATCTATCAGATATGTCACAAAAGCACTTAATCAATTTTCCAATTTCGAGACAGTTAGTCATCCGTTAGGAGTTTTCTAACATGATGATTCTTCGGAAAGTTAACGCGATAAACACACGTTAACCACCTAAACTCATTCTTTAGCGAGCTATTGATATTCATTCATGTGAACCTTTAAAGATAGATTAGTCATCCGCTAGGAGTTTTCTAACCTCACTTATCAAAGAAAGCAATACCGATGGTCACAATACAGCCACGAGGATAAGCATTTAAGTAGATCATATAACAACATATTTCACCTTTACAAGTCTTGAACACAAATCTACCATGTCAGCAATTTCAGACCAAAACTACTAAACAAGGATCATAACCCGCATGCAAGAACATGTAATCAACACCATATAATTCGTTAGAACCCTTACGTGCAAGAAAGTATTCCTAATCAAAATAAGATATATCTTAGATAAAACCAATACCCCTCTCGAGTCTCATGGTGTAAACAAGTTTACAAACAAGTGATTAATCAAGAAATAATTACCATCCCACTAATCACAGGTTCATTATCCAAGATAATCAAGCATAATCAAGAACTCAACATCAATGAAACGTTCATTATATAACCATGAAGATTCAAACATGAAAAAGTACTTAAGTTTCATACAAATAAGATTACAACATAAAGATTATTCAAGAAACAAGTTTATAACTACTATTACATAAACTACATTAAACATAAACTAACATCAGCTCATAACTTGCAAAATGATCAGAATACATGTTCAAGAACAAGGAATTGAACCATAAACAAGCAAGGAATTAATGGTTTGGATCGGTTATGCTTCCATTCGATCTTAAGCTTCAAATGGGTCTGATCAGGACTGCTTCGGAACCCAGAAATTGCCCAGAAACATGGAGAAAAACCCACCATTTTGATCAGTAGCGAATGCTGCTATTTATAGGAAATTTTCAGTTTGGCACGGCCGTGCCGTTGGGTCACACAGCCGTGCGGTCAGGTGTTGTCGGTTGACGTCAGTTTCAGCGATCCCGAGTCAGCCAAGTGGACTAGTGGACAAGTTACATGGGTCACCAGATCGGCACGGTCATGCCGTTGGTCGCACGGTAGTGCGAGGTCATCAGAATGTTGATCAGAAACCCTGGTCTGGCTATTGCACGGTCATGCGGAGGGTGGCACGGTCATGCGGCCTGGGAGCAGATCGGCACTGGCTGTTGCATTCTAGTGCTTCCGAGATCGAACGATCGGCACGGTAGTGCCATCAGATGGCACGGTCGTGCCACACCTGGCAGTCATCAGAATTTTGTCCGTTTTATCAGAAATTCATCAGAATTTGTCCGTTTTCATCAGATTTTTCTTTTGTGCTCCGTTTAAGACCTGAAAATAAAAAGTACCGGATTTGGCACCTAAACGTTGCGGATTCGGTCAAAAACGCTTAAAACGGAAGTGTTTTGGGGTATAAAAACATGTATAATTTAACGTATATCAAATACACATTAGAATTGTAACGAGACTTTAAGTACTTAGATGATGTAACTTAATACCATGATGAATAATCATTCGATTAACATTAAGGGTTCGGTTATTATATTTTATATATCTTCTATATAGTGTAAGTATAGTCCAACATGTATTACAAAGATCTCATATAAGTAATGCAAGGAGGTAGAAGGATAACCTTCCATTTAAGACCTCTTTTGTAGATTTCACCAATGCACAAGTTGTTACAAGAACAACAAGGATGGTCATGAATACAATAAAGAATGAAATTGAAATGAGGTGGTGGATTGAAGGTAGGAAGCCAAAGCTTCCAAATAATCACACACATCCAACACAAGTCTTGTTTCAAGAACAAGCTTGGTGGATACAACACTTGTGGGTTAAAACCCTTATAAAACAAAAAAGTTTGGAGTGATAAAACACCTCCGAATTGTATGTAACAACCTTGTTTTTAAGCTTACTAATCATAGATTTGATTAGGAGCCTAAGGACATAGGTTTGTTTGAATAAAACATAAGATTAAAGAAGTTTTAATAAGTTTTCTTCCAAAACAGAAAGTTGGACCTCCAAATTGGTGATGTTTCACCATGGTTTTCCATGGAAAACCTTGTGAAAACACTCCTAGAGGTGTTCCACACTTTGTAGAGGAAGAAGAAGTGAAAAAGAGGGAAGAAATGTGAGATTTTAACTCACTTTTGCTCTTAGATGTTTCTGCTTTGAAACTGACTTTCTCAGCTGATTTAGAGTGATTTAAGAGTAAGAATGAAGTGTTTGAAAAGTGGAAAAAGTGTGAGAATGAGCTAGATTTTATAGGAGAGGATTAGGGTTAGTTTAGGTGTCTTAAATGCAAGAAACAAAACTTAAACTAACACAAAATTGGCCAATACATGAGCTGCCAGCAACAAACTGCGGATTCCACTATCTGGCGAGGCGCGATAGAGGAAGGGTGGGACGGTCGTGGGCCGTGACCCATTGTATCCGGGCCATAAGTTTGTTTTTGGTCAAGTTTGGTCCCTGAAGTTTATGTTTGTTAGGTTTTAAAGTATTTTGGGTATAAAATGCATATTATAAGGGTGTTTTAGGTAACATTAACATAAGAACAAGTATAGATAAGTATAATGTAAGTATACGTATCGTGAATAAGCATCGTAAGTGTATAAACATAAGTGATAAGCGTATAAATCGAGTATGTAAGTCATGTATTGCAAGTTCTTCACATGTTTTCAAGTATTACGAATAAAGTATCAAATGTTTTATGAACTTAAACGTATAAACATGTATGAATATGTAAAGCATAAATGTTAAGAAATAATGCATTTTATTATGATCCAAGTCTCGGAATCTACAACGATACTTGGAAAAGATGATTACAAGGAATACAAGATTTCCAAAAATAGAAATACAAAACGATCTTTCAAATTAAGAAAAGTATGAAAAAGCAGGGTGTTACATACTAAGTTGACAGTCATGACATGTAGGTAACAAAGTTTTTTTAAAAAGGAATTAAATTACGAGAATCACAAACTTCAAGGTGGATGCTCTAGGATGACCCAAGCATTAGTGCCATTTATTAGATAACACAGATGCAAGGGAGGCAGCCTGAGTAGAAGACATGGAGCCTGAGTAGAGTACATCGATTGTAGAAATGAATAAAGATATCGCCAATGTTATCTTACCTTTGGAGGACCGCTCCCGTTTTAAGATCCTTCATGGAAAAACCAAATTGGTCAAAATTGACAAACATGTAGTTGTTGGTGGTAAACCAATGGATACAAATGAGATTTTTAACCATATTATTAGACACGTGAATGTTGTTTAAAACAAACTTGTTTAAGCTTGTTATGATAAAAAAAAAGGTTAAAAAATGAAGTGCTAGTGTAACTAACGGGAAGAAAAACACCATTCCCAACCATACTTACTTAATATTTATAACAAAGATAGAGGGAAATGTAAGTTACCATCATTGAATTGCATTGTGAGTACTTGCCTCAAAATCCATATAACAGTTGTTGTCCTAAGCATATAGCTGAATAAACATGGAGCTGAAGATAGAAGCTAAGTCGGTGTAGTGTGCCTTCTGACTAGAAACAAAGCCATGATATGGTGGATAACCAAAAGAAAATAGTTGAGTAGTGTAGGTCATAGGTGACGAGTGGCCATCGTATGGCAACTTGCCACCATGGGGCATGATTTGTTGTGGTGGTTAGTAGAACTGTGTTGCAACAAAGTAACCCACGATTGGGCAATGAGTGTAGTTAAAATAATGTTGTGGAGGTCCGACCTATGGCGGGGCAGGGTGTGTATGAGGACCCATGTAGTATTTATGTCTACCTGTGTGACTTGAATAATCTGTAACCTAAGAACCATCAACATAAATGTTAGTATCATTGCTCCGCCTTTTGGAGCGCCCCGAACATTATTCATGTTCTTGTTATGTTTACTAGTTTAGTTCCTATTATTATTAGTCATCTGATGAGTGTACATGGCGGCAGACGAATCCGGTAAGGAATTGACAACGAGCTCAATTACTTCTTCATAAGATTAATGAAAGAGTTACATATTTTTAGCCTCCAAAAAAGAGAAAACATGTTTTATTGGTAATAAGATCAACAATGCTACTGTAAGAAGGTGATAATAGACATAATAATTGCATGACAGTTTGTATCATTAATGGGTGCATGAACATCATTTAACCCATCAGCCTGCTTTTGGATCACAAGTTCTTTGTTATGGAATACCTAAATTTACGGTGTCTCTATTAAATACGTAATGCTATAATATGACACTATGTGTCTAGGTTTATAAAATAAAAGATGTTTCTTTCTATAAATATTTGTAACACCCTGATATTTTTGATCAAATCCAATAATGACACGTGTCTATAAACCCTCCATAATTCACATGATGAAGGAGATGGGTGAAAAATATTAAAAAGGGCTAAAGATATAAGTTGAGGGGCTAAATCTGTGGCAACCCACAACTTCAGATTACCACTTTAACCAAACCACGGTTAATTTAGACATACATTCACAGCACTGCATTTAACTAGGGTTAGTTAAATGAGTCTACTTTGGTAATTCGGGGAATTACCAGAACACACACATGATAACTCTGGAACATTGGTGACTAACGCGAATAATTATTATAAACGGATGGTTTATACGAAACTTATGTGGTGCATGACAAATGCATGAAGTACATGATTTAATTGTAAATTACATGTTATTATGTGCTTTATATAAAAGTTGCAAAGTTAGGGGTGTATTATGGATAAATTAGAAACTTTAATAACCCTAAAACCTCTCAAGTCAATCATACGGCAGTTTCTATCATTTCTCTGATCATCATCTCCAATCATTCCTCTAATCATTTTGCTACACCAAGTTCTCCAATCTTTGATCTTTCAATCTTTTAAGAACCAACTCTAAATCAATCTAAGGTAATGTTTATATTACACGTTGTTATGTTGTTTCTTTGATTCATACAATCCCTAGAAAGCCAAACAACTGTTCTGTGTTTATTTGATCATGTCTGAAGAATGTGTGATTGCTTGTGGATGAATGTGTAAACTGTTTATCAGATGTTATTGAAGCTATTGATATAATAGAAACTATTAAACTGTCGTTTGATTCGCAACTTTGTTGATTAGGGTTGTGATCATAGAATTGCTGCAACTGTTACATTGTTTATCTTGTGTTTCTGTGCTATTAGGGTTTTGAGTCCAGAGTATTGAAAATCTTATGTTCAGAGTTTATTAGATAAATGCATATCCGAGTTTACCAATCACCCATTAGGGTCTGAGTTTACCTAATATCAGGCTGGGTTTATTGTTTTGTACGTCCGAATTTATGAAGAGGGTTTGTGAATCCGAGTTTGGTAATTGAGATGAATGGTCCAAACTTATTAGTGAGCTAAGAAGTTCCGACTTTACCTAGGGTTCCACATATGTTCAAAACAAGTCCGACTTTAATTGTTAACAAACAAGTTCCGGCTTTATAAAAAACAAATACATGTTCTGAGTATTTTTTTAACAGGTCTGAACTTAGTAAGTTAAAGGGGGTCCGAACTTAGTTAATTATGATAGTGGGCCAGATAAAGGGGTCCAGGTATATGGCGATTTTATTTGGTCCGAACTTCTTTTAATATGGCTGTGAGGTCCGAGTTTATGTTGATTTCGTGGGATCCGAGTTTGGCAACTAGTGTATTAGAGTTTTCCTTTTATATGTTGCCTAATGTCCGGGTTAGTGTATAAGAAAATGTTCATATATATATGCATACTTTACCGATGTCCGACTTTAATAAGAGAATAAGGGACATCAGGGTTTGTCATTTCAAGGTCTCCAGACAGGAAGAGGGTCCGAATTTGTATTAGATGTAGTCAGGGTTTACTTATGTAATGTCCGATCTTGCTTATAGATATAAGGGTCCGAATTTCTTTGTAATGATGGACGTATTAATGTTTGTTTATTGAATGAATATTTCATAGAGAAGTCTAATATTATTTAAAAGTATGTGTTTATCTTGATACACATTGGTTAGTATGACACTTGCTGTGCAAGTCTTATCATTAAAGATTGTAATGTACTTTATTTGGCCATCTGACACGTAATGATTAAGGTGTATTTATTCAACGAATAATAAATTTTAAATATTCTTCTAAGTTTGGTGAGTAAACGGATGTCAATTACTAATTCATGATAACTGTACTTTACAAAATCACATGTCACCAACTAAGAGAAACCCAATATGTATGCTGTGTGTTGCTACATGTTAACTTGTTAATCAGATCACATGAAACACAGGGTTGTTTGGATATTAGGGTATTGCATAACCCCACATACACACATACTTATACTTATTGTACATTAGGTCGCGTGTAATGGACCTAACATATCATTAGCTCGTAGAACCACGATTTACACCTACCGAGCAAACCAAGGTGAGTTCACTAATCTTTCACAAGCATGCGTCCCGGGGGACAAACAAACAAACAAACTACTATTCCTGTGAGGAATCCTTTTTAAACTATTATTCCTGGGAGGAATACTTTTTCGATATGTTGTAGTTTAAATTTGATGTTGGTTAATAAACTCAAACTCTATCATGAAAGTCCCTTCTTACTATTGAGCTAGTTGTCTGGGAGGCAACGCGGTATTAGTTGATAGCGCTATGAGGCCTGACAAACCTCACACTGTGCTGGGAGCTGGGCGTGAACTAATGACCTTAAACACTTTTGATCAATGCTGATAGACATTGATGAGGGCACAAAAAACA
This sequence comes from Helianthus tuberosus, assembly GCA_030545235.1. NCBI lineage: Eukaryota > Viridiplantae > Streptophyta > Magnoliopsida > Asterales > Asteraceae > Helianthus > Helianthus tuberosus. Next base: position 146,974,845 of record CM060396.1, read on the forward strand.
GAACAGTCAATCGGTATCGAGTTTATTATTCGTGACGTGTCTTTAAACTAAACACTTACATGATTTTCGTTAAACAAAACTGTGAACTCGCCAACTTTATGTTGACACATTTTTCTGCATGCTAGCAGCTTGTTAGATATATCATGCTTTGGAACTTGCAGTCTGGGGAGCTGGGAGTGTCATGGGGTGTGCTTCTTGATGCAAATGATAAACATTAGGCGTTTTAAAATGATTTGGTTTTGATTATGTTGAAACAGTTACTTATGCTTCCGCTGAACACATGTTTTGTTGAAAAAGATATTTAGAATTTCACTATTAATGTTGGACAAGATATTTGCGTTTAATAATACTTTACTATTAGTTCAACGTGATTATTGGTTGGATCCTGTTATGTCATACGCCTCACGGTGAAATCCGCATGTGGTAATTGGGGGTGTGACAAAATGTTTCATAAAGGAAATTTTTTGATCAGCTGGAGGTCCTTACAGACCGTATCATTATACACTTATGATCCGCAAGGGTGCTTTGAAAACAATGCGCACTTGAGGTCCCTTACGGACCATAAGGCATACCCCTAACGTTCCGCAAGGGGTACGCTGAAAGCAAGTTTCTTGTTAGACAACAGCCTTCTCCTCCTTTTGACACCTCTCATGAAATTTTTCCACCCTTAACCACAATGTGCCACTACATATGCCACTAATCAGTTCCTAATCACTCCATGGACACTTGTCTCAACCTTAGAACATTTGATCAAGTATAAATAGCCTTAAGTTTGCACTAGTTCAAGCACACCATTTCTATCTTTCACTCTAACCATATTTGGAGTTTGCTTCTACTTAAGAAGCCTCCTTTCTAAGTTCTGAGAGTTTCCTCTATCACTAATAAGTATTCTTTCGAGTCGATTTCAGTTTATTAGTTAGCTATTAGCCTAAAGTCAAACAGTTTGACTTTAGCTTTGATTTTTAGTTCTGACCATTTTGGTTAAGTCAAAGTTCAGAATTGAACTTTCCTACGTGATCGTGATAACGAAGGTATTAATCTCGGATCATTATACCCTCTGACTGTGACAACTCGTATTTCAGAACCTATCTTTCTGTTTGATGTAACTTGTATGAACCCTATGTGATTAATTGATATGTTGGTTTTAATGAATGATTAAATGTTACATGTTATGTGAAATTGTGTTATGTGTATAAGTGTATAATAATCTTGATCAAACAACACTAATCCAATCGCACAAGCCTTTGGGCTTTTGTCCCACACCATACTCGGTCCACACTCTTTGAACTCGAAACCAAGGGCAGCCCATGCAAGGGTTCAGCCCACTCCTCTATTTAAACCCACACATAACCCTTATGAGGTTTTGCTTCCTCATTGTTTTGCAAAAACACACAACACACACAAACCCTACTCTCTTTCTCTCCCTTCGAATATCTGACGACAGCCTCTCTCTCTCAAAGACCTTCTTCTTCGGACCAATCCTAGTTGACCTTTCAATCGGTTAGTATCCCGTCATTATTTGATTGCATGATAGTTCTGTTGTGATTTCTATGGTTTAGGGATAATATGGGTTATGATTGATTATGATGTAAATTGATGGGATTTGGTGTTCATATAAATCGGCTGACATGTATAGTATAGTTAGATCCATACGGGGTTTGATGATTGTATGATGTTAATATTGATCAGGAACCGAATACATGTAAATCGGTTGTTATGGGATTGTCTTCGAATGTTTAGTGGCTGGACATGATAGGTTGTATGTTAGTCCTTAAATTCGTTAGTGTGTAGATTCGGTTGAAAGTTAAATTGTTGTTCTTGATTTGTATGATGATTAGGGTTAATTAGGGTTCATATGAATTAATTGATAGAAACCATGATTTGATCGACTAATGTAAAAGATAGAAACTGTTAGAATTAGTTTGCAAAATAAATGGAAACTAGATAACTAAATTGCATGAATTATGGAATGTTATAACTGGTCGCACAAGACAATCGCACAAGCTTGGTGCAACTGTTTAAACACGCTGTACAACTCATTAAAGCATAAGCGCACAACATCTTGTGAATTGCACAAGGTTGTGCTGATCAGACAAGATGTTGGGCTGCTTAATATACTATGTTATGATATGCTGTTGGGCCGAACAACCCAAAACCCAAAACCCAATCACACAAGTATATTTGGATCGCACAAGATAAGTGTTTGTTAAATTGTTTGGGCCGTAGGAGTTTTGGATTTCATTTGTTTTTGGGCCGGGTTTGGACGGAACGCACAACCCATTATGGATCGCACAAGTTGTGCTGATCGCACAATAGGTTAGGCCAGGTGTTTCATTGGGCTTTATTTACCAACTCGCACAAGATGATTGGGCTCGCACAAGCTCAACAGCCCAATCATCTGAGTCACACAAGTTGGGCCTTATGTATAGTTGACTGTTAACGTGATCTACGTGCTTGCCATAATCGTTATGTGTTGTAACTTGTTAGTTTATGTGAAACCCTACGTGCACTATTTGAACATAGACCTGACTTATATGGTAACCATGTTAGGAAGTGGTTGACCACTAGCAGCTCAGTTGACCTTTTGTTTATTTGCCGAGCTAACCTAAGGTGAGTTCACACTTTCTACAAGGCATGGGATTCCCGGTGGTTTGGGAATGGGTTAAGGAACTAAAATGAACCTGCATATTCTCCTTGGGTAGAATATGTACCTCCATCCTCCATGGGAAGGATGACAACATTAAATCCTGCGTATTCTCCTTGGGTAGATTACGTACCTCCATCCTCCGTAGGATGGATGACAACATATAACTTACTAGACAAAACTCTATCATGAAGTCCCTTATTTTTATATCGACTTAATCGTCGGGCCATTGGCGAACGGGTCATTAGTTAAATAGCGCTATTAGGTTTGACAAGCCTCACACCGTGCCGCAGAGGACGGGAGTGGACTAATGGACTTGGGCGCTTAGTCAATGATGATAGACATTGACGCAGGGCACATAAACATGACTAAAGTCAGCAGTCGATATGGTAACGGGTCTAGTGGTTAACATGGGGTAGCCCCCACTGGTTATGGTTTGGGAAACAAGGAATTGGTTAACACATGGTTTTCAAAGTAACTTATGGTTTTTGGAACAACATTAAAATGAACACCCATCTGTGAACTCGCTCAACTTTGTTGTTGATTCGTTACTATATGCCTTGCAGGTCGTTAGGTGCTTAGATGGAGCTTGCACAGGAGGTCGAGGTCGCTGTGGGACGTGGACTGTTGAGTTCCATGTTAAACATTTGAACTTTTAAACTTATGCTTTGGTTTTAAACTTTATGCTTCCGCTGATAACTTGAACTTAGTTAATGTGTTTTGGACACCAATTATATTGTGTTGGTTTTATATTTACTTTAATACATTGTTCAATATGATTGGTGGCTTGATCCTGGTCATGTCACACCTCCTGCGGTAATACTCCGCTTGTGGAATTTGGGGGTGTGACACTGACCATCACTTTTACTAGGCAAAATGACGAGTCAAACGTGTATTAGATAAAAGTAAAAAAATGTAATGTAACACCCCGAAAACGGGTTTGGTAATCAAACCACGTTAATAATAAAAAGACGAGTAAATTACCGTTAGTGGTAAAATTAACCCGGAAAATATTAGGATTTATATAACTAAACCTAATATTTAATAAAACGGAAAAAGAATGCTTTTGAGAAAAAAAAATAAAGTTTATAGAATCCCGAGTTAATGGGACTTAAAATAAACTTAGTCAATAATTCCCCAAACCCACTAAATTAACTAGGAATGTTTAACCTAGTTAATTAGAGGGAATGTTATTGAAATTAAGTGGGGTGTGGCCTACTTAATAAACTAACCAAACATGAGGGACCAAAGTGGATAAACTTGAAAATTTAATTATAAAATAAGCTTAAAACAAAACACACACACTTAGTGTGTGTTCTGTGATCGAACCCAGGAAGCTCCAGGAGCTTAAAAACCCTAGTTTCAACATAATCATCAAATTGAAGGCTCAAACGAAGCTTAAATTCACAATTTAACGTGAATTATTGATCACCCAAGCTAGGGGATCATAAGGTATGTCGAATTTTGATGATTTGTGAAGTTGTGAAATTTGGATAATCATCATAATCGCGAATTATGAATGAATTATTGAAGCTATGATTGAATTAGTGATATATACTTGCTTAGGAATCAAACCCTAAGTGAAAATTATACATATGATGCTATAATTTGAATGATTTGATGATTTACCACACTAGGATAAGTGGGTATTAATCATAGGATGAATTTGATGATGTAATTATGATTAGGATCATCATATCTGATATTAATAAGATGATACTTGAACAATTATGGTGTAAGTATATAAATCATACTTGCTAAGTAATGAGTTTAGTATGATAAGATGAAAGAATCGATGATATATTTATATTGAATGATGTATGATATTGTTATGTGTTAAAAGGGATCAAAGTTGTGTGAAATTGATGAAATTCGATTACATGAACTTGGTAAATAACATGGTTAAAGACGGTAACATAAGAATGCCGCTTACCGGATAATTGACCAAGTAATTAAACAAGTAGTTGAGCTACTTCGTGCAATTAATTATATTAATAGGCAGTTTGACTTTTTAAAGTCAAAATGACCTTTTATATGATCGAATGATAATTTCAAAATAAAGATCGTAGGATGGAATAGTCGTGAAGGATTATGACTAGTCTAACCATCTTACAATTTACAATGATAGTTTGACGCTTGACGAGCTAGGTGAAAGCTTGGGAAGGAAGCGGGTCAAACGAATCAACAATGAAGGAAAAGCATAATTTGGATGCAAGGTAAGTAATGCTTACACTCTATTTATTTAATACCTATTGATTTTATAGATTCTGAATAATATAAAGTCTTGTTTGAATTCTGATGTTCCGACACGACATGTGCGGTTCGGAACAAAAGACAATAAAGATAAACCATGTTTAATGGTTAAAAAAAGCTAATATGGTTATTTAGTCATGAAAAGACTAATAAATAATGAGTTTTGAATAATTACCTTATAAGGTAAACTAATGCAAATAATAAAGGTAAAACGGTAATTCGATCACTCGTTGACGATTACCGTTAGTTTGTGAAAGACACTTTATAGCGTAAGTTATAATGGGTCAAAAGAGTCAATAAATAATTTATAAGGAAAATGACTGTACTGTGTAAATCGGAACGAGTCATGTAGACGAAATAGTAATAAACATCATCTCGCCAATAAATTTAGTCACTTAGACTAAACGGGTCAAAAGGTGAAGATATTACCTTTTGACAATATCGACTAATGACTATTGTCAAGTTATATTATTTCTGGAGTAAATATCAACTAGATATTAGCATCGCTATAACTTAGCGGTTATTAAGGTAAGGTATTAATACGGGTCAATATATTGATCCGAGTCAGGTATGTAAACTAGTTCAACTCATTATTTAGAACTTGAGGTTCTATAAGAATTAGACAAGGTCAAAAATGGACATTTGGCTATCTTTTGAGGTAAACTGAATGATCTAAATTATAATCGTTGTGTTTCGAAACCATAATGATTATTTAAGCAAGACATAGTTTAAAAAGTGGGATTTTGGTTAAACATGCCTTTAAAAGTCCTTCGTCGTAAATGAAAGGCTAAAATTTACCAAAACGCCCTTTATTGATAAACTGGACAAATGACCCTTACGGGTTGTTTAGAAATAAGCATTTGGATAATTTAAAACCTTCGGATGTGTATAAAAGGTCGGATATGAAATTTTGGGTCAAATGACTCTAAAAGAGTCTTTGCCGTAAAATGATAATCCGGGAGGGGTAAATTTGGAATATATAGATCACCACATTAAATCCACCACAAATATAGTTGTGGTGGAAGATCATTTGATAAGAAATGTGGAAATATGAAGCTAGAAACGAATGAAAATGATTCGTGCTTAAAATATGCTTAAATACCCTTAACGGGTCAAAATAAGCATATTAGTGCAAACGGGTTAAGAATATGTCATAAACCCATGGTTTGGACCTGGAATAATAGGAAATTTATATAAAATGAGGCTCATGATAATTTGAATGCAACAAACTAGTTTTTGTTTGATGTATACATGAATTGGTCAAAAGTTCACAACTATATTTTAAGCCGAAGGCTTAAAAGTATAAAAATTTGTTAATCTGGATGTCGGATGTTAACTCCATGTGATGGAGAATTAAATTACGATCACGTAGGAAGAAACGGGTCGTAAAATGGATCAATAACGACCAAGTTATGGCCGTTTTCATAAAACTGAGTTTGGGTGGGAATTATGAAGACCTGAACCAAACTCGTTATTGAAATGCCACCCTCGCGCTACGCGACGGGTAACACCAAATGGTGTCACGGCCCGCGACGGTTGTCGCGTCACGCGACCATGACCCCAGATCCCGTCGCGCCACGCGACGGGTCATATTTGCTGCAACTGTTGCTGTTGATCAGTTTGGCTATAGAAACTTGTATAAATCAGTTTTAAACTAACATAACCGACATTTAGTGAGTGTTTTGACTCACGAACTTGTTCGAACATGTTTCAAATGCTAAAGGACTAAAACATTTCGTGTTTTATGGAATGTAGTTATACAGTAAAAGCACCAGAGGACGATCAAGTTCAACCAAGAACCGAACACGAGCAAAATTCAAGCTTCCGCTACATGTTTCGTCGTCATGTTTTAAACGGCGAATTTACATACAAAACCTTAAAATGTTTTATTCATTAAAATGATTTTAATAAACTCGTATTTGTAAGTGTATGTTTAGTAGTAACTATACTATATTAATCGAAATGTATATGTAAAATCGTATCAATGGACCAAGGGTCTTATACGTAAATCATGAATTTTACGATAAATGGACTTTTAAGTATTATAACCATAATTTTTGACACTATAACAATTTATATAACATAAAAAGACTTATATTAACATGTTAAATTCGTCATATTCAGTTTAGCACTCAATTCCTAGGCGAAGGTCAAACAATTTAACTTCTGTTTTGACTTTTTATTGTTAGTGCATATTTTGTGTGTCCGTCACTGTGCGAATAGGCTAGATAGAGCGTGTGTTGAATATTGTATAAATGAGAGTGGAAAATATGGATTTGTATTGTAAAGTTCCCTTCGTACAAAGGAGACCTTCACGCGAAGGTACACAGTCACTTCGCACGAATGGGAGTTGCCCAATCGTCCAAAGCCATTTGCACGAATGGATTATCCATTCGCTCAGTGCTCATTCGCACGGAGGGTACAACCTATATATAGGAGTTGTGAATGAGAGCTGAGGTGAGGTTTTGGTTCCAAAAGGGAAAATGTTGGAGAAATTTTTCTCCAGCTTGTAAAATATGTAAACTCTTTCGGTACGAATGAAGCATTCAGCTTATGACGAATCTTTCTGCTTGTGACACCTGTGTCAGTTCAACCATCAAACAAATGCCAAACCAATGAAATATTGTATTTCATACTTGGGATTTGTAAAAATATGTGTATCGATTGCACATATCAACTCTTGTTCGATTTCAAGCTCTAAATCGCTTTCTGGAAGGTTATACACGCACTGATGCGTAAATATAACCAGTTTAATGCAACGAACACTCCGGAATAGTGAAATAGGCTTAACATACCTTAAATAACCTTTACATAACTTAGATATAAGTTTTGGAAGGTTTGGTGTGGTGAAATCAAAGTTTATTCGCTTACAGGGACTGAATTTGACAAACTGCGAAAGTATGCCAATTTGAACTGTAACAGACATTCCGGAACATGACCATAAGTTAAACATACCATAAATATCCTTTACATAGCTTAGAAATAGGCTTTGAGGTGTTCGGTATGCTAAAATAAACTTTTGTGTCATTCAGGGACTAAAAGCGTCAAAAAGTGCACAAGTTTGCATTTTCGCGCATAACTTACGTTCTGAATACATCCGGACATCCAAAAATTTATGTAAGCACTAAAATATTTTATTTTAGTGTTTGGCATAAGAAAAATCCATTCGTTTCGTCATTTGGATCGTTTTTCGCGCTTATGCGCATTCCGTCGTAATTAAGCGAACATCGCGATCGTACGACCAAACGAACCATCATCCGGCATATTTTTGAGCATGTTTTGAGTTCCCTATACTTTAACTTCATTTTAGAGCCTTGAAATGAGGTTAACGGGGTTCAAACGCATTGAAAAAGGCCTTAAACACGTGCAGGGACCATTTCTGTCAGTTTTGAAACATTTCTGAAACAGGGGGGCAGTGGCGTAGCGCGAGCCCTAAGGGCCTATGCAGTCACGCTACGCGAGTGCCTTATCTGGACAGAAACCTCAGTTTTGCACTTTCGGGACCAGATTCGATGTATTAACAGCTACAAACAGCCTGTTTGCAGCTGTTATCCACTCCTTAATCCCTTGCCACATGTTGATACCCTATGGTGAGTGGCCAATTTAGTCACCATGAGTTTCCGACAAGTGTACGCATGGGATTCGAGCACGGTTTCCATGAAACGATCCTAACGGTTCGGGTATTCCTATAAATACCCATCCACCCCAACCTCATTTCTCACAAGAATCTGGATTTGAGAGCTCTAAGTTGAAACCATTGTTTCATACCTGAGTTCTTGGATCGAGATTAGCATTCGGGGACCCTTCGTAAGTATTCTTTCGTTCTTTTCTTTCTTTTATTGCTTTTCGAGTCAGAAAGTCAAACTTTGTTTGACTTTCAGCGTTGACCAGCTTATGGTCAATGCGAAGTTCGTTTGAACTTCGCAATGTGAGTGTAATCACGTTGGTTATAGTCCCTTGGGACTATGCCTACTGATTACCACGTTGTCTAGGGTCGTAGGGTAAGCGATCTAATAAATCGCTTATACCTTCGAACCCGACCCACTTTGGTCGATCATTAAGATCCGACCAAATACATTAGGTGACCATAGTGTATAGGGAATAACCTTCCGAGGTTATACCTTATGGTCGCTTCATTAAGTAGTTGTATGATAGGTAGTTTATATGCCTTAAGTAAATTACCAGAATACCCTTTTCATGTATAATTGGTAATTAAGCATATGTAACCTAAACTTTTGTCACATAACTGATTATGTAACATGTTTAGGCATATAACACTTGTCATAGGACTAGTTAAGCGGTCCGAACGCGTTTCACGCGAACGACGCGTTAAGGTAGCATAAGCTACCTAAACGGGTCGTGATGGGTCGTAAGCCCTTAGATTAAGGTTTCATTTAGTATGTAGGCTTTGTTAAACCATATGACACGAGTCTCTATACTCGTTTGTTTACGAACCCTCATTCTATCAGATCTTCCGATTTAGGTCCGGTTAATTAACATAGTTACCTATATTAGGTGCCGTTTGATATCCGTGATCTCTAGCATTGTTTGGTTGTCACTCAAGGACTACTAAGCAATCTCAAGTGAGTACATAGACCCCTCTTTTACTGTTTTCCAAACTGTTTTGGGGTGGAACACATGTGCCTACTTGTTACTTTCAAGCTTTCCTGTTTTCACATCATATACTTGCTATGTTCATTAGTACAATTATAGTACATGTTTTACATTACATTTAATGCTACGTATGTCTATTGTTGTATACGTAGTACAGGTCATATGCTACGTATGTCTATTGTTGCATACTTAGTACAGGTTACATGCTACGTATGTCTATTGTTGTATACGTAGTACAGGTCACATGCTACGTATGTCTATTGTTGTATACGTAGTACAGGTCACATGCTACGTATGTCTATTGTTGTATACGTAGTACAGGTCGCATGCTACGTATGTCTATTGTTGTATATGTAGTACAGGTCACATGCTACGTATGTCTATTGTTGCATACTTAGTACAGGTCACATGCTACGTATGTCTATTGTCGCGTACTTAGTACATTTGTTATTCATCACAGGCTTACATTTTGGATACATATTACATGATTTACATTAGACATGAACATTTTACATCTTGATGGTTTGGTTTGATTAAGTGATTTAAGTAACGAGGCATGTGTAATATGATACAAGCATGGTGGATACGCCGCTGGTACTTCCTATATATAAGTGTTTGTATGATATTACATATCGTAGCGTTATTTGAATCATTTCAGTTTGAGATATATATAACATTTATTACAAATATCATACTTTTCACAAGACATTGATTTACAAACAACTTATCTTATACAAACACATTTTTACATGGTTATTCATTTAACCTGACATTTATTTATACATATCATCTGATCTTATCATTTTTCAAATGATTTACAAAACAAAGCAAATTACAAGGTTCATGACTAAACATTTTCTCAAACATAAGTCATGAAACCTATTTTCACAAAACCTATGTATCTCACAGGCATTTTTATGCTGACGTACCTATTTTCACATGTGTTTTTCAGGAGCTGTTGCATAAGATGATCAAGATACACATAGGCAGACTTGGGCTTTAGTGACAATAAAAGATGCAAGACTAGTTAATTATGTTGTATTTCCTTGTTTGTTAAGACATTGTAACACTTCTAATCAATAAAACGAAACTTCAATTGCCATGGATTTGAAACAATTAATTCTGTTACAACACTCCCCGACATTTCCGCCACGTTTTGTATGTTCTACGTGGTCGGGGTGTGACACTGCTTCTACTCCATTCTTAGTAATAATATTCTAGTGAATTAGTTCTTTTCTACCCAAACTCTCGTCTAAACCTACCAGATCCGGGAGTCTCAATTGGTATCAGAGCTACGGTAGCGATTTAATCGATCTAACAGTTGATTGAATCACCTACGCTCAAGAATTATGGGATTTAAGGGGGTTTAGACGTAAAACATCAAATAAATAGTCAATTGAAGGTCAATTATCTGGGGATGCGTAGGATCTGGTTTCATTAGTTCGTGATCAGAGGAAGTTAAGATGCTTCATATTGTGATCAGATTGACGTCTTAGGGTTTGATTCACGGGTCTTCGTCAAGCCGGTTAGCAGGATTAGCGTCAGGAGATGCATTAGTATTGTCGATACTCATAAGATATCACAACTTTTTGATAGTTCAAAGTGTCAGAATGGTTAATCTTCAAGCAGAGGAGTTGTTTTTTGGATTAACCGCCGGGGAATAATGATGTTTGTTGATTAAGTTGATGTTGAAACTAATGAAGAAGACTATACATATGTGAAATTCACCAAAATAAGCATACTTTATTCCCCCATTTTACCCCCATTTTATGCGTTTTCGGCCGTAAAACTGAGAATCGGATACTTAATCGGGTTTACTTTTGTTTACAGGCCTAAAACAGCGTGCCACACAAGAAGATGATGAAAATGAGGATTTTTCGGGCGAAACGGCAAAGCTGCGAAGATTCTGTGAAGAAACTGACCTGGGCGAGTTGCACGGTCGTGCATCTGGTGGCACCCCCGTGCGGATCCGACAACAGGGCTCATCCCGGCATTGCACAGCCAGTGCGATCAGGAGTGCAACAGATCCCGGTAACGCACGACCGTGCTATTGGACGCATCCCATGCGGATACGATGACCAGTCTCAGCCCAGCAATGCACTGCCGGTGCAGTTGCCCGTGCCCACCTTATCTCAGAAATGAACGACCGTGCAATCTATGGAACGCCCGTGCCAATGCGAAGACCGGTCAAGACTTGCTGATGTCACACGGTATGGTGAGCAGTCCCATAAAGTGAACGGTCGTGCACTTTAGTCGCACGACCGTGCGATCTGAAAAGTTATAAAAAATAGAAGACAACATTCTGTTCGACATTCTGGACTTTTGGGAGCTCATCAGGCGAATTTACAGGTTCCGGAGGCACTTCCTTTCACCCGGATTTAAGCCACATTGTGCCGATTAGCTCCGTTACTATCCGGATACTCAATCTTGTGCTTGTTTATGGTTTGATTCTTGAATCTTTCCATGTTTTTGTTATGTTTCAAGCATTTAGATTGATGATTATGTATTATTGTAAGCCTGATGGCAAAAACACTAGTATCCCTTGCTTAATAACAACCATTAGTATGTTAATTATGTTTGTAATGACACTTTGAAGCATTTTCTATGTTAATCCTTGATGATTAGTTTGCAACTTGTATATTGATGTTGAATTCTTGATTATAGTTAATTATCTTGGATGATTAGTATGTGGTTAGTTGAGATATTTGCAAGAAGAAGCTTGATTAATCATGTATTAGTAGACTTTGAACTTGCTTAACTAGTTTAACTTGTTTAAAATGTTTGCACCATGATATTAGAAATGGTTAGTGGTTTAATAAGGGATAATGATTTTTAATCAAGAAGGCTTTCCCTCACGGAAGGACCTTAACGGGTTAAATGGTGTTGTTATAAATTCTTGACATGAATTGTTAGCTTAGTTAGTAGTTTAGGCAAAAATTGCTTGCTTGGTGAATTTATGTTCAAGATTTGTAAAATGAACTCGGTTGTGATTTAATCTAGTTTATGCTTGTCTCGGTGGTTGCATTGTGTTTATCGGTGTCACTTTCCTTGATTAAGGGAGGTTAGAAAACTCTTAACGGATGACTAACTTATCCTTAGGGGATTTTCATAGACATTTGTCATTTGAGCATTAAAGAACAATTTTAGGTTGTTAAAGTGTGTTTATCGTTTTAGCTTTCCAAAGAATTGTCATGTTAGGATTCCCGAAAGGGATACTAATTGTCTTGAAAATGGAGAATTGACCAAATGTTTTAAGTGGCAAAACCAATTTAGTTAACATGCCCCGGTTGTTCATAAAGCAAGCCTATATATTTATTTTCTTATTTGGAGTCTATTATGTTTATGAAAGTTTATGTTTTAATCTTATTTTTAGTTAAACAAATCACACACTTATCTTTCTACCGGTGATGTAATGACAAAGGTTTAGTATAATTTCTCCGCTCACGTCCTTGGATCGACACTTGGTTCTTACCAACACTTTACTACATATCGTGTGTAAGATTCATTGTAAAAACATGTATATACGCGCACACGTCAATTTTTTGGCGCAGTTGCCGGGGAGGTGGCGAGTTTTAGGAATGAACCGAGTCATTGTTTTATTGGTGTATATACTTGTGAATATTCGTAAATATTTCCTTGATTATTTATTCGTTTATTTATTTGTTAATATTTCTTGTTTTAATTTTATTTATTCGTTTTCAAGCTCATTTTTAACACTTGCGATTTTTTTATTTCATTTATTTGTTCGAATTCGAACTAATTACTCAGTTTTCGGCTCCGAAAAATCATTTTTACATTAGCCGATTTGATTATTATATTTATTATGATTTTTATAAAATTCCGGGCCCATTTTTGAATTTTTATAAAATTTTCAGCCCTTTTAAGCAGTAATTCTGTTTAAAAAAAACAGCCTTATTATAATAATAAAATATTCAATGTGTCAATTTTTCGTTTGCAGGTTGATGTCCTTAACCCCCGCTCCCGACGCTGTTGAGCCTTTAGACGAACCCGAGCGTGATCTGAGGAGACGTCTTCGTGAGAGATCCCGCGCGGTTGCGCTGCTACTCGCAGCTGGTGAGGACGAGCAGGTGGTACCCGCTAAAGTCGAGGGCTCAGGGGACGGAGGAAACGCAATCATGGCGGACGACGAGCGACCATTGAATGAGTCGAATCAGCCCGGAGAAACAGGCCTGGAGCCGAGCATTATTCGACCTACTATAGATGCACCTACTTTTGAAATTAAATCTAGTATTATTAATATGGTGCAGAATTCGGTGCAGTTTGACGGGCGCGAGCATGAGGATCCCGGAAGACATATCGCGGCTTTTCTCGAAGTATGTTCAACGTTCAATATTAGGGATGTTTCTAAGGACGCTGTTCGGTTGAGGTTGTTTCAATTCTCGTTGCATGAAAAAGCTAGAGCTTGGCTTATGTCACTTCCAACAGGGTCCATCAGGACCTGAAATGAGCTGGCGGAGTTATTCATGCAGAAATTCTTTCCACCTGAGAAAACAACCAAGTTACGGAAGCGGATTGTGACTTTTCACTAAGACGAATGAGAGTCGTTGCACGTGGCCTGGGAGCGGTTTAAGGATTTGTTACTTGATGTCCCACATCATGGTTTCTCCAAAAGACAGCTGGTCTTGACATTTTACCAAGGGCTTAATTACGACACGCAGGAGAGATTAGATGTGAATGTAGGAGGCGATCTAGGAACAAAGACGCCAAATGAAGCCTATGCTATCATTGAAAAAGCTGCGTTAAAGTCTAGCTCGCGTCGAGAGGGAGAGAGAGGCCGGACATCATCATTATCATCTCGCCCAAGAGTTCACGTTGTGGACGACTACACAGCCATTACTGCACAAATCTCGGCTCTTTCGACGAAGTTTGATAGATCCTAGATAGCTGCGTAAGCTAGTTCAGGGTGTGACCAGTGCGGAGTGTCACACGGGCTTGGTGCATGCTTTCAGGGAGTTGTGTATGAGGGCCAAGAAGAAGTGGATTTTGTGAGCAACCAGGTGAGGCTGCAGAACAACCCCTACAGCAATACATACAACCCGGGATGGAGGAATCACCCAAATTTTGGGTGGCGAGCGAATGTGGGTAATCAGAACCCACTAGGATTTGCCCAGCGCGCTCCAGTGCCACAGCAGGCTCATGGTCAGCAATTCCAGCCTTACAACCAATCTTTCCAGCCACGTCCATACTCGTACCAAAATCAGGGTGCAGGGAGTAGCTCCCAGCAGCAAGCCCCTCAGTCAAGTTCTGTTGGTGCACTAAATGTCTGCTGATTACGTCTTAATCAAGTCTTGTGTCTAGATAGTTTGAATGAACACACAATAGGGTTTAAATTAGGGTTTTATATGTTTAAGCTTGTAGATTTCGCTTGAAAGGGTTTATGTGTGTTTCAAGCTAAATCAACACAGAAGATTTAGCTTGAAATGGGTTCAAGCGAAATCAACAACAGAAGATTTCGCTTGAGATGGGTTCAAGCGAAATCAACAGATCTATATATAGATAGTGTGTGTGTCATTTGTAAAAGACTTGGTCATTGTGTGTGAGACGAAGTGATGTCGGTTTTGTATCAGAATACGTTGTAAAAGCACGTAAATCAATCAGAAAAGAAAGATTAAAAGGAAACTAGCTGTTATGACTTTGTTTACGTTGATTATGCCTTCGTACTCAAAGATGAACTGCCTTAACTGACGTTTCAAGGTCGTAGAACGGTCCAACAAGTGGTATCAGAGCTCAGGACGAGGAGTTCAAACCATTACAGCTTGATTCTACCGGATTTTCTACTTTCTACTCACTTCTTCTCTTACTTTTCTGATTTGAACATATTTCAGCGGTGAAAATGACCTGAATTTGACATATAACAAGTGAATTAGTGTTATAACTAATCCTTGAAAGATTTGGACTTAAAATCGATTGAATTCATATAAAAAATTAACTTTTCGCTTGAAAATTGTTCGTAAAAGATGACATCAGCAGATTTCGCTTGAAATATAGTGAAGATTTCGCTTGAAACTTGAGTTTGGCTGTTGATTTCGCTTGTAACAGAACTGGTCTTAGATTTCGCTTGAAAAGTTCAAGCGAAATTGATTGGCTGGATTTCGCTTGAATCATTAAACTTGTATTAGGGGATTTCGCTTGACAAGTTCAAGCGAAATAGGTCTCTTGGATTTCGCTTGAACTAAAAGATTCAGTATAACAATTTCGCTTGAAATCTCAAGCGAAATAGAAGATTTTGCTTCAATAGTTTAGTTTCGCTTGAACTTTCTATACTTGATTGATTTCGCTTGAAGTGATTTCACTTCAAGGAATTTCGCTTGAACTTGCTGATTTTTCAAAACTTTGAAAATTTCTAAGTGTTTTGCTGATTATTTTTCAGGAACATACAAGATGGCGAAAAACGACGATCCTATTCCTTGGAAAGATAACCGAACTGAAGAGCAGAAGTATAGATACAGAAAAATGATTGCTGAAAACAAAATCACTAGAATATCTCGTATCTATTCAGATGCAAAGAGAGCAAATAGATGGGATCTGAACAGAGAGTGTTATCTAGATGAGTATGGAAATATTGCGATCGATCACAAAACTCTTGATATTGAAACCATAATCCAAGAGTATAAAAGGGAAGATGATTATTGGCAAAAGAAATGGTGGGGAGATGAAGAAGAGAAAAAGAAAAAGAAAGAGTTAATAGATGAAATAGAAAGAAACTCAGAAAATATGAGTTTGGTTGAATTTCTTGAATTAATCAAAAAGATTAGAGAAGGAATGACAAAGAATGAAGAATCAAAGAAGGATGAAATTTCAAAAGGTGAAGTTGTGTGCTCTAAATGTGATAAAATTGAAGCTGACAATGACAAACTGTTGAAGGATACGGAAAGTTTGACATTGGAAGTCAAAAAGATGAAGGATGAGAAGCAATCTGATGATAAACAGATTCTTGTGTTGCAGGAAAATTGTGAGAAATTGAAGTCACAAAATGACAAACTGTTGAGTAGTTTGGACAGTTTGACATTGGAAATTAATGATTTGAAAGAAAAAGATTTTGGAAAAATCAAAATTGAAAATGAAAACGTTTCTTGGATAAAATTGGAAAATGAAGCGTTAAAAGAAAAAGAAAAAGATTTTCAAAGTCAAATGAAGGTTTTAGAAGATGAAAAGTCTGTTATTTTTAACAATAATCTTGAAAAACAGATTGAAATAAATTCTCATCTTCAGAAAATCATTCGGCTTGAAAATGAAGCTGAAATTGCTCGAAATAAAATTACCGAGCTTGAGAATAAATTGAAAAGTTTTGTGACTTCTGCATCACATGTGTGTCTAAAACCGATCAATTCTGTTCCAATAAGTGACAATGTCACAAATTTTGACAAAGTCAAAATTGAAGATTGTGATGAAATATCTGATGATGAAAAAGAAAAGAAAAGAAAAATATTTTTAGATTTACAAGAAAAATTTAAAAATACTGTTTTGCAATCCACTGAAACAGGTGAATGTTCTAAACAAAAACCTGTTAAGAAGAGTGTAGAACAGAAACAAAAAGATAAAAATTTGAAAAATCCTAAAAATGAAAATAAAAGCTCATCAGATAAGTCATCCAATCATTATCAAAAATCACAAAAATCTAAAAATGAAAACTCACAAAATGTTGGTAATAAGTGGTGCAGGTTTGATCACAGTGCTCAAATGCCAAATCAAGGATACAAGAGGAGAAATGACTACCACAAGGCAAATCAATGCTTTGATCTAAGTGTGTGGTATGAAGACGGTTTTTGGTATGAAAATAGTGAAAGGTATGATAACAGAGTGTGTTACACTTGTGGATTTCAAGGACACATTGCTGTTAACTGCCAAAGTCAGAGATTCGAAACAAGAAGGTGCTATGAATGCCAAATCAGAGGTCATATTGCCAGAGATTGCCCAATGAGATCAAAAGGAAGATCGAGGGTTGAATCTCAGAAAATGGGAAAGAAATCAGTAAGTGTCAAGCCCAAAGAACAGAAAGTTCAAGAACCAAAAGTTCAAGAACAGAAAGTTCAAGAAAAGAAAGTGAAGCTTTCACAAGGGCAGAAAGACAGACTGAGGAAGAAGAGAAAGAAAGCAAGAGAATACTTGGAGAAAATTTTGTCCTCGGATACAACTGGTAATCCGAGAAAAAGTTCTGATGAATCACTTTCCTCAACTACAAAGGCAAGCAAAACGAATTCATCAGATACAAATCTGAGGACAAACGGGAAAAAGAAAAGGAAGTTAAAGAAAGAAAAAGTAACTAAGCAAAATGATAATCAATCAAAGAAAGTTAATTTTTCTGAAAAAATCTTGATCAAGGTTTTCGAATATAAAAGAGACCGTGAAAGTTTATTCATTTCACAGGCTAATAAATTTGGAAAGCCTAGATCTAGTAAGAATTGGGTACCAATGAAGGTTGGCGATGAATTTGTTTCTAAGAAAACAAAAGAGCCATTTTCTGGCAATGAATTTGTTTCTTCGGAAATAAAGGAGCCACGTATTGGTAATGAATCTGACTTTTCAAAGTCAGACAAGCCATGTTCAGGCAATGATTTTGGTTTGTCAAAACCAGAAGAGCCATCTGTTGAGGTAAAAACTGTCAAACCCAAGAATGGTCAGGCTTGGGTAGATCTTTTCAAATGAAAAACCTGACTTGCCGGAGCTTCCAGGTTGGTAAGCGTGAAGCAGGTATCGGCATCATTCTTGAGAAATTCATAGGATGGTAACTGTGATATTTCGATTTACAAATGGTAAATCAGGGACATTAAGTTGTACTTGATTTTCTTCTAGTGTTTGTTGTTGACAAGGGTCTTAATTGTTAATTCTTTAAAATGGTTGAAAAAGAACAAGGTGATGAAACCCCGAGTTTGTGAAAAGACAAACAAAACTAATTTTCCGGAAAAACCATTTTGATTAAAATAAACTTAAGTGTTTTGAAATCTTAATGGGAAAATAGTTTGTTGTCAGGGGGAGTTCTGATTGTTAAGCCGAGTGAATGGCGAATCGAAGCGATTTGATATCAGTTTGTCACATTTCTTGTATAGTCTGTTTTCAAATTTTCCTTGAAAATCAAAATTGAAACATATTTTGATTTTAGGGGGAGAAAAATTTTAAAAAAAAATAGAAAATTTGAAAATGCAAAAAACATTGAAAAAGCAAAAATGAGTTTTGTTGTGAAAAAGAGGAAATGATAGTAAATCAGTGGACTATCACAGCATGCTAAAGAAATGAAATGTCAAATGTGATAAACGGTCTCACTAAAGATGTGACGATAGGCTCAGCTAGACTAGTAGATTTGCAATAACGATACAAACTTAAATGAAAAAGCCTAGTTCTAGTGGAAAACATGGTTGAAAGCATAGTACTTAGTTTTGTCCTTCTTGACTGTGTGCCTACTCAGTAATCGCTGAATGTTGAAAGACATAAAAACCGGTCAGTTTGTGAACTTTCACAACTTGCTGAAAAGTCACTGTGATTTTGTGCATTTCATTTTGCAAAGACTTAAACTTGTTTTATTTCTTTATTTTGTTTAAGCATCGGACATCCTCTGCGTATACATGAGTATCGACCTGGATGTTGTTGCCTAAACGTTCTGCTTTATTTTCTTTGGTGTTTCGTTTAAGCTTTGGATCACCTCTGCGTATACGGAAGTATCGACCTGGTGGTTAAAGCCTAAACAACTTCAACTTGTTTTATTTTCTTATTTTGTTTAAACATTGGACTTTCTCTGCGTATACGGAAGTATCGACCTGATTGTTAATGTTTAAACATTCTGCTTTGTTTTCGCACATATCACAGTTGATGAAAGTTTAAAGGCATTACTTGAGTTAGTGTATTGCATGATGAGGGGATATGCTGAGATCGTGGGGTCCATAAGAATTTAGTGTAAAATTAATATACCTTAACGTATCGGTAAGCATGTCGAAAGTTTTTAGATTGAGCTTAAGAGGACAAACATTTCGTCAATCAACGTGAATCGTTTAGAACTTAAAATGATTAAAGCTTAACGGTGCTAGTGATTGGTCTCATAAACTGATATGATCCTCTTACACAAACTCACAAAAATATTGTTTGTATATATTTCTTTACTGCATTTCTTTAAATCTCAAAATCCAAAAAGATTTTAGTGTGTTTTAGCATAAAGTTTTGAAAAATTCAAAAAGATTTTCGACAACTGATGTTGAAGGACTGATATTCAAAATTCAAGTGCTAAATATGATGAACTACATTGGATTGGGAGAATATGTTGAAAACTTTGAATGTCATATTAAATTGTTTTGAAAAAATGAGGGGTTAGTTAATCAAGGTCATTCATTTGAACTTGATGTAACTAGTATGTTTGTTGTTTAAATGATGTCTACCAGTAAGTTTTTAAATCTAAGTGTTATAAATTTGTGAAACTTATGTTGTGGTAGAGGATATGCAGGTTTCAGGAATTCCCACGGAAGCTAAATGTCAAAGCTTGAACCAGATATCTCAGATTCTAGCATATAGAGAGGGAGAGTCTATGAAAGGGGGAGTCTGGATCAACAGTCAAAGGGGAGATTGAAGTTTAAAGTTTGAAGATAAAGATTGAAGAGAGTTTTTACAATGTTTGAAGAATGATAAAGACAAAGACTTGAAGCCAAAGACTTCATCAACATCCAAGGGGGAGTCTGTTGGTGCACTAAATGTCTGCTGATTACGTCTTAATCAAGTCTTGTGTCTAGATAGTTTGAATGAACACACAATAGGGTTTAAATTAGGGTTTTATATGTTTAAGCTTGTAGATTTCGCTTGAAAGGGTTTATGTGTGTTTCAAGCTAAATCAACACAGAAGATTTAGCTTGAAATGGGTTCAAGCGAAATCAACAACAGAAGATTTCGCTTGAGATGGGTTCAAGCGAAATCAACAGATCTATATATAGATAGTGTGTGTGTCATTTGTAAAAGACTTGGTCATTGTGTGTGAGACGAAGTGCTGTCGGTTTTGTATCAGAATACATTGTAAAAGCACGTAAATCAATCAGAAAAGAAAGATTAAAAGGAAACTAGCTGTTATGACTTTGTTTACGTTGATTCCGCCTTCGTACTCAAAGATGAACTGCCTTAACTGACGTTTCAAGGTCGTAGAACGGTCCAACAAGTTCCAAGCTGGAGGATATGATGTCTCAACTTCTTACTAGCTCCACTAGTGCTAATCAACTGGCTGAATAACGATATCAACAAAGCGAAGATCGTTTTCTAGCTCACGAAGGAGAAATGAGGAGTCAAAAAGCCTCAATTCAGAATATCGAGAACCAGGTTGGTCAGCTGGTGAAGATGATGTCTGAGAGACCCCAGGTGGTCTTCCAGGCAACACAGAGCCAAATCTACATGGGCATGTAAATGCGGTTATGACCAGGAGTGGCAAGACTACCAGACCCAACATATCAGACTCACCACCGATCACTGAAGTGGTCCCGACTGATACACCGGACGAGGTGCAAGCCAGGCGAGGCCCAGCAAGTACAGCACAAGTCCAGGAGCCAGTCAAAGAGTACACTCCTCCAATTCCTTATCCGGGCAGGCTGAAGAAACAGAAAAATGAAGAACAATACGGTAAGTTCCTTGAATTGTTTAAACAACTGCACATAAACATACCGTTTGTTGAAGCCCTGGCCCAGATGCCGAAGTATGAGAAATTCTTAAAGGACATTCTCTCGAATAAGCAGAAGCTCGAGGATATATCCTGTGTGGTGATGAATGAAAGTTGTTCTGCCATTCTGCATAATCGTCTGCCCACGAAGCTGGGAGATCCGGGCAGTTTCACGCTCCCTTGCTTGATTGGAAACATGTATGTTAGCCATGCATTGGCTGATTTGGGAGCGAGTATCAACCTTATGCCTTATAAGGTTTTTGCTAAGCTGGATCTGGGTGAGCCTTCACCCACTAGAATGAGCATTCGACTTGCAGACCGTTCAATCAAATATCCGTGTGGATTCGTTGAAAACATGCTTGTTAAAATCGATAAATTTGTTTTCCCCGTGGATTTTGTTATTCTTGACATAGACGAAGATTCAAAAGTGCCATTGATACTTGGACGCCCGTTCCTCAATACTGCGAGGACGACTTTTGATGTGGCAGCTGGCCAAATCAGGCTCCGAGTAAATGACGAGCACGTGACATTTGATATTAAAAGATCAATGCAACATCCGTAAAGTCACGATGACATGCTTTATTATGTCGACATTGTCGACACGTGTGTGTGCTCTTATTTCCAAGGCACTATTGAAGAGATTGATTCGGACACACATCTGTTATATGGGGACCTGATTGGCATTAAGCAGGAGGGCCACGATTTCGAGCAGCCAGTCTATCAGATTGTTGATGATGGTTCCGAGAATCCGGATCAGTTTATAGAAATTGGCCATGTAGATGATGAAAAATCAAAACCTTCGGTTGAAGATCCGCCGTCTTTGGAGTTAAAAGAACTCCCACCGCATCTCGAGTATGCATTTCTGGACAAGGAGTGTCGCTTGCTGGTCATCATTTCAGTACTATTGGCAAAAGAGGAGAAGAGACAGCTTCTTGAGGTTCTTAGACTTCATAAGAAATCCATGGCTTGGAAGATTATGGATATCAAAGGCATCAATCCTTCTTTTCTACTCATAAGATTCTGATGGAAGACGAGTACAAGCCCTGTGCATAGCCTCAGAAGTGGTTGAATCCGAATATACAAGACGTGGTGAAGAAAGAAGTGATTAAGTTGTTAGATGCTGGGTTGATTTATCCTATATCTGATTCTGTGTGGGTGAGTCCAGTGCAAGTAGTACCCAAGAAAGGAGGTATTACTGTAGTTTCAAATGATAGGAATGAACTTATTCCTACCCGTACCGTCACTAGGTGGCGAGTTTGCATCGAATACCGCAAACTCAACGATGCTACACGTAAGGATCACTTCCCGCTTCCATTCATCGACCAGATGTTGGAACGTTTGTCAGGGAAGTCGTATTACTGTTTCCTGGACGGGTTTTCTGGATACTTTCAAATTCCTATTGCTCCTGAGGATCAGGAGAAGACTACCTTTACCTGCCCTTTCGGCACATTCGCCTACCGGCGTATGCCTTTCAGGTTGTGTAATGCACCGGCGACCTTCCAGAGATGCATAGTTGCGATTTTTCATAACATGATTGAGGATTCTATGGAGGTGTTCATGGACGACTTTTCAGTATTTGGAGATTCCTTTAATCATTGTCTAGAAAATTTGAAGAAAATGTTGAAGAGGTGCGAAGAAACGAATCTTGTCCTAAACTGGGAAAAATGCCACTTCATGGTGAAAGAGGGCATAGTTCTGGGACATAAGATTTCGCGAGCTGGTATGGAGGTCGATCCAGCTAAAGTTGACATCATTTCGTGACTTCCGCCTCCCACCTCTGTGAGAGCCATACGGAGCTTTCTTGGTCATGCGGGGTTCTACAGGCGATTCATCAAGGATTTTTCAAAAATCCTAGGCCCATGACCCGTCTGTTGGAGAAAGACGCTCTGTTTATCTTTGGAGATGATTGCCTGAGGGCTTTTGACCTTCTCAAGCAAAAGTTGATTGAGGCCCCTATTTTAGTCACGCCTGACTGGAGTCTGCCATTTGAAATTATGTGCGACGCGAGCGATTTCGCTATAGGGGTCGTTCTGGGTTAAAAGAAAGAAAAGCACTTTCACCTGATCAACTAGGCGAGCAAGACTCTTCACGACACTCAGGAGAATTATACTACAACAGAAAAATGGCTCCTGGCGGTAGTTTTCGCATTCGATAAATTTAGATCGTATTTGGTGCTTTCGAAAACAATTGTGTATACTGATCACGCAGCCATCAGATACCTGTTCAGCAAACAGGACGCTAAACCGCGTCTCATCAGATGGATCTTATTACTGCAGGAGTTTGATATCGAAATTCAAGACAAAAAGGGTGCGTTGAATGTAGCGGATGACCATCTTTCTCGGTTGGAGCATGGAGACATCAAGGACACACGTTAGGATCCAATCAATGACAATTTCCCACATGATTCGTTGATGAGCGTCGAGGTATGCGATGAGTCACGTTGGTTCGCCGACTTTGCGAACTATCTTGCTTGCGGGATTCTGATTAAAGGATTGACTCACCAACAAAAGAGAAAATTCTTTGCGGACGTCAAGCACTACATTTGGGATGACCCTTTCTTGTTTAGGGTTGGTGCTGATTAGGTGATTAGGAGATGTGCTTCGGGAAAGGAGGCAACCAACATTCTGCGCCACTGTCATGAGGGACCTACTGGAGGTCACCATGGAGCCAATTTCACTGCTAAGAAGGTGCTTGATTCAGGGTTTTATTAGCCCACAATATTTCATGATGCACAGCAATGGGTCAGAGCGTGCGATGCCTGCCAGAGGGCAGCAAATATATCGGCACGCGACGAAATGAATCAAAACTGGATACAAGTATGTGAAGTCTTTGATATTTGGGGGGATAGACTTCATGGGACCATTTCACCCCTCACGAGGAAACAAATATATCCTGGTTACTATTGATTATGTATCGAAGTGGGCAGAGGCACACGCCTTACCCACTAATGATGCCAGGGTAGTCGTGAGATTTCTGAAAAGTTTGTTTGCCCGGTTTGGTGCACCAAAGGCGCTGATCAGTGACAGAGGGACCCACTTTTGCAACACTCAGCTTGAGAGAGCTCTGTCCCGTTATGGTGTGCATCACCGTTTATCCACGCCCTATCATCCACAAACAAGCGGGCAAGTGGAGGTCACGAACTGGGGGTTGAAAAGAATCCTTGAGCGGTCGGTGGGTGCAAACCGCAAGGATTGGTCAGACAAACTGGATGAAGAGCTTTGGGCTTTCCGTACGGCGTACAAGACGCCTATTGGGACTACTCCCTTTAGGCTTGTTTACGGAAAAGCATGCCATTTACCTGTGGAGTTGGAGCACAAGGCGATGTGGGCTCTAAAAACTGCAAATCTGGACCTAAAAACCGGAGGTGAAGCCCGCTTCCTTCAGATTCACGAATTAGAAGAGCTACGACAACACCCTATGAAAACTCCGTGTTATACAAAGAACGCACCAAGAGATTTCATGACAAACGCTTGAAGGACCATAAACAATTCCAAGCGGGAGATCTTGTCCTTCTCTACAACTCGATGTTGCGTCTATTTCCAGGGAAGTTACATTCATGTTGGACGGGTCCGTACACGGTAAAGGAGGTATTTCCGTATGGGACTATCGCGATTGAGAACGCGGACGGCATAATTCTCAAGGTGAATGGTCATCGCTTGAAGCTCTATGTTGCTGGGCCGATTGAGTCGGCGGTGGAGGTTATCGAACTCCACACCCCGCATACATCATAAGTGTGGGGAGGAGAGTCTACGCTACTGAATCGATGATAAAAAATGTAGCAGGAGTGTCTTTGGCGCTTTAGGGGTAAAATTGTCCATTCTTTTGTTTTTGCCGTTTTTATGTATTTTTGGCGTGTTTGATAGATTTCGTAGTTCCGTACAGTTTTTAATCATGCCGAACAAAGGATCTATGTTGGAATAATGTTAAAACAGTTTGCGGAGTGCAAAAATGGCGGAAAATGGTCAAAACGGCTGCTGAAAATGGTTTCTGCAGAAAACAGGCTGATATGCAGATATGGCACGACCGTGCGTCGGGTCGCACGACTGTGCCACTGCAAGCTGGCACCTCGAGTCGCACCCACCGTGCATTCCGAGAACGTGGTACCTGGATCAGCTTTAGTCGGAGACGCACGACCGTGCGTCCGGTCGCATGACCGTGCGACAGGCCAGGGGCAGTTTGGTCCTTGCACTATATAAAGGCATCATATGCAGCCCATTGTCACTTTCGCGAAACCCTAGCAGCACCCTCGTTCTTGGCCGACTTTTCCCCCAAAATCGCACCATTTTTCACATGGTTTCTCAGATCCTTCACGCACGGTATGTATTTCTTGTTGATTTTCAGTTTCAAACTTGTTCTAGGGCTAGACATGTCCGATTTCTTCAAGGATTTTTAGGGTTCCCTTCATAAACACAATTGAAACCCTAACCCTTGTAATATTGATGCGAATCGTGAACAACCGGTGTATTTCCTAACCCCCATTTGCCAAAAATTTGTTGATTTTCGGAAAAATCTGGCTGTTCTGATTTGGGGGTTAAAAATCTGCAGAAAACACGGTCGCACGGTCGTTCAATGGGTGGAACGGTCATTCAGTTGCGGTTGTTTACATTGTCTGCTGTGATCTCGGTGACGCACGGGGGTGCAGTTGATCGCACGTCCGTTCGGTTCCGACATGTTCCAATAACAGTCACTGATCTCGGAGACGCATGACCGTGCGTCTGGTCGCACGACCGTGTGACAGGCCCAGATCAGTTGGACAGAACCTTCATAATAGTGTTACACGTTAGGCTGTTTCGAATGATATTTTTTCTGCTCCTCTTGTTCTAACAGTAATCCTTATGCAGATGGACCATCCTTTTCTCCAATTCAACCCAGACAACGCGCGGGAAAATCTTTGCATTCCAAAACTTAATGCGCTATGGCAAAGACGCAACCAATTTGGCATCCCTAGGAGACTAGATTGGGATATGATGACGTAGTTGAATCAACGCGAATGGCTTGAAAATACGTTAACACTTTCGTTTGCGCGATTGGTCAACATTGACCGGCCAATCTATCTGGAGCTCACGTTGGAGTTCTTCGCTACATATTCTTATGAAAAGCCAAAAGCAAGCAGAGATCCAGACTTCCGATATAAGAAAAGAATCAATTTCAGATTTGGCGGTCGTTAGCACAACTGGACTGTCGGGAGGTTGGGTAGACGACTCGGTATTTACACTGACGAAGACATGAACTCCGAGTTCTTCACCAATCAATCCACCTTCCCCAGCGAAGATGAGCGAGGTGAATTTTGGGCACGGATCACGGTTGGCCCACCATATGATCCTAGGGTATCCAAAGCATCGAGATTGCGAGACCCTTTACTTAGGGTTATGCACCACATCTTCAACCACACCATCACAGGACAGTTTGGGAAACTGTCCCACACCGGATATCATATTTTTGTATGCGCTCGCGGAGGGGGTCCATATCAACCTCGCCGCGCGGATGGCTAAATACTTCATGCATAGTTCAGGAAGAACAGCTAACAGTCAGATACATGGCGGTCAATATGTCACCCAAATCTCCTACGCCATGGGTATTATGACTGACGAAGTGGTTGAGGGTCTAACTTTGGGTACTAAAGGTATGCATGTGGATATCCGTTCTTTGAAGGCCATGGGGATTATAGCAGAGACCGACCACGGAGATGGGTTGAAAGGGGTAGACAACAAGGTCTGGGACCCGTTGCCTCTACAGCCAACGTGCAATAGTATTCGGGTGGTTCCGACTTTCAAATTATCTGGGGATGCATAGGATCTGGTTTCATTAGTTCGTGATCATAGGAAGTTCAGATGCTTCAGATTGTGATCAGGTTGAAGTCTTAGGGTTTGAGTCACGGGTCTTCGTCAAGCCTGTTAGCAGGATTAGTGTCAGGAGATGCATTAGTATTGTCGATACTTATAAGATATCACAGGTTTGTGATATTCTAAAGTGTCAGAATGGTTAATCTTCGAGCAGAGGAGTTGTTTTTCGGACTAACTTCCGGGGAATGATGATGTTTGTTGATTAAGTTGCTGCTAAAACTAACGAAGAAGACTATACATTTGTTATCGTGACTGAAGAGGAAGAATGTGAATTTAATTGTGGAAGAATGTTTCTAAGATCTGAATTTGTTACCAAATGATTTGTTATCTTATGAAGATTTGCTGATTGTGGAGATTACTGTTTACACGGATCAATCTTTCAGGAGTGTGATTGAAGATGATTACGGAAAACAGGATTTCAGATTTTCGTGGGTTTGCACAGACTTAAAGTTTACCGGTGTGGTGATTCGAAGTTTCTATCAATTACCAGTTGGGTTTTGAAGATTAAGAGATTGAGTTGAAGTGGTAAATCAAAAACCGAACACGGATGTGGTTAAAGTTGAAACAGAGAAGCTACATTGATAAGTTTCAAGTTGGTGATTATTCGTGAAGATTGCGGTATAGCAAATTAGAGGAGGTTGGGAACTGTGCAAACAAAGACCTGAAAATTCATTTTAGGGGGAATTTATGCATAATGAAGATAATGCAAGCCCAAATCATCAATCAAGGGGGAATCAATTGAAGATATCAAGATGCCTGATTGAAGTTACAAATATTCAAACACGGCTCTCGTTTTCAAAGGTCAAGCTTCGACAGTGAAGTACAAGAGGGAAATTGTTAGTGCATATTTTGTGTGTCTAGCACTGTGCGAATATGCTAGATAGAGCGTGTGTTGAATATTGTATAAATGAGAGTGGAAAATACGGATTTGTATTGTAAAGTTCCCTTCGTACGAAGGAGACCTTCGCGCGAAGGTACACAGTCACTTCGCACGAATGGGAGTTGCCCATTCGTCCAAAGCCATTCGCACGAATGGATTTTCCATTCGCTCAGAGCTCATTTGCATGGAGAGTACAACCTATATATAGGAGTTGTGAATGCGAGCTAAGGTGAGGTTTTGGTTCCCAGAGGGGAAATGCTGGACAAATTTTTCTCCAGCTTGTAAATGATGTAAATTCTTTTGATATGAATGAAGCATTAAACTTATGACGAATCTTTCTACATCTACTCCATTCTTAATAATAATATTCTACCGAATTAGTTCTTTTCTACCCACACTCCCGTCTAAACCCGCCAGATCCTAGACTCTCATTGATTCTGACCCATTTGCTCGACCTTAAAACCTAATCAAACCCGACTACGTGATCCTTATAATATAGAGAATAGTCCCCTGTGATTATACTTTCGGTTCATCATGTTTGGACCAGTAAATTGACAAGTCAACTATATATTACTTAAAAGGTAAAAAAATGTCCTTTTGGGCATACAAGCCAATATATTGGATATAATATAAGCCTATGCAATCTGTATTTTGACCATGAGATCAATTATAAAACATCAAAAAATGTGTTTTGACTTATCGAACTTGTCATAGACCTATTCGACCATCCGAACCTACTTTTACGCATATAACTAGTTATACGGACAAAGTTCGTATAAACTAATCGTAACGGGTCAAATGATTTCAAAACCATTCCAAATCAGAATGATTCATTAAATATCCCTTATCCAACGAGGCCTTGCACTTGGACGAGTATAAACCACATTCTATCCAGTCAACGCTTAATCTAACGGAACCGAGCGAAATGCTAAAGTTAGTGGGTCAAGTCAAAAGACTTACCAATGGCCCGTAAACATTCAAACAGATAATATTTCTGTTCATTCCGGACTATAGAGCCCACCTAGTAAATTGCGTCTAGATTTATATGCTTTGAATACGGTTGTATTGTACGGAATAAATACATTGTTTTTGTAAAGACTAGCACAAGTAAATACTTTTAGCATATTTTTTGTATGAAACTTGTGATATGGCACTACCATGATGTGTGTAAAATGCAACATATAAATTACATCAAATGAGGCATAAAACTAACCTTTTTTAGTACTAATGTTGGAAAAAATGTGCTTTTGTCTTCCTTTTGTATTTTCAGGATTAAATGAGTGCAAATGAACAAAAGAAGCAAAAATACAGCTAAATCTAACATAAATACAAGAAGAGGAATAAATGTGGCATGCCTGACCCCTCGAAAGCATCTTCCCAAGCAAAAACAAGAGATCAGAAGGCTGAACACGCCCCGTGCCCAGCGGACACGGGGGCGTGCCCAAGTGTCTGCAGAAAAGACAAAGTTGTAGAAGCTTCTATTTCCTAACACGGGGGCGTGCCCAGCTCAACACGGCCGTGGTCAACGCTAAGATTCGCAGAATCCAAGAAAATCTTGATAGTACAGATACGCTTCTTCACAAGGGGCCGTGCCCAGTGGACACGGGGGCGTGGTCAACTAATGCAGACAAACTGCATTTAATAAAGAAGGAGAAAGTGGATGGACACGGGGCCGTGTCCGGGCTTCTGTGCAGGCTATAAATAGAGGTGCTTGGCTCACTTCAAATGCATCCCTTGGCAAACCACCTCTCTCACACTTCACCCACACTCCACCACCATCACAACCCACATCCACCACCATCATCCATCATCCATCATAGAGTGTGTGTAGTAGTCTCGGGATCCAAGATTGATAGTAAGAGTTCTTGACAATCAAAGGCCATGTTTGCCTAAGTCTCTTACATCACTTGATGAAGACAAGCATTTAGTGTAATAGTTTTGTTTTTAATCTTTTCGCACTTTTTATTTGGTTCTGTATTAATGACTTTAATAACTAGTTTCTTATGTTGAAGGTGAAACTTCCTTATCATTTGTCCGTGGTGTCTTGGCGTTATTTTACTGTCTATATAAAATAAAAGATTTACACCATTCATATCTCTACGGTCTATATAGAGATATGTTGGCTACCTGGTTGGGGGTTAAGGGAATGGTTTGGTAAGGTTCTTGCCTTGTTCAGTGTATAGATCCTGCAAGGACCTGGGTCAAGCTTACTAGGACCTACTTCAATACCCACTGGTATTGGATGGCGGGGGTGCGAATGGCTTGATCCCCTCATATGTAAACTACTATTAATACATTAACCCGACTACTTAGGATTGTATCCATGCTGACTCAAACCACTTAGCCGAGGGTAACGTCACCTTCAAAAGAGGGGCCTACCACATTACGCATTAATAACTTAATTAATTATCTTTCAATAATCCAACCATTTTGGATTGTATCCTTGCTGACTCAAACTACTGGGTTGAGGGTAACGTCACCTTCAAAAGAGGGGTCTACTACTATAACTAAGATAATCTCTTAAAAAGTGCAAAAGTGCGAAAAGCATCAAAGGTTACACTAAAGGCGAGTCGGATCAAAGTGATTCATCTTGTCTATCTGTTTTTGTTTTATTTTTATTTTCAGCATTTTTAGTTTTTATTTTAGTGTTTAAAACTTTTTCTAAACTTTTTATTTGATTAGACGTTGAGGATAAACCGGTATTAAAAGCTCTTGTGTCGTTGGACGACCTCGGTATCTTACCAACACTATACCGCGCTCACGATGGGTGCACTTGCCCATATGTGTGTTTAGTGTTAGTATAATATCGTGTATTATAAATTTAAAACTTGACTAAAGTGTTAAAAAGGGCTTAAAATATACATAAACACTTATAACACACCGCACACATCAAGTTTTTGGCGTCGTTGCCGGGGACACAAGGATTTTAAGAAAGTTAGGAATCAACGGCCTTATCGTTTTTCTTATTTTTCTTTTTTCTTTTTTCTTTTTTTTTAGGATTTTTCTTAAATTTTCAGCTTCTGCAGACTTCAGCACGGGGCCGTGCCTAGTCGGACACGCCCCGTGCCCAGCATTGTTACTGGCAGTTTTTATTTTTCGGGTTACAGAGAGTTGAACACGGGGCCGTGTTGGTGCAGCACGGGGCCGTATCGAGCTCCCCTGTAACAGGGATCTGAAAAACAATCACTGTAACTCCGACCATGGGTCGTGTTCATCTGAGCACGGTGTAACACCCATTCTAATTTAAAGTTAATATATCAATAAAATATGCATTTTATATAAAAATACGACTTAATAAAAACTTTTCCATCAAGAATGTTCACACAAGTCTGAAACATTCATAAAACCAGTCTTAAGTGTTTTCCATAATTCATATTATGAAATCAAAACAAAGTTTAATGCAGAAGCTTCGTTATCATGTGTTCGGTTCTTCATCGAGCTTGATCTTCATCCGGGCACTCAGACATTCACCTAAGATCAAAACCAACTTAAAAGTTAGTTTTGATAGTCAAATAATAAGTTTAAACAAGTTACATGGGTTAAACAAGAAAAATTTAACAATTTTCCGGAATTAGGGGGCGTCGCGTGACGTCTAGGGGCGTCGCGTGACGTCTAGGGGCGTCGCGTGACGTCTAGGGGCGTCGCGTGACGCCTAGCCCCTTTTTTCACAGCATGTTGCTTAACCTGTTGCTGCATGTTCCCAGCATGACTCGATTTCACGGAAACGAGCATAACTCTCTCGTTTTTAATCCGTTTTACCCGATTCTTTTTCCTACGCGTCCTTAATTTAATTCTCCATCATATGGAGTTAAAATCCAACATCCAACATAATAAATTTTGAGACTTCTAAGCCTTCGACTCGTTACCTTTTTTACCAAATTTTAACCCGTTTATGCATTTTATCAAACAAACATATTTGTTTGATCCTTATATCATATACACTTCTTCAAATTAATGTTATCTACCACTTTAGGTTCTAATCACAGGTTTATTACACAATTTTAACCCGTTTTTGCTCGTATGCTTATTTTGACCCGTTAAGGGTGTTTTAAGCACTTTAAGGCTTGAGATCGCTTTCATTCATTTCTAGCATCTTATTCCTACATTTCTTATCAGGTAATCTTCAACTACAACTCTTTGTGTGTTGGATTTCAATGTGGATATCTATATGTTCCGAGTTTTACCCTTCGGATTGTTATTTTACGACAAGACTCAAATAGAGCTATTTGACTAACATATTACATCTTTCAACTTCTACACTTATTCTAAGTATTTATGTAATCATGAAACTCGTTTCCAAACAACATCTAAGGGTTGTTTGTCCAATTTAGCCTACAAGGGCGTTTTGGTCGATTTTGGTCCTTCTTTTACGACGAAGGACTCTCACCAATTATTCAACCAAAATAGCAATTTTAACTACAACATAATTATGCGTACCTGGCTCGGATCAACATATTGACCCGTTTTAATACCTTTTGCTATTAATATCTAGATAATAGCAATGCTAACCATGTGTTAATTCCTGTGATCACAAAACTCAACAAGCAATCACCAAATATTATTGACAAATGGTGTTAACAACACCATTTGACCCGTTTAATCGAAATGACCAATTGTCATTATAAGATGGCACTTAATTACCATTTCACCCCTTTAACCTATCCCGGTTTACTTTTTGAAATCATCCAACTTGAAAGTCGTTTCCTGTTTTATTTGACCCATTATGACTTATGCCAAATGGTGTCGTTTTAAATCCCTTTATCTATTCGTTAACCCATGTCCGGATTACCATTTCACCATTTTCACTTGTTCCGACTAGCATTATATCGCGCCGGAATATCATGTTTCATTTACTTAATATAAATCGTATTCCATGCTCACAAATAAGCATTTTGTAATAAAAGTAAAACGGGCGTAAGCTTAACTTACCTCGCATCCAAATTACGCTTTTCCTTTCCTTCTTGATTCGTTTGACCCGCTCACTCATCAAGCTTCCACCTAGCTCGTTAGGCGTCAAAATATCATCATAATTCATAAGATGGTTAGATTAGTCATTATCAAGTATGACTACTCCATCTAACGGGTCTTATGTCGACTTTATCACTCGATTAAATCATCGGTTAGTTTGACTTCCTAGAAGTCAATTGATCTATCAACATATTCAAATGCACACTTCCCATGGAATTTCAACATTTTAGCTTCGTTTAGGCATTTTAACAAACACCTAGTGGACATAATTTCTCTAAATCAAAAATCAAGTTTCATGACTAACTATTTTGCCAAGATTAAACAATTCTTGTAAGTTTAATATATCTAGTATGCATAATAACATCTAGATTCACCTCATGTAAATAAATAACATTCAATTTATAATCTAATTTCTAGTGTTCTTAATCATTCTACAACACCCATTTACACTACAAGAAAAGTGACCATTAGATGCTAAATTATTAGGGACTGATATATCAGTCTCCAATACGTAATATTTGAGACTGATTTATCAGTCACTGATAATATTAGGGACTGATTTCTATGCACCATATATTAGTTACTAGAAATCAGTCTCTAATATATAAACACCTTAATTGAGACTGAATTTCAGTCACAAATATGTTTGCATGGTATAGCGTTTTGGATGGACGATTACTGACTACTAAATTTTAGTCTCAAATATGTTCCCTCTATAATGAAAAATGACACATCTATGTTGGAGACTAATATTCTGTCTCCAATATAGATGGAACATATTAGGGACTGAATATAAGTTATTAATATTTTCAAGACAACCATAATTAGGGACTGATATTCAGTTTTGAATACCTTTTTATATAGGAAATGATTGGTGACTAATTTTCAGTGTCCAAATATGTTAAAACTTTTCGAAAACTTATTAGGAACTGATTTTCAGTCTCCAAAGTTTTATACAGACATAAGAAACAGTGACTTATAATTATTCTCTAATAATCGATACAAATAATTGTATTTTAAAGAAGAAATTACGAACTCAAAATTAGTCCTCATATTTATTGTAACTTATTTTAGGTATGCTAACACTTCCAGTCCTTTCATAATCAAAGTTTTTGATTTTTCAAAAAATTTGTCCCTTAAATTCAAGGTTTGACTTCATTAGGGTTTATTACACGTGTCAATACATCATTGGATGTGATTTTACGAGGTGTTACACATATTGTATGGTATGAGCACAACAGGCCACATACTATAGGAAAGACTCTTTGCACCGAAAGGATTGAAACCATCAATTGCAAGCCCTAGGCGAACATTTCTATGATCATTTGCAAAATCAGGAAACGTCGTTTCAAAGTGTTCCCATGCCTTTCCGTCAGCCGGATGCCTAAGTTAGAACTGTGGAAACTCTTATGGTTGGGTGTGTCTTTGGAGCTGGGGTCTCACCAGAAGCTAGGGCTGGCATATCGTATATACCCGTACACGATAAGACACGACACGATAAGACACGATACACGAAATCCCATACACGAACACGACACGATAACTTATCGTGTCCTTTTTTCCAAACACGAACACGACATGCTATCTGAGAGTTACAGAGGGAGTTTAGGGTTTTATATTTATTTATTTTTTTTGAATTGAATGACGAATGAAAATAGAAAGGAATTAAGGAACCCACACGCACATAGCTGATGAGTTTTATTTATTTTATTTTCTTATCGTGTACTAACGGGTATTAACAGGTAATCTCGTGTCTACCTATTTGGTACACGATACATGTTAAGGCGATACACGGTACCTGTTAACTTCGTGTAGGTTCGTGTCGTGTATTCGTGTAAAATTGACAGCCCTACTAGAAGCAGTCTCTTTATCCCCTGCGATGGAGGTAAGGCTTACCTACATCCCACCCTCTCTAGACCCTACCAATAGCTTTGCTATGAGTGAGATTATACTGAGTATGATTGATTTCACTCTTTTTTAGAATATATTTATTCTTCATCATATAAGTTTTATGATGGTAGAGAAATCCCGAGACTCAGTTGCCACCTAGCCCATTAGAAGTTTACTACAAGTTGCACTATAATGCCAAGAAAAAAGGATGGCTAAATGAAGATTCACGTATTGTATATGTAAGCATCTCCCCGTTAAAAGCTTTTGAATTAGATTTTTTTTGTCAAATATTTATTTGGGTCTCAAAAAGTTTTAATTGTTATTCTTCTACCTTCGATTATGTTAGGATAATATTTGTAAACAAAAAGAGGAGGCCATGGCTAGATTGAATACCGAAGGAACCATCGTTACTACTGCTATGGAACACGACGTGGAGAGAAAAGCCATCAAAAGTGTATGTGGCAGGGCTAAAACAATACAATCAACATGGGAGGTAGGTGTTGGTCCTGTGTTAAGGAAAAAAGATAACTGGATGAAATCGGCAGTCGAATCATCTCAACGAGATTCAACTGAGAACGAAGATTTGAGAAATGAGGTTACTGAACTCAAGGAGGAATTGAAACAGAGTAAAGAAAAATACGAAAGAGTGACAGAGTTCTTGAGCCGAAAATATCCAGATTTCGAGAGCACAATATCTACAAATGATGCTGGTGAAGATGATGGTTTGAATGGACTACACAACGAAAGTGACAACACTATCTAGGCAGTTAGTTAAGACTTTTATTACTCTTTTTCTCTAATACTCTTCTAAATTTCAGAATTCATGAACTGGTGTTATTTTTATTTTCATTGGCTATTGTTATGACATTAATGCTTGAGTTTATTGTGAGTTTAAGAAAGCTAGAATCATTTTGACGAATAATATTAATATGTTGTGTTAATGAGAATGGTTTAATATATAAAACTATAAATTCTATCGGCGACTACCTTTTAGTCCTAGAATATATTTGTTAGGAATTGTAAATGCATGTTAGGGACTCAACTAAAATTGTAATTGCAACCATTTTTCAGTATGTAAAAAACCATATTGAAAGTGACACATAGTATTAGAGACTAAAAGATAGTCACTAAAAAAGATATTTGGGACTAACTTAAGCGACTAATTTTCAGACTCTAAATAAACATATTGGAGACTAAAATTATTTGTTATCTTAAACTGATTATTAGTCCCTAAAAGTACATATTAAGTACTAAAATAAGATAGTACGTAAGACTAATTTTTAGTACTTAAAAGAAGCATATTAAGGACCGAAATCATGTGGCACTTGAGACTAATTTTTAGTCTCTAAAACATCTTATTGGATACTGATTTGACATGGAATCACGAACTTAACAAAACTTATTAGGGACAATACAGACATGTTTATAGGACCGATTTTCAGTCCTTAAAGTAAAACACATGGGACTAAACTATCGTAGTATCCGAGACTAATTTTTTAGTCATTGAAGAAATACATCGGGGACTGAAATGACGTGGTACCGGGAGGTAAGTTTAGGACTGAATTTTTATGTATCTGAGACTGACTATTAGTCCTGTTTGGTGTCATACAATAGGGACTGATTCTTAGTTGTTAAAACCAGTATCTAGTACTAGGTATCCAGGACTGGCTGGGGACTAGCAAATCAGTCCCTGATAACCATTAGGGACTGATTCTTACGCATCGGATACTGATTTTTCAGTCCCCAAAAGTCATTTTTTTTGTAATATAGGTGATCACCAAATCATTCAAGTCATAGCATCATATGTATGATTTTCACTTAGGGTTTAGTTCCTAAGCATGTGTACATCACTAACTTAGCCATAGCTCCTCTAATCCTTACATAATTCATGAATTATGATGCTAACTCAAATTTTGCAACATCATGAATCATCAAATTTTTACATACCTTGTGATCCCCATGACTTGGTGATCGTTTTTATGTGATCATGCATCGATTTAGGACTGAAATCGACCTTCAATTTGATGATTTTTGGCACTTTAGGGTTTCACCCTTCTTGGTCGCTCCTGATGATCGATCCACACACACACCTTGTGTGTGTGGTGTGTTTTTTTTATTATTAATTAGAACTTGTTTCCTTTTCAACGGTTTTGGTCCCTCAAGTTTAGATTTTAATTATTAGGAACTAGAACTCCATATTTTATTTACTTATTTACACCTTGTTAACTAGGTTAATTACTCCTAGTTAACTTGATGGGTTCGGGAAGCTATAACCCGTTATATTTTAAGTCTCGTTAACTCAGGCTCTTATAAACTTAATTCCTTAAAACTTTGATTCATTTTTATTTAATATTAGGACTAAATATTAAATCCAAATATTTACCGGGTTATTTTTACTACTAACGGTACGTTACTCGTCTTTTAGTATTAACAGAGTTTGATTACCAAACCCGTTTTCGGGGTGTTACAAGTCTACCCCTCTTAAAGAGGTTTCGTCCCCGAAACCTTATTTACATAGTTCCTTGGTTTGATCAAACGAATCTAGTTTCGTTTTCAAGGTATCCATTCCTTTTGGTCAAAAGTTTTCACTTTTATATTGACGCGTGCGTCTTTCATGTGTAAGGCCTCGAGGGCCGTTACTTTCAGCTTGTATCCATTATCTTTATTTGATTATTTAATTTGGCGGTTAGACTTGTTAGTCACCGGTTACCTTACACCCCATCGCCCGGGTTTACTATATTGCCTTCATTTGCCTTTTACGTGTTTATGATCTCATATCTTGCAACTTACGTTATAACGTGGTTATATTCTGTATCACCCTTGTGACCGTGATCACATCACGTCACGTTTAAGTTTATGCCGTCTTTTCTTATTGAAAATCTTTCTTTCGAATGCATTGCCTTGCACCTATCGGTGTTAAGATCTAAATTCTTGGATATTAATCATTTTCCGAATTCGTCTCATAATATTCATATTTATTATAACGATATTTCTTACTAAAACTGAATTTTAGTATAACGTTTCTCTCTTTAACTATGTCAATTACTCATATCAAGGAAATTGACAACCCATAATTTATTGTTTTCCGTTCTCGTTTTACGCGGGGAATCGTAACAAGTTCCCTCACCTTACACTATTGTCCCGTAGGTTCCTTCACTTAGCCTCGCAGGCTATTACTTTAGATTTTCACCTTTTTGACCTTATTAAGGTGAGACCCCGACAATTCGTATCCTTCTATTTGTGACCCGAAGGTCTTTTTGGTCCCGTAGACCTTAGCATTATTTATAATATCATAAGTTGTGATGATCCGGAAAATCATCTTTTATCCTAGTCATTATTCAACTGTATATATATATATATGTTTACGGTGTCAATGTACCATTTTTATCTTTCAAATCTTTTATTTTCGCTTTTGGATTTCGTTTTACCTTGACCGTAGTCTAAGGCTACATTGTTTTCTTTCAAATTATCTTTCCGACTTCTTGACTTCTAATGTCAATTATACGTCGGTTTGCCCTACACTTACCGTTACCCGGTTCTTACCTATACTTCTTTACGTCCCATTACCCGGGTTCTTTATTTTTAATGTTTTTAACGCCTATAACTCCTTTACATAGGTTTATTAATATTTCACACTTTTATTTATTCGATTCGCGCTTACTTACTTTAGCAAGTGTCATTCTTTATTAAATGTGTTTGACTTGTTCGTGTGAAAATTCATCACTTATGAATGTCAAACTTCAGTCTTTGTTCGACCCGTTCAGCTTTGAAATAGTTGAACGTAATTTATCAAATTTCTATTTGTGGTATCTTATCGTCCTTTAGTCATAACCCAAAACCCGAGTCTTTTGACTTTCCATACGTGTTCCTGTTTCTCAGTCTACGCATGCGTTTAATTCCTTACCCATCAACCGGGTGTTTTACCGAAATCGTTATCATTGCACCCCTTCCGGTATGCATTAAGACTTCATTTCGATTTACTTGGTCATCTTAGCGAAATTCGTCGCTTTTATTCGACCATGTCTTTTATTCTTTATGTGACCACCATTGGCGGCCTTATTAATTATGAGTGACGATTATCATCGTTATCCTTTCTTTACTACAACTAAAGTTAACAACCTTGATTATCCTTTTCGCGTAGGCAACACCTTTGTTTTTATGACCCGACGGATCATCTATACTTTGGTTTTACTCGCCCATTTTGTTCACCATGGCCCTTTCGTCCAAGATGACTTACTTTTGTGAATTTCTTTTGATCATTCATTTATATCATCATTTACATTAATCTTTGTCCCTTCTCTCGGGCTCATTATCCTAACGTAATACGTTTCCGTCACCCGGCTGTGCGTTTACATTATTATCAACTATTTTGTTCATTTGTTTCATTTGGGTACTTTTTAGTTTGTCCCACTCACCCCGTCCTTACTACATCGGATGTAAATGTATCCGCTATAAGAAGTTCATGTTATCATATGCCACTACTTACTTGGCCAGAGTAAGCGATTAACACATGACACGCATGACCTTTTTATAGCTTTCACATCACGCCCTATGTAAGTAATGCCTCTATTTGTTTCTCTTGGAAACAATATCCCGAATACATTTTCTATTCGGGTTTTTTTTTTCCAAGTTTTTAATTTACATATGCAACTTTCAATTTCTACTTATTTGTTGCATATTACTATTTGTGCAATTAAATTTAAAATATGCGCCTGGTAATGCTTGCCCAAATGGGCTTCTCTTGCCATTAGCCTTGTTCGCGACCGTTACGCGATTTAGGTCCTTGATGAGCATACTCTTTGGACCGTTCCTCTGTCAAATCTGTGATTTGTTAAACTCTCGCTATCCTCATATGCGAGTGTCCTTCAACTAAAACATATACAACAGTTAGTAATTTCAACATTAAAGGATGCACGTATTATAATACAAGGCTTTTCTACTATACGCATCAATGCGTGTAATTTCATTGACTATATCTATTCTATATCGATTTTATTGGTGTAACGTGTATTACACGATAACAATATGTGTTGTTCTCAACACTTTAATCATACTAAACCATTGATATACATGTACTTACCGGATTTGCGATCAAGCCTCGAACCGAACACCAATCTTTATTAAGAGCATAAGGTTTAAGTCCAAGCATGGTTTTCCCCACCGTACTTGAATCTCTTAAACCAGGGCTCTGATACCAACTTGTAACACCCATTCTAATTTAATGTTAATATATCAATAAAATATGCATTTTATATAAAAATACGACTTAATAAAAACTTTTCCATCAAGAATGTTCACACAAGTTTGAAACATTCATAATACCAGTCTTAAGTGTTTTCCATAATTCATATTATGAAATCAAAACAAAGTTTAATGCGGAAGCTTCGTTATCATGTGTTCGGTTCTTCATCGAGCTTGATCTTCATCCGGGCACTCTTGACATTCACCTAAGATCAAAACCAACTTAAAAGTTAGTTTTGATAGTCAAATAATAAGTTTAAACAAGTTACATGGGTTAAACAAGCAAAATTTAACAATTTTCCGGAATTAGGGGGCGTCGCGTGACGCCTAGGGGCGTCGCGTGACGCCTAGCCCCCTTTTTCACAGCATGTTGCTTAAACTGTTGCTGCATGTTCCCAGCATGACTCGATTTCACGGAAACGAGCATAACTCTCTCGTTTTTAATCCGTTTTACCCGATTCTTTTTCCTACGCGTCCGTAATTTAATTCTCCATCATATGGAGTTAAAATCCAACATCCAACATAATAAATTTTGAGACTTCTAAGCCTTCGACTCGTTACCTTTTTTACCAAATTTTAACCCGTTTATGCATTTTATCAAACAAAGATATTTGTTTGATCCTTATATCACATACACTTCTTCAAATTAATGTTCTCTACCACTTTAGGTTCTAATCACAGGTTTATTACACAATTTTAACCCGTTTTTGCTCGTATGCTTATTTTTGACCCGTTAAGGGTATTTTAAGCACTTTAAGGCTTGAGATCGCTTTCATTCATTTCTAGCATCTTATTCCTACATTTCTTATCAAGTAATCTTCAACTACAACTCTTTGTGTGTTGGATTTCAATGTGGATATCTATATGTTCCGAGTTTTACCCTTCGGATTGTTATTTTACGACAGGACTCAAATAGAGCTATTTGACTAACATATTACATCTTTCAACTTCTACACTTATTCTAAGTATTTATTTAATCATGAAACTAGTTTCCAAACAACCTCTAAGGGTTGTTTGTCCAATTTAGCCTACAAGGGCGTTTTGGTCGATTTTGGTCCTTCTTTTACGACGAAGGACTCTCACCAATTATTCAACCAAAATAGCACTTTTAACTACAACATAATTATGCGTACCTGGCTCGGATCAACATATTGACTCGTTTTAATACCTTTTGCTATTAATATCTAGATAATAGCAATGCTAACCATGTGTTAATTCCTGTGATCACAAAACTCAACAAGCAATCATCAAATATTATTGACAAATGGTGTTAACAACACCATTTGACCCGTTTAATCGAAATGACCAATTGTCATTATAAGATGGCACTTAATTACCATTTCACCCCTTTAACCTATCCCGGTTTACTTTTTGAAATCATCCAACTTGAAAGTCGTTTCCTGTTTTATTTTACCCATTATGACTTATGCCAAATGGTGTCGTTTTAAATCCCTTTTATCTATTCGTTAACCCATGTCCGGATTACCATTTCACCATTTTCACTTGTTCCGACTAGCATTATATCGCGCTGGAATATCATGTTTCATTTACTTAATATAAATCGTATTCCATGCTCACAAATAAGCATTTTGTAATAAAAGTAAAAAGGGCGTAAGCTTAACTTACCTCGCATCCAAATTACGCTTTTCCTTTCCTTCTTGATTCGTTTGACCCGCTCACTCATCAAGCTTCCACCTAGCTCGTTAGGCGTCAAACTATCATCATAATTCATAAGATGGTTAGATTAGTCATTATCAATTATGACTACTCCATCTAACGGGTCTTATGTCGACTTTATCACTCGATTAAATCATCGGTTAGTTTGACTTCCTAAAAGTCAATTGATCTATCAACATATTCAAATGCACACTTCCCATGGAATTTCA
The DNA here is from genome assembly GCA_030545235.1 of Helianthus tuberosus. Lineage (NCBI taxonomy): Eukaryota > Viridiplantae > Streptophyta > Magnoliopsida > Asterales > Asteraceae > Helianthus > Helianthus tuberosus. The sequence continues at coordinate 147,016,705 of CM060396.1, forward strand.
ACATTTTAGCTTCGTTTAGGCATTTTAACAAACACCTAGTGGACATAATTTCTCTAAATCAAAAATCAAGTTTCATGACTAACTATTTAGCCAAGATTAAACAATTCTTGTAAGTTTAATATATCTAGTATGCATAATAACATCTAGATTCACCTCATGTAAATAAATAACACTCAATTTATAATCTAATTTCTAGTGTTCCTCGTCATTCTACAACACCCATTTAACACACATATAGGTGATCACCAAATCATTCAAGTCATAGCATCATATGTATGATTTTCACTTAGGGTTTAGTTCCTAAGCATGTGTACATCACTAACTTAGCCATAGCTCCTCTAATCCTTACATAATTCGTGAATTATGATGCTAACTCAAATTTTCCAACATCATGAATCATCAAATTTTTACATACCTTGTGATCCCCATGACTTGGTGATCGTTTTTATGTGATCATGCATCGATTTAGGACTGAAATCGACCTTCAATTTGATGATTTTTGGCACTTTAGGGTTTCACCCTTCTTGGTCGCTCCTGATGATCGATCCACACACACACCTTGTGTGTGTGGTGTGTTTTTTTTTTTATTATTAATTAGAACTTGTTTCCTTTTCAACGGTTTTGGTCCCTCAAGTTTAGATTTTAATTATTAGGAACTAGAACTCCATATTTTATTTACTTATTTACACCTTGTTAACTAGGTTAATTACTAGTTAACTTGATGGGTTCGGGAAGCTATAACCCGTTATATTTTAAGTCCCGTTAACTCAGGCTCTTATAAACTTAATTCCTTAAAACTTTGATTCGTTTTTATTTAATATTAGGACTAAATATTAAGTCCAAATATTTACCGGGTTATTTTTACTACTAACGGTACGTTACCCGTCTTTTAGTATTAACGGAGTTTGATTACCAAACCCGTTTTCGGGGTGTTACATACGGGGCCGTGGTAAACTTCTGACCAACGTTCTTTTTATTTTTATTGCAGGACTTGGAACCCAGGCGCTGCACCTGAACTTTATACGCAGTGTATGAGCTTAAGTTCCAGTAGAGACATAAAAGAACCTCTAGACGAACCCGAACGCTTTCTAAGAAAAAGACTTAAAGCTAAAAACCAAGAGAAAGTTTCGGGGGACCCACTTCCAATGGAGGATCAACGTACCCTCATGGATTCCCTACGACCCACTGTAGGTAATCTTGATGCTGCTATCAATGCACCGAATGTCGAGGCCAACAAGTTCGAACTTCGGCAGCATTTGATACAAATGCTCCAAAACTCCGCAACCTTCCACGGGCTTGCAGACGAAGATCCCCATTTACATATTACTAACTTCTTGGAAATATATTATACTTTTCGGATCAATGGAGCATCAAATGACGCCATCCGCCTCCGAATGTTTCCATTTTCACTAAAAGACCGAGCTAAGGCCTGGCTTAATACCCTCCCAGTTGGTTCGGTAAACACCTGGGATGAACTAGCCCAAAAGTTTTTGTATAAGTATTTCCCTCCTGCTAAAACGGCTAAATTAATGACTGAAATTAATACATATTCACAAGAGGACGGGGAATCCTTATATGAAACTTGAAAAAGGTTCAAGGAGCTACTAAGAAAGTGTCCTCATCATGGTCTTGCGGTATGGCAACAAGTATCCACTTTCTATAATGGGTTGCTGCCACACACAAGACAAACACTTGACTCTAGCTCCGGGGGACTTTTAGGTAATTGTCGCCCAAATGAAATTTATAATCAAATTGAGGAAATTGTTCAAACCAATTTTCAGTGGCACACTCCCCGAGGCACAAAATCTATTTCCCTGGGCGCCTATAAGGTTGACGAAAGCACCTCCTTGCAAGCCCAAATCGAGGCACTTTATCCAAAAATCAAAAAGTTAGAAATGGCAAAAACTGCCTCGGTTATGGCTTGTGAAGGTGTGGTGGGCCACATGAAAATTGGAGTTGTATGAAAGAAATGGATAATCAAACAGAAACGGTGAACTACATTGATAATAGACCTAGGCTGTCAGGTCCTCCAACGGGTACCTACAACCAAGGATGGCGTAACCACCCTAACCTTGGTTGGAGAGAACCCGGCAATGGTAGTAACCAACAAAATCTAAACTAATGGACAAACTTTCAACAACCAAGAAACGAGTCACAAAATTTCTCTCAACAACAACAAGGGGGATGAGAGAGGCTTGAGGATACCGTCTGTCACCTCATCTCCGACACCGAAAAGAAAAACTCGGATCGATTTCAACAACTGGAATCGAACTTTAGAAATCAACAAGCTAGTATTCGAAACATTGAAAAACAACTAAATCAACTAGCTTAAAATTTCTCCGAGAGACCACAAGGCGCGTTACCCAACAATACCGAAACCAACCCAAAGGCGCAAGTGCATCTCATCACATTAAGAAGCCGTACCATAGGTTCCCGAGGAGGCTCCGCTACCTCCAACTGAAAAGAGCCGATCTAGCCAAACCGCAACTTCACCGACACACCAACAAGAGACGGCTCCTCCTCCAAATCAAGAGCCTACCAAGAATCCTCCGGTACCATACCCCGGTCGGTTACATCGCCAAAAGACCGATGAGCAATTCACAAAATTCATAAATTTACTAAAACAATTGCATCTTAATATTCCATTTGTCGATGTCCTAACTCAAATGCCTAAATATTTAAAATTTATGAGGGACTTCCTCACTCACAAAAGTAAAATCGAATCATTGCAATTAGTTAATTTAAGCGAAGAATGCTCCGCCTTGCTACTCAACAAACTCCCGCAAAAGAAGATCGATCCCGGAAGCTTCACCATCCCTTGTTCAATTGGGGAATCACCCATTCGCAATGCACTATCCAACCTCGGGGCTAGTATCAACCTCATGCCCGCATCAATGTTCGACCGACTCGGACTAGGGAAAACAAGCCCTACAAAAATGAGTATACAACTCGCCGATAGGTCCGTAAAATATCCACAAGGTGTCGCTGAAAATCTATTGGTTAAAGTCGGAGACTTTGTCTTCCCGGCCGACTTTGTCATACTAGATATGGAGGAAGATACCGAAGTACCACTCATCTTAGGGAGGCCATTCCTAGCTACGGCCCACGCAGTGGTAGATATGAATGGTGGAACACTAACATTGAGGGTTGGGGACAAGGAGATGAAGTTTGGGGTTGGTAAGAGAGTAGAAGACGACGACCCGGTCAATTACATGAAAGTCATAGACTCAAGTTTGGATGATGCTCTCCGACGGTGCAACATGGGATGCAAAACATCCCACTTGGGTAACATATGACGGACTTTGGGTCTAGCCAAGGACCCTTATAAACGTGGCGCACCACGGAGGCATTCCGCGGAACTATCCTTAGTTTTAGTTTAAATTAACTTTTATGCTTTCTAGTTTAGTTTTAATTTTCAGGAATAAAACGCACTCATGATGGTGAAGGATACTAAGGGAGACTTGAACCCACACCCGATGCACAAAAACAGAGCCTCCCGACATTTTTTCTTCATTACAGCAAGTTCAGCACGGGCCGTGCTCAGCCAACACGCCTCGTGCTCAAGGGTCTGCAGAAAAACGCCAAGTTCAGGTAACTGGACACGGGGCGTGTTCGTTGAACATGCCCCCGTGCCCAGCTTTTTGTTACTTTCTGTTACTGGCAATCTGAACACGGGGCCGTGCCCCCGTCACCACGGCCCGTGTCCAGATGCCCAGTAACATAAATCTTTTGTTTTAATACACCTTTTTACACATCCAATCAACGTAAAAACTTATTTTTGGGACACATTGAGGACAATGTGTAAATTAAGTGTGGGGGGATGCTAAAACCTTGAATTTTGCAAGTCCTAATTACAAGCCTTTCACAAAACTCTATTGGAACCGCTAAATACCCCAATTTTTTTCAAAAACTTTTCATTGTTTTACTTGTCTTGGTTTAAATTGGGAATAACAAGTTCTAAAAGGGTTATATTTTTACGAATTTACAACCGATAGCATCGTGATAAAAAGAACCCACATAAGAAAATTATGAAACGGCATGACAAATCTAGTTAAAATTTGATTATATATACTTGATCACATTAAAAACCCATTCTCATAAAAAGTGAGTTTTGAGCCTTTAATTGAGCATATAAATACACATCTTTAAACTAAATGCTCATCTTTCGTTTCTTGTGTGAATAGCCGCTTGGTTTCTTACGACTCTAGAACTTGCCATGACGATACATTCCCGGTCCTTATCAACTTAAACCCAAGTAAGTAAATGATGGAGGCATTAGGACTAACCTTTTTCATTTCAACACCATTATTTTTCAATTTTTTACCACCTACCCAAAATCCCACTAGTTAACCCCTTTGAGCCTAAACCTTTTCGTTTCTAAACCCACAAAACAAACACCCTTTACCCACCAAAAACCCTTTTTCATTTTAAACCCTTTATTTTAGTAAAAAGCTCGGTCTTCATGTGACATTCCTTATAAAAAATATATTTGAAGCCTAGCAATAAACAAACAAGTTCCTCAAAAGAAACTTTGTATGAAAAATGCTTCGTTTGAATAAAAAGTCATAAAAGCAAAAGTTTTACGAAAATCGACGCTTTTTACGCCTTTCACCCTTTTTTACTAACCACTAACCCAAAACCACATACCTTTAACCCAAGCCTAACCCTTCCCCAAGACCTCTTGATATTTACAAAGGTTTATAGTTAAAAAGGAGGAGGATTGATTGCTTGGCAAGCATATGGTAGAAGTAAGTTCCATGCCGGTCTCGAGTCTTTCACAAAAATACATCTTCGGCCGAGTGTTGAGTGATCTCCCGTGAGGTATGTGAACTTGTATATAAATGGAATTTTAAAGAGGCATGTTATGCCCAAATAAGTAATTTCTCTTATGAAACGTTCTAAATAACTCACAACGAATAGGATTGTAAATAACATAAAAATAAAGCCTAATAAAGATCTTGGAATCCCGACACTCAAGACAAGCCCAAAACTTCTCTTCTACCCATTCGATTTGGGCGTGTAAGCCACATTATAAAGAGTTTTGCTTGAGGACAAGCAAAGATTCAAGTGTGGGGGTATTTGATGTGTGTAAAATGCAACATATAAATTACATCAAATGAGGCATAAAACTAACCCTTTTTTAGTACTAATGTTGGAAAAAGTGTGATTTTGTCTTCCTTTTGTATTTTCAGGATTAAATGAGCGCAAATGAACAAAAGAAGCAAAAATACAGTTAAATCTAACATAAATACAAGAAGAGGAATAAACGTGGCATGCCTGACCCCTCGATAGCATCTTCTCAAGCAAAAACAAGAGATCAGAAGGCTGAACACGCCCCGTGCCCAGCGGACACGGGGGCGTGCCTAGGTGTCTGCAGAAAAGACAAAGTTGTAGAAGCTTCTATTTCCCAACACGGGGGAGTGCCCAGCTCAACACGGCCGTGGTCAACGCTAAGATTCGCAGAATCCAAGCAAATCTTGATAGTACAGATACGCTTCTGCACACGGGGCCGTGCCCAGCGGACACGGGGGCGTGGTCAACTAATGCAGACAAACTGCATTTAATAAAGAAAGAGAAAGTGGATGGACACGGGGCCGTGTCCGGGCTTCTGTGCAGGCTATAAATAGAGGTGCTTGGCTCACTTCAAAGGCATCCATTGGCAAACCACCTCTCCCACACTTCACCCACACTCCATCACCATCACAACCCACATCCACCACCATCATCCATCATCCATCATAGAGTGTATGTAGTAGTCTCGGATCCAAGATTGATAGTAAGAGTTCTTGACAATCAAAGGCCATGTTTGCCTAAGTCTCTTACATCACTTGGTGAAGACAATCATTTAGTGTAATACTTTTGTTTTTTAATCTTTTCGCACTTTTTATTTTGTTCTGTATTAATGACTTTAATAACTAGTTTCTTATGTTGAAGGTGAAACTTCCTTATCATTTGTCTGTGGTGTCTTGGCGTTATTTTACTGTCTATATAAAATAAAAGATTTACACCATTCATATCTCTACGGTCTATGTAGAGATATGTTGGCTACCTGGTCGGGGGTTAAGGGAATGGTTTGGTAAGGTTATTGCCTTGTTCAGTGTATAGATCCTGCAAGGACCTGTGTCAAGCTTACTAGGACCTCCTTCAATACCCACTAGTATTGGATGGCGGGGGTGCGAATGACTTGATCTCCTCATATGTAAACTACTATTAATACATTAACCCGACTACTTGGGATTCTATCCCTGCTGACTCAAACCACTTAGCAGAGGGTAACGTCACCTTCAAAAGAGGAGCCTACCACATTACGCATTAATAACTTAATTAATTATCTTTCAATAATCCAACCCTTTAGGATTGTATCCTTGCTGTCTCAAACTACTGGGTTGAGGGTAACGTCACCTTCAAAAGAGGGGCCTACTACTATAACTAAGATAATCTTTTAAAAAGTGCAAAAGTGCGGAAAGCATCAAAGGTTACACTAAAGGCGAGTCGGATCCAAGTGATTCATCTTGTCTATCTGTTTTTGTTTTATTTTTATTTTCAGCATTTTTAGTTTTTATTTTAGTGTTTAAAACTTTTTCTAAACTTTTGATTTGATTAGACGTTGAGGATAAACCGGTATTAAAAGCTCGTGTGTCCTTGGACGACCTCGGTATCTTACCAACACTATACTACGCTCACGATGTGTGCACTTGCCCATATATGTGTTTAGTGTTAGTAAAATATCGTGTTTTATAAATTTAAAACTTGACTAAAGTGTTAAAAATGGCTTAAAATATACATAAAAACTTATAACACACCGCACACATCAAGCCACTTGGTTCGGGTATTGGAAAAGGACTAATAATGTCATAGAAATGCAATAATTTGTTTTAATCGATAATGCTTGATAACATTAAACAGTTGGGCTTAATATGACCGTGTCTGGGCGTCCCGACTCATTTAAATGCAAATGGCCATGAAAACAAGCGTGGGGTGTAGGCATACACCCGTCAGATGCAAATAATAAATATGATGTGTCTATCGATCATGTACATGCTTTTATCCTGGTCCCTGACTGTATTAACAACCATGTAAAACTGGTGAGAAGAAATATATTTTATCCCAAAGTTAAATAAAAATGAATACCAAATGATTTTCTAAAAGATTTCTAAAAGTGTCGGTTAATAGTATTTATCAGTGAAAACTGACTTATTTTTAAAAGATTAACCGCAGGTTAAGCAAGTACGAAATAGGCTGGAGTGGGCTCGGTTATAAACCTTGGAATTTGTGACTCCTTGGCTAGAGACCCGTTATAGTCTCAAGTCCATTCTATTAGATTCTATCTTATGGAATATTTTGTATCAAACAAGATTCTTATAATTTTTATTTTATATATTCCAACTTTTATACTTGTAGTTTTCAATCCTTTACTTCTGCTGTTTATTGTGATATTGTTGTTCGATCGTCACAAATAAACCCTAAGTCCGGGTCCACCAGAAAATCAGGGTGTGATAATATTCCACCTTTTAATTTAAAAAAAAAAGGAACTATCCATTAGTCCTGGCTACGCATTCTTCAATCCTTTATATTCGCTTCTTCTAGTCTTGAGTTAATAATGTAAAACCAAGTTTGGGAATTGGTAGTAAGAGATTAAAAAAATTTATAAAGATGCCAATTATAAAAGAAAGTTTTGTTTTACTCAAAGTAACTGATTGTTAAAACTTTAAATTGTTATCAAGTATAAATGAATCGAACGAACACTAATCGAGGTATGTTCGTGTTCGTTCATTTAACTTTAATCGAACACGAACATGAACATTTAACCGAACACATATTTTTGTCCGTGTTCGTTTATTAAGAAAATGAGTATGTTCGTGTTCGTTTATGTTCGTTCGTTTAAAAACTAAACGAACAGTTTACGAACGTAAATGAACATAAATAAACAAACTTAAATGAACATAATTTAACAAACAATTAACAACACAAATGAACATAATTTACTAAACATAAACGAACATAAATTAATTTTTTTATATAAATTAGTGATTAATTATGATAAATTCCATTAGGAAACCCATTTTTTATTACTAGAAGGTACAATTACTAATTAGTTATATTTAAATAAATATAATTGCTTATGCATATAAATTGAAACAAACATAAATAAACACTACAAAAAAATATCATTTAGTAACATACAAAAAGTGCCATAAAAAACAAAACAAAGTGCCACTAAAGACCTTTGTAGAAATGGGCCGCACACAAAAAAGTGTCACCAGAAGCGCTGACGATAAAGCCTTTTAGTGGCACCTTATTTGTCTGCCACTGCAAACATTTGGACTTTTAGTGACACAAAATTTATGTCACAATAATTACATCAAATAAAATGTCACTACTAATGTTTATTATATTAATTTAACTAATTTACAATATAAATAAAAATTTATAATGTAGAAATCATAACATATCACTTCGATTCAAAGTTGGATCGCCTTCCAAACATTGCGAATGTTTATAAACAAATTTTTAACAATGGTCAAACTGTCTAAATATCAAGCATATGAAACACAAAACATATAACTCTTTAAATGAAAACTAGAAACTTCATTGGTTAACCATTATGTTGTCAAAATCTTCACCACCAAGATGAATGTAACCGGCTTTAGCTTTGAATTCAAAAATGAGAACACTTGTAGCCTTCTTTTCAAGTAGCAATGGTAGCAATTGTGGGTTTGTTAATAATACGCATGACATTGAGACCAGAAGTTAAAACTTGTACCCTTTGTGGCCTACCTTTATGAGTCATTAAAGTATGAACGAACAATGAGAACGGTATTTTTACCGGTTGTACCAAGGCTTCAACGATTTCCTTCATCTTAATGAGAACCATGGATGAGATTTCCTCAACGGCAAAGGTTGTATCCTCGCCTTTGTAGTTGACAACAATCCTAAGGTGACCTTGAAATGGTCACAACTAGATGTCATGTTGTGAACGAAAGCATCAGAAAATATTCTTCCAATAAGACATTTGGCATCTGTAAATATAATCAGCAAGGTTACAACAAATTTAAAGTAAAACTATGATGAAAAGCCGCCACCTCAACACCCAAATGCCCTCCACGTCAGTGGAAAATACCCCACCCTCACCACCATGCCACCTCCACGCCACCCCACGGGGCGGTGTTACCGGCGTGGAGGGGTCACCTCGCCACTTTTCCATGCCCACTCCGTGTGTTCTCAAGGAGGGAAAGAGTTAAGTGTGTAAACTCGTGTGTTAGTCGATCGATTCAATAAAATTAAAATGAGATGAGCTTAAACGATCTCGAGTACGAGGCCAAGCCTAAAGTTAAGTTGTCTAAGCCTGAACTTATTTATCGAGCTTGAACTAGTTTGCGAGCCTATTACTTATTTCATTTTTATTTAAAAGTATTAAATTCTATTAATATAAATATAATTTTTATTTATAAATTTATGATAAATTTAACTAAATAATAAATATATTTACACATGTTACGTTATATATAAAATTGTTAAAAAATAATTTTTATATTTATTATAAATTAATTAACAAAAAATAAACGAACCGCGTCGAAGCCTGTCTCGAGCTTGGAAAAATATCCAAGAGCCAATCTCGAGCCCGGGCTACGCTTAGCTCGACTCTTTTACACCGCTAAAAAAAATAAAAGTATAAAAATAAGTGGTTGAAAAATTTTAGTTGCATAGCCAAAGTGTTATTAAAAGCCTAAATTAGTGGCATAAAAATTAAATGTCATTAAAAGTACTAAACAAATACGACACACACAAAGTACCACTAAAACCTAAATTAGTGGTACAAAATTGAAATACCACTAAAAGCGTCTGCCATTAAATAACATTTTTTTTTTGTAGGAAACACAAGCAAATGTAAATAAATGAACGAACATAAATAGATGTTCATGAACCTAAATAAACGAACAAAACGTGTGTTCATGTTTGTTCGTTAAATGAACAAAAAATGTGTTCACGTTCGTTCGTTTATTAAATAAACGAACTTTCCGTCGAACAAGTTCACGAACAGTTCATGAATGTTCGATTTGTTTACATGCCTTTTACTAAGTCCCTATCTATTACTCATATTAACAGTGAATATTAATATGTTGAACCAAACATGACACGACTTTAAGCGGGTCCGACAAGACACATCATATATAAATATATGGGTCATGTTCGTGTTGAAGTATTCAACTCGCTAACCCGAAAATCATCAACCCACTAACCATAAACAATGAACACCCCTAGATATCACCATTCACAAACCAACATAAAAAAAGTTAGTTCCATGCCATGCCATCCACTTCAATACTATTAGACTAGACGGTATGGGGGCCGGCTTAGGCCCGGCGCCGGTCCCCACACCGCCCCCCTCGGCCCCGTTATGTGAAATCCGGCTCCCACTAGACGATTGTGACTGGCCTTGAATTTGAAAAAGTAGCCGTTCAACGGCTATTTGTTTAATAAAATAAAAAAATTCTCCTTTTCTATAAAACCATCCCATTTTATACAATTTTCACCATTTTCTCCTCACTTTCAACCCAAAACACTCTCATTTTTATACCATTCTTTTATAAAAAAATATATTTTCATCCACAATGGCATCTAATTCTTGGTGGTCCTCGTCTTCGGAGGAGGAATAGGAGATGTTTTACGCAAACGCTGTGCTAAAGGCGGCACAGATTATTATGGAGGAGGAAGAGGAAGACGTCTCGTCTGAAAGCGTTATTACCAGATGAATACGGATTAACAGAGACCGCCAAGGTTTGTCATTAATAAATTTTATTATCCTTATTCCTTATTTCCTCGTATTTATATATTTTTTTTACGGATGCACCCCTTTACAATGCCGACATTTTCATACGAAGGTTCCGAATGAGTCGCCGGTTATTCACACGGATTGCTGATGATTTGGCGGGGCTAGACCCGTTTTTCCCGCAACGACCCGATGCTCGGAATTATGAAGGGTTCACCACGTTACAAAAGTGTACTGCGGCCATTCGCCAACTGGCGTACGGGACAGTGGCCGACGCTTTGGACGAGTACTTACAGATGTCGGCAAGAACTACGCGGGAATGTTTGTATCGGTTTTGCCATAATGTGGTGAAACTGTATAGCAAACAATACTTGCGGAAACCAAACGCGTATGCTGTTCAAAAGTTGTACCAAGCTCATGAAGCACGGCACGGGTTTTCGGGAATGCTCGGTAGCATTGATTGTATGCATTGGGCGTGGCATAACTGCCCGAATGCGTGGCGAGGCCAATACACGCGAGGTGATCACGGCCATCCAACCTTAATACTTGAGGTCGTGGCCTCACAAGATTTGTGGATCTCGCATTCTTTCTTTGGTCTCCCTGGTTCACTCAACGACCTCAACGTGCTACACCAATCGGTGATCTTTAGCGATGTCGTTAATGGAACCGGTCCGGACACCCGTTTTACAGTTTCTGGGGTTGAGTATAGACGCGGGTATTATCTTGCTGACGGAATATATCCGTCTTGGTCTACAATTGTCAAGACTATTCCATTTCCCGAGGACGAAAAAAGGAAAAAATTCGCCAAGCATCAAGAAGCTGCAACAAAAGACATCGAACGTTGTTTTGGTGTTTTACAAAAAAAATGGGCCCTCATTCAACAACTGGCACGTGCGTTCACACCGAAGAGGTTGCGCCTCTGTATGTACGCTTGCATTTTGCTCCATAACATGATTATTGAAGACGAAGGTCGAGCGATTTGTGAGTATGATGAGAATGCATCTTACGGGAATACTGTCCCGGTAGATCCGACGCAACAGGATTTAAACTCGTTCGCGCTAACCAACGACTACACGCATGCAAACCTTCAACAGGATTTGGTAGAACATATATGGAACAACGCAAACGACGGGGACGGTGACGAAGACGAGTAGTGTAATTTTTATAAATTTTTAAATCTAGTCTTTTTTTATAAATTTTAGGTAGTGTAATTTTTTTTTATGTTATGTAATTTTTAATTATGTTATGTAATGGATTTTATTATCTTCTTTTATGTCTTATTTTTATTTAAATTTTGAATTGTTTTTATAAAGTTAAACAAATAAAAAAGTTAAACAATAAAATTTAAACAATAAAGGTTAAACAAATAAAATAAATTAAACAATAAAAAATTATGTGAGGTAGCCCCATCCTCCACTCCCCTCAAAATTCAAGGAGGCCCATCCTCCATTGGATGGTGATGTGACGTCTACGTGGCGGCCCATCCTCTTGGGGATGAGCCTCCCCATACCCTCTAGTCTTAGCTTTAAGCGACACACGTGTTCATCAGAAACCTCAAGATGGGACATATGTATCATACAAAATCACCAAGCGATTGGCTGTTGGAAAATAGTTTTCCCAGACAACAATGATTAAATATGGATTTATCCATGTTGGTGGTCTGTCAGTAATCCATCGGTTAGGGTGAGAGGGGCACTCCCCTCTTAGGGAACTCCCCTCTCTTATGCACGCCCAATCAGCACGCGCCACGTCAACTCCTTTCTTAAGTCCCCATTTTGCACTCAAACGTTGGCATCACTCCACTCACACAATTATTTTTTTATAAAAAAAAGGAAAAATTATGATTGGTGGAGTTTGGATGGTGGCAGCACTCAAACCAATCACCCTCTCTCTCTCTCTCTTCTCTCTCAATCGGTGAACACACACCGATTGTTTAAGTCCCCGCGCGGTAAACATTGGATGGCGCCGGTGTACCCGCTCGGCAAAAGCATTCACCGCACCCACTCACCGAGAGTGCCCCGGACACCCTTATAGTCTCCACTCCATAGGTTATGCTATAAGTTAATGATAGTCTCTGCTTAATGGCTTATGCTTTATGTTTATTCATTGCTAGGTTATTACCCACAATTGCTCCTCAGGTTTGAGCAGGTTACTCATAATAAAAACTATTTATAGTTAAATTATACAAAACGTTTGACATATGAATATCTTCGCTATAAAAAGAGTTATAAACTTTTTTCTAGTAGTGATGACAACGTCATACATGTGAATAACAACATACAACATCGTCCGTCTAATCATGACACGTACGCGACATAAGTTTATATGGCTCACGTTTAAAAATACCACCAAATCTAGAAGCATGACGAGCTAGCAATGCGTAGAAAATGAATTGATAACGTTGCACAAAGACTTCTATGGATCAGGTCAACTGAAAACAAATATGAACTCATATAGCCTATGGAAAAAAAATAGCGAAAGGGAAATAATTGGGCGGATAAGATTCTAAAAATCAGAGACTAAGAAAATAAAGTCAATTTTTGTTTTCTTGTGTTTAAATTGTAAACGTAGAAAAATAGAAATAAAGCTAGTCGTTGTCACCTAGAAAATCTAAAATTTAATATTGTTTAAATTATTACATTTGTTTTGTTCCTTTTGAAGTAAGTTTTAAATCCAAAACCAAATGAAACCATGATCTAGGGACCATAATCAAGAAACTTCCTTTACTAGAAACCATCGTGCAATGCATTATAATAATCATTTCTTTACTTTGCATCATAAACAACATATACGTATGGCTCAAGCCTATTAACACATGTCCGTTGACTATTCACACACACTGAAACGTCACGTTTTGACGAAAGCGTAGCATTTTGATGAAAAGTCAACAGACAAGGATTGAACCTGTCAAACCTTGTCTATTGACCTTGTACCTAAGCGCTGCGCTTTGGCTAAAGCGTCGCTCTTAGGTGGAACTTTTTGTTTTTTGGGTGGAAAAAGTGGTTTTGGTGGGGTGTTGGTTTGTTGTTTGGTTGTATTTGGTTCAGTGGCGGATCCAGGGGTATTTTGGGGGTTCCCGGGAACCCCCTTAGTTTGGAAAAAAATGAAAAAAATAGTGGAAATTTGTATGATTTAAAAAAAAATAGTGAGAATTAGTGAAAATCTACCAAAAGGAACCTTGTTGGAAAAATTCCTGGATCCGCCACTGATTTGGTTGTGTTTTTTTGTTGAAAAGTTGTAGATTTTTGTTTTATTTTTATAAAACATATATAATTTAAAGTTGATTTAGCCTACTTGGTACGGGGGCCGTCCCCGGGACGTCGTGGGGCGGTGTCGATCCCCCTCCATTTCCCCTGCTTTGTCGGCGTCGAGATCGTCCTGGCCAAGACGATGAGGACGTGCCTCCCCCCTCTCACACACACATATACATATAATACATACACACACACACACACACATATATATATATACATATATAGGAGAAGATTCCGTTAGGAACCACCCTTTATTGCGAGAACCGCGAGAACCAATGTGAACACAACAAAAAATAGCTAAAAAACACACAATTTTTTTTAGTAGCAAAAAAAAAATTAATTTAAAAAAAAAAAAAATTTGCTACTAAAGTAGCGATTTTAATGTAAAAAAATATTAAAAAAAAATTGTGTGTTTTTTAGATTTTTTTAGGTTTTTTGGGGGTTTAGTCTTTAGCATTTTAGCTTGGGGGGTGGGATTAAGTTTTTTTAGGTTTTTTTGGCTATTTTAGGTTGTGTTCACATTGGTTCTCGCAGTTCTCGCAATAAAGGTGGTTCTCGCATGAACCTTACCCTATATATATATATATATATATATATACAGGGGAGGGTTATCTTGAGAACGCTAAATATTGCGAGAACCGTGAGAACGAATGAAAAAACCAATCAAAACCAATTTTTTTAATACAAACCTTATTGTAATTAAGATACAACATAAAAAAAAAAGTATTTACAACATCAAATAATTCATTTCTCCTTTCAAAATCACTCTTTTTAGATTTTTTACACATGTGTAAATATAATAGATTTACACGTGTGTAAATGGCAAACTTACACAAGTGTAAATTTTCTTTATTTACGACTTCACGTAAATTTAAACGTGGAGATTGAATTTCTAATATTGTATTCGAATAATAATGATAAGTGTAGAAAAAAATTTTGAATTTGAATTGTTTTTGACCAAGTTCTCGCAATTTTTTCATTTGTTCTCACGGTTCTCACAATATTTAGCGTTCTCATTTAAACCCTCCCCTATATATATATATATATATATTAGGGTAAATTACTTTTTGAGTCCCTGTGTTTTGGTGGTTTTAACTAGTTGAGTCCAAAATCAAAAAGTTTAACGACCTGAGTCCCTATAAGCATTTTCCTTAACCATTTGAGTCCAATTTTCTAACTCCATCCATCAAGTTTGTTAACTGCAAGGGTAATTTGGTCATTTACACACAAAGTACAAGTTTTATATGCACAAGAGTATAAAGAACAAGTCTTTAATGCATACATATTTTAATATTATATATAAAATAAATTATATATATTCTTATACCCACGCACAGACATTTCACATTCCTTCATCTCTTTCTCTCTAACCCTACCACCACCATTAACACCATCGCACCATCCATTATCTCCAGACATCTCTCTCTACCTAATCACTTTCTCTCTCTTATCTTCTCTCTCAACAAAACAACCACCACCATCATCACTCCACCACAACCATCACCGTCATCGCTGCACCAAGATATTTTTTTTCAATAAGTCAACTGTCAAACTCTTAGCTTGTAAACAAAATCAACAAATCAATACTTCAAAATCACCAAAACGACTTCAATTAACAAATAATAGTTTAAAAATCAATTGTTAGAGTTCGATTAACAGATGATAGAATTGAAAATTATAAAAAAAAAATCAACTCATAATTACTAAAAAAATGGCTAATCCGACTTCAATTAACGAACAATACGAACGAAATTAACGAAAGAAATCACCTAATATTACTTCAAAAACTGAATAATACAAATGAAAATTAACGAATGACATCATCTAATATTACTTCAAAAATTGCTAGATCCGACTACAATTAATAATCAAGAAACAACATGAACAAAAGTTAAAGAAAAATCACCTGGAAAGTTTTTTTCCGATAATTCGTAAAATTTTGCGATTGTGTTTATCTCTGCCTTTGGTTTTGAACAAATTAAGCTTGTGAATGAGTTTAATTTGATCAGGTTGCGGTTGTTCTTCATACATGGAGATTAAAGATTTGCTGTGTTGATGCTCAAATTAGAGAGGGGGCTTCTTTCTTTCTCTGCTCTCGATTGCTTGTGGATACCCTAACTGCTGGGAATCGTAGCTCCAGAGGAGTATTACGCTGCCGGAGATGGAGCTTGGACATGAGGGTTTTGATGGTGATGATGGTGTCGAAGGTGGGGCTTTGATGGTGAAGATCGGTGGTGGGTGTTGTGGTGGTGACGGTGGTATTGATGGTGTGGCGACGGTGGTGTTGCTGGTGGAGGTGTGGTGGTGGGTTGGAGGTGGTTTTGGTAGAGAGAGAGAGAAAGTTCTGGAGGTAGGTGATGATGAAGATTGTTTATCATCTGGACATATATATATATATATTTAATAATAAAATGGTTTTTTTTAATATAAAAGGGTGTTTTGGTCATTTTAAAAAAAGTTAACTGAGATTATCTAACTGAGGTTGAAATTTGGACTCAAATGGTTAAAGAAAATGCTTATAGGGACTCAGGTCGTTAAACTTTTTGATTTTGGACTCAACTAGTTAAAACCCATAAAACACAGGGACTCAAAAAGTAATTTACCCTATATATATATTAGGTCTATCCCCCATTTCCTTAGGTCCATCATCTTTGCCCCATCCTCACACCCATCCTATGTGGCGGAGCATCCTTTGAGGACTACCCTCCTCCCATACCGAGTAGCCTTATAACGGTCGTTTAACGTGAGTGTACTGGTTATAGTTGATTTATAACAGTTGTTTATAAGATACGTTTCATTATGTCATTGTTTTATAAATGTTAACCGATTTTGTTAAATTACACGAACATGTTTAATTAAAACACCATACAATTAGTTGCGAAAGAGACGTATGAAATAAACGCAAACAATTGAAACAAAAATCGTGTAAATAAAAGATCAACTCCATAAATATATATAAAATCAGTTTGTACATACAAAACAAAAAGTATAACTGAATGTCTAATACAAAAGTACAGCTGAATCTTTAATACAAAATAAAAATTAAAGCTACTGATCCTCTGGCGGTGAGGTCGGTGGCAGTGGATGGCCAGCCTTCTTAAAAGCACCAGAATTTGGGGTCGCGCTTTAGCCAAAGTGCGACGTTTAGGGTTACGCGTGACACAGCTGACAACCTCGTAGAGAATATAACCTCGTATCACAGTTACATCACCTTTTGTCTGGAAAGAACCCTAAACACCGCGCTTTAGCCAAAGCGCGACGCTTTGGGGAGTGTGGAAATAAGAATGCGTGTGTGAATGTCATGGTCATACGTATAGTCTAATATGTCGCAAATATATAGTAGATTAAAAACACCACTGTGATTAATTATACGCACAATGTAATGACGAAAAGATAATTACACTATTGATATGAATTAGCTGTACTATTGTAATACAATGCATCAAAACTCATTATAGAAATGAAATTGAAAACTAAGGCCGGTGGGTATGGGGTCCGTCCCCATACCCGTCTTGGATCGTCGCCGGCAGCAAGGCATCCCGCCCCCTCCCATCACCGTCTTCGACGTCGAGCTGCGGATGTTCAAGACGGTCCAATCTGGTGGGGCCCCTTTGTTTCTGATTTGTACATTATGCTTCAATACTTGTACATAGGGCATAGAAATTAAAAAAAAATGGTGGGGTAGGATCATCCTCCCATACCCTCTAGTTTTGTGGGATGGACCATCCTTGGGAGGACTATGATCTGGCGACTACGAGGCGGATCATCCTCTAAGAAAGGACCATCACCATACCCTTTAGCCTAAGATTTTAGTGGGCTAAAACTATTTTTAGTATATATAACATTTTAAGTACTGTCTCGTCTACGGCATTAAAAGAAACTTTTTTTTTACATTCTTTTAGAACGATGAATTTCTTTTATTAGGCAACTATATTTAATTACCATAAGGCTATTTTTTCTATTTTTCATCTATTTTTCACCCATAAAGTGAATAGAATTGGTTGCTGTAGGCGGCAGGGTGTGGGGCGTGGGTTGGGACGGCTGAATGTCTAAAACACTGGCTAGGTTACACCGGGATAGCGTTGCCCCGCTGGCGTGAAGATTGAGCCTGGCGTCGAGCGGGGGGCAGTGTGACATGGCTGGCTTTGATTGTCTGGTTCGATATAACCGTTGGGGGTGGCGGTTACATATGATAACTTAAATTTTTTTACCTATAAATACTCACCCAAACCCAAAATTATATTTTTCCCATTCTTCTTCCACCAAAACCAAACCAAAAAGTCGAAAATGGTGCATTGAACCGAAGAGGATGAAATAGCGCTAGTGACATCGATTGTGGACGCACAACGTACCCTACAACGCGGTTAAACCGCGTATTGGGGGGCGAACGTTCCAACAATATCAACAATACGTCGGGAACACACGTCACAACTTAAACTCGTGTCAACACAAATGGCGTGATCCGTATAAAGTTTACTTTTACCGTGTCCCTGCGGGCGACTTGACCTACGACGATCGAGTGGAGATCACGAAGATCGAGCACACACACGACAAGAATATGGAGTTTAAGTGGGTTCCCCACTTTAATATTTACCGTACTTTGTACTTTTTTTTTAGGATTTAATAAGTTGATTTTTTAGGATTTATAATAAGTAGGTTTGTATTTTTATTTTTAGGATTACGTAACTTTTTTTTAAATTAATATAAGTTGTGTTTTTATATAATTGTCAACATTAAAAAAATTAAACCACATGACACCCCAACGCCGACCTGACCACGCCACTCCCACACTCCACTTTTTTGGGTTTGGATTAGTGGAGCCCACATCTGCCACGTGTCGAGCATTGTCTCCAACCCAAGTCCCTTCACACCCCGTAGTCGTAGTGAGCATGGTCTTTTTTGTCATTTTTTTGTAGTTATTATTATCTTTTTTATTATTGTTTACATTTTCGGCCTCTTAGGTTTTTTAACTGTTTAAGTTTTGTCTTTAAGTTAAAGCCTTCTCACTTTAAATTTGAGTTCATCTATATTTTACACCAGCTCATGACATAAGTTGACACTTTTCTTTGCCTATGTTTGACGGCACGTGGCAGTATAAATTTGGTTACGCTTTTTTCGGTTTTTAGTCGGTGGTTGCTTACTACTTAGCACGGTTTTAAGACCTACGCTCCGGTAACGCGGGAAGTAAAACACTAGTTGTCATCTAAAGTGCGTTGTAATAAAATAATATAGCAAAGAGAAAATTGCTAAATTCATCCCTGATGTTTTACAGAAATTGCTAGATCAGTCCAAAATCAAGATTTGTTGCTAAAACAGTCCAAAATCAAGATTTGTTTTGCTAATACAATCCAAAAAACAAACGCAGTTAAATTAGCCTTGTTTTGTTTTGCTAAATTCGTCCCTGAGGTTTTACACAAATTGCTAGATCAGTCCAAAATCAAGATTAGTTAAATGAACGAACATGAACAGAGGTCTCGTTCGTTCGATTGTGTTCGTGAACGTTCGGTAAGGTGTTCGTGAACGTACCTTTCTGGTATTCCATCACCCCGTCCATTCATCCTCATGTTCCAAATGCAAGCTCCATTCATCCTCATGTTCCAAATGCAAGCAACAGCATGCCTACATGGCATGGCAGTTGAAATGCTAAAAATGTTTTCTTTAGGTGTCCCGTCTTGGTTCTAGCATAACCATTACAGATATGATGTACATGGGAGGTTTTTTGTTGATGTGGATAATATGATTTTTTACCCTTTTAAGTACAAACTCATATTATTTTTATACTGTGTTGTAGTAAATGTGAAAAGTGAAAAAATAGCGAGTCACGTAGGCTGTATGGGATATTACCTTTGAGACTCGCCTATGTGTTATGGATTATGTGAAATGTGAAATATGGTGACGCTCACCTATGTGTTATGGATTATGTGAAATATGGTGTTGGGTGGAAGTGACTCTGACTCTAAATAATATGGTTATACTTCATTTATTATTCGAAAAAAATACAAGTTACACAACTATCTTGGCCATGAAAGAAAATGCAATCTATAGTAGTTTTGGTACCAGAAAGTTGTTGGAACCTAACACTTTGTCGAAGATTGTAATGCAATAGGGATGAAGGTGAAGCCCAACTGGTGAATAAACAAGCCCACGTATGTAGGGCTGTAAACGAACCGAACGAACACGAACAAGGCCTGGTTCGTGTTCGTTCGTTAAGGAAATAAATGTGTTCATGAACGGTTCATGAACACTTACCGAACGGAATTTTATGTTCGTGTTCGTTCATTAGGGAAATAAGCGTGTTCGCGAACGGTTCACAAACACAAACGAATTTGGCGAACTCGACAAAGGATAAAGATAGATGGCCTAGAGAGTAGCACTTGAACTTGAATCCCTTATTGTGGAACGGGGGTCGATTGTATTCGCCGATGTAAATAATGATAAATGAAAGCGAAATGGTGCATAAACAAGGTGAAAAAGGGTTTCCTGGTTTAATTGTTAGGGTAATAAAATAAATAAAAGTTTAATAATATAAAAAGCACACATAAAATATATGTAAGTACAAAGATCTTCAATTAAAACACAAACATACGAACATAAACGAACGTAAATCAACGAATGTTCACGAACACGTTCACGAAAACCTTACCGAACGTTCACGAACACAATCGAACGAACGAGACCTCTGTTCATGTTCGTTCATTTAACTAATCTTGATTTTGGACTGATCTAGCAATTTGTGTAAAACCTCAGGGACGAATTTAGCAAAACAAACAAGGCTAATTTAACGGCGTTTGTTTTTTGGACTGTATTAGCAAAACAAATCTTGATTTTGGACTGTTTTAGCAACAAATCTTGATTTTGGACTGATCTAGCAATTTGTGTAAAACCTCAGGGACGAATTTAGCAATTTTCTCTATAGCAAATAAAAACTTAGATGTTTAATAAAAAATTTAATACTAATAAAAAATTGTAAATAATGCCGCATGACATCTAATCTAATACTAATAAAGAATTATAAATAATGTCAAATGGCATTTGCTTATTTAATTTAGGGTAAATTACTTTTTTAGTCCCTGCCTTTTGTGGGTTTTAACTACTTGAGTCCAAAATCAAAATGTTTAACGGCCTGAGTCCCTATAAGCATTTTTCTTAACCATTTGAATCCAATTTTCTAACACAGTTAGAATTCTGTAGTTAAGTTTTATTAAATGACCAAATTACCCCTATAATTAAAAAATAAAAAAACTAATTTATTTAGATTTCTACCTATTCCTTATCTCTAACTCTCTCAAATAAAAACATCTCCCAATAACAGCAACTTGAAGACCACTCTGTACCAAATCCCTTTCTTCATCTTCTTCTCAACCCTCCAGCTTCAACTCCATGTGATCTTCAAAACACAATTCTTCTACCCCCAACATAAAGAAACTAAGCTATAATGACCCACTAAACGACATGTTTTTCGTCATCCTCCCCAATATCCCCGATTTCATCCCACTCCAGATCTTCATCTACCTACAAATCTTTACTAGATCCACCACTTCCAATCAATTTCTCAATTTCACCTTCCATATCACTCAACAAAAAATATAATTTCCACTTATTATACTCATCTAAATCCTCAGGATCATCACAATAAGTTCTAACATCAGTTTGAATCGCATTCAATTGATACTCAAAACGGTTATACACTCTAGAACTCCGTACAGATTCCAAATTAACAGAATCATCAGCATCAGAAGGTTCTAGAACAACATCTGTACCTTGCGAGATGATCTCCACCGTCGATTTCAACACTCCGTTGATCGCCGAGTTTATTACCATTAAAGAGGTAATGGGTCCGTTTGAGTTTATTACCGATTTTGAATCGAGTAATAAACTGTAATACCTTAAGTTTTTCCACTGTAATATCCCTTTGGCCGGAGGTGACCGTAAACGTGTAATCTCCGTCGGAAAAAGCCGCCGCAGAGTTGGTCGAGATTAACGTTCCACCGACCGGAAGTCTTTGACCGGTGACGATTGTGTCCATTGGATGATCAAACGATTGCCATAAAGTTTTGTTAAACCGGTCAACAAGGATTAAGTTGTTGGAGGTTTGTGGTTGAGGTGGTGGTTAGTGATAGAGGTGGTTGTGGTGGTGACGGTGGCGGTGTGGTGGTGGTGGTGTTGATGGTGGTGTAGAGAGAGAAAGATGAGTGAGAGATCAAGATGCAGGATTTTGAGAGAGAGAAAGAGACAAATGGGGATATAAAAGAGAGAGAAAATCTAATAATAATTTGTTTTTTTTTATTTTTTAATTATAAGGGTATTTTGGTAATTTAACAATACTTAACCAAAAAATTCTAACAATGTTAGAAATTTGGACTCAAATGGTTAAAGAAAATGCTTATGGGGACTCAGGTCGTTAAACTTTTTGCTTTTGGACTCAACTAGTTAAAACCCATAAAATACAGGGACTCAAAAAGTAATTTACCCTTTAATTTATGAATATCATTATAGTTTGAAGTATGTGATAAAAATAATTTAGATATGTAAATTTGTATACACTAGATTATAAAATTATATAATTCTATCTTTACATCCGTCTATTACACGAGGTCTATAATCTAGTAGTTTAACAAAATACTACCATACTATTGCTAAAAAAACTAAAGCGATGGAAAGACTATAATTTTAAACCGCGGGAAAAATTGTAATTATTCAGGACAAATGAGCATGTGACAAGCAGCTGTCTAGCACGAATAATAATTACACCGAGTTAACTAATTAAAACAAAACACTACTATAGTTTTGTAAAAAAAATATAAACCAAAACAAAACACTACCATAGTTTTATCAAAAAGAAAAAAAAAAACTAAAATGATGGCTTGATTATAATTTTACACAGTGGGCAAAATCGTAACTTGACAGGAAAAAAAACAAAAAATTGCAAAACTGTAAATTAGAACCGAGGGCAAAATCGTAATTTGACTGAAAGGGGAAAAAACAAAAGCAATAGCAAAACTGTAAATTTAAATGGGGCAAAACCGTAATTTGGCTGGACCAATGGGGAAGCGCTAGGCAGCTGCGTTGTGGGGCACCAAGCCGAATAGTTTTCTCTCATAACATGTACGTTTGTGTTACGGTTACTTGCACACACTACTCATAACACTATCTCAAAAAAAATTACATCGAGTCAACCAATTAAAATAAAACACTACCATACTTTTACTAAAAAAAATCTAAAACGATATAAAAACTATAATTTTAAACTGCGGGCAAAATTGTAATTTTTCAGGACAAATGAGCGTGTGTCAGGCACCCGCCTGACACGAATAAAAATTACCCCGAGTAAACCAATTAAAACAAAACACTACCATAGTTTTGTCAAAAAAAAAAAAAACATTAAAACGATGGCATGACTGTAAATTTACACCAAGGGAAAATCGCAATTTGACAAGGGAAAAAACGATGGAAAAATTGTAAATTTGAATTGAGGGCAAAACCGTAATTTGGCTAGGAGAAGAGAAAAACAAAACCAATAGAAAAACTGTAATTTAACGAGATAAAATCAGAATTTGGCTGCACCAATAAAAGAGTGTCAGACAGCCGCCTAGCACTATTCCCCTTTATATAAATTGTATCGTATATAAATATAAATATAAATTCTTTTACAAAATGGATAATATTTTTAATATATATTTTAGTACTTGAAGATGCCATGTTGTTGAAAAATTGACTCTGTAGGAATAAAACTTTGCATGTAGGAAAAAAAGTCGCTATAGGGTGTGGGGTTATGTTTGGATCATGATTTACCACATAGGCCTATTATTCATGACCTATACCACTCCTCTCATTAAATCACGTAGTTCCCGTGGATTAAACCACGGCAACCACGTCCCCCCTTTTTTCCATTATTCATGCAAACCCTAACCCCAACATAAAGAAGAAATTTTCAATTCACAATCTACGATCACTGTTCTGCTTTTTTCCACAGGTACTTTTTTCTATGATATGTATTTTTCTTTTGATAGTAATCGTAATTTTTTAATTCACAGCAACAAAATTTTCTTTTAATTCACAATCGCAATCTTTTTTATCGTAATCTGCAAATTACATGCTTTTTTATTGTGCAAATTACATGCTTGTTTACTGTGCATCTTTTTGTTCGTAATCTACAATCTTTTTTATCGTTGATTTTGTTTATTGAGGCGTTGATTATAGTGAAACAAAAATATGTTATGTATTTAAACTAGTAGATGCCCCGCCCGCGTTGCGGGGCGAGGACCGAATAATTCTCAACCAATTAAAAAAAGACTACTATAATTTTCCTAGGAAAAAAAAAACAAAAACGATGATAAGACCGTAGTAAACCAATTAAAACAAAAAACCTTTATAGTTTTGGTAAAAAAACTAAAACGATGGGAAAAACGTAATTTTTAACTGAGGGCCAAATCATAAATTTATTTCGGGGATAAATTGTAAACTAAATGGACCAACGGGGGAGTGCCAGGAAGTTGCCGGCACGACTGTAATTTTACACTGGGGGCAAAATTGTAATGTCACCAGGAAAACAAACAAAAACGATTGGGAAAATGTAAAGTTAAGTTGAGGGTAAAATCGTAACTTGGTTGTGAGAAAAAAAAAACTATTGGCAAAACTATAAATTTATACGGGGCAAAATCGTAATTTTTAACCGAGGGCAAAATCAAAATTTTTAGCCGGGAGTAAAAGGGAATTTTTTTTTAAGTGGGGGGTAAGAACATAATTTTGAACTGATGGCAAAATCGTAATTTTAAGGGGAAAAAACTAATGGCAAAAATGTAAAATTAAACGGGGCAAAATCGTAATTTTTAACCGAGGGCGAAATCGAAATTTTTAGCTAAGAGTAAAAGCGCAAATTTATTTTTTAGTGGGGGCAAAAACATAATTTTATACTGATGGCAAAGGCGTAATTTTAAGGCGGGACAAAATCGTAAATTTGCTTGGCCAATAAGGGAGTGCCAGGTAGGTGCCTGACACTGTTGAGTCTGCCGCCCATTTCACCCAATTGGGTGACGGACCTATTACCCGATGATGTCATCATCTTGAAATTGTATGTATTGAAAATAATCTTCAAGAATCGAGGAAGTAAAACGTAGAGTGAATTCACCGACAAATTTTAGGGTCCACTGTCAATTACTTATGTATACGAATGATGAAAAATATGTATTTTAAATTATCATATTCATCTAGAAAAACTAATATCGATATACTATAGGGGATTAGGATCAAATACAAAGGATCCTAATTGTAAGAAGTGTAAGAAGGATTTATAGAGTGATAAATGTCCAATAACCTAAAAAAAAACCCACTACACAAAAAAACCCCACTACAAAAAAAAAAAAAAACCTTAAACATCCACCACCACCAAAAACCTAACCCCCCACCCCACCCACCACATCACCCACCAAAAAAAAAAAAGAAAAAGAAAAAAAAAGAAATTTTTTTTTTGCCGAGGGGGTGGGGGTTTAGGTTTTTGGGTGGTGGTGGGGGTGGGGGTGGGTGTTTAGTTTTTTTTTTAGATTTTTTTTAGGTTTTTTTTTTTTTGGGGGGGGGGGGGGGGGGTTAGGTTTTTGGGGTGTGTGGGGGGGGGTAGGTTTTTTTTAGGTTTTTGGGGGTGGGGTTAGGTTTTTTGGGGTTTTTTTTTGGTGAGGTATAGTTTTTTTTTTTTTTTTTTTACCGGGGGGGGGGGGGGGGGTGGGGGTGGGGGGTTTAGGTTTTTGGGTGGTGGTGAGGTGGGGGTGGGTGTTTAGGTTTTTGGTGGTGATGTAGTGGGTTTAGTTTTAGGTTATTGGACATTTGTCACTCTATAAATCTTTCTTACACTTCTTACAATTAGAAGAATTTGTAGAATAACTTAACCCATACTATAGGTACTATAGTAGGACTAAGTAGCTACTAATCTCTATTTGATTGAATCCATGATGTATATTATAATCATATGGCAGTTTTTTTTATCAGCCCCCTTTATGTCTTCTTAAATTTTGAAATCAGCAAATTTGTTTTTATTTTATTTTATTGAATTGAATCTGTTTGTTGGTCACTCGAATCTGTTCGTTTGTTTATGATTTATGCAATTCTGTTTATGTGTGTGTCATTAATCTATAGTTAATACTACCACGGATCCAAGCAACTCGAACAAACAAACCACCCGAACAACCCGCCACAAACCCCGTGGACGACACCCGTTGATCCGATGTGGGCGATTCCACAATTTTCTTTTACAAGCTACAATCAAGTTCCTAATGCGTTCAACCAACTTCCTCAAACCCCGACTCCTAACGCGTTAACGCAACTCTCTCAAACCCCGAGTCCTAACGCGTTCACGCAACTCCCTCAAACCCCGCAACCTACTAGTTTATTTCAACTTCAACAAATCCAATTTCAACAACAATATCAACAACAACTTAAAACGCTCCAACAAAGCCAAAGTTGGCTTATTCATACGAAAGTCCAATCGCAACCGACACCCGATACCCCTTCGTTAGACGTTTTGGATGACATTGACGTTGTACCCGAAACCCAACCTCAAAGTCCTAAGAAAACATCTTTAAAAAGCGTTTAAAGAGGCCGGAACAAGATAATTTAACCACCGGTAGAGGTCAAACTTGGACATCGAGCAAAGAGATGGCGTTGGCAAGTGCGTGGACCAATATGTCTACGTGTCCAATCGTAGGTATGTTATACTTTTTTATTTATACAAAAATAATATTAGATAAAACAACATTTTTTACACCTTGATATTTTTTTAGGTAATAATCAAAAGTCTGGTAGTTTTTAGAAGGAGGTTTGCAACAAATTTCATGCTTTGATGCAAAAAGAACCGTACCGAGAAGTGAACTCAATGGGCTCAAAGTATCGAGAGATGAATAAGAAGATATCAACGTTTTGTGGTTATTACAGCAATGCTCATTCATCGGCCAAGTGGGGGAGTGATGAAACGGTTTTTGCCATAGCTATGTCAAAATACCATATGAAAGAACGTAGTGCGTTAACATACGTAGGGGCTTGGGAAATTTTTAAAAATTGTCTCAAGTGGGCGCCGGTTCCTAACGAGGTGGCAAGAGCAAAGAGGTCTTAAAGATTCGAGTCGATAGAGAATAGTGCCGGTGATTCAGATGTGCGTTGCCATATTAATATTAATGACGAACCCGAGTTTGACGATGAAGTGACAGAGATTCCGGAATTGAAGCGCCCAAATGGTAGAGACAAAGCAAAAAAGGAAGCGGCGGCAAAAAAGAAAGAGGCGTCGACAAAAAATGAAACTCTGGGTAAAACGAAGGTGGATAAGTTGATGAGAAAGCTCACTGAATTTAACGAAATACAAGCGGCGAGACTTAAGTTGAAAGAAAAAGAAATGCAAGAAGCGGCCGATCATGAAGAGTTTAAGCTAATGGCAACAAGCATCGACTCGGTCCCGGAAAAAGATAAAAAAATGTTGCAAAAAATGAAGGCGAAAATTGATAAAAAAATGGGGTCTTTAAATTATGTCATTTTCATTTTTTATATTTTCTAGTTTTCGTCTTGAATTTATGTCGCTATCATTTTTTATATTTTCTAGTTGTAACGAAATTGTTCAGTTTTATATTTTATGGATTAAATTACTTTTTTTTTTTCAATTTTTGGACAACTCTGTTATAGATTTCTCATGTAATTTGGGCTAAATCGGTTATATTATTTGTACCTACAGTAGCAAAGAAAAAGAAGAAACAGGTTATCCCACCACCATGGCGTCACCAACTTCTTCCGAAGAAATCAACGAATTGTTTTTTGAACGTGGTAATGGAAACGACACAAATAATTATAAAGGAGGAAGAATTCTCGTCCAAACGGAGAAAACGACAACAATGTTTAAATAGGGACCGTGAAGGTATTTTTTCGTGCATTATATTTTTTGAAGTACCGTTTATATCTTAGTGTAATTTATATTTTTGTAAAATATGTAGGTGCCCACGATAGGTTGATGGCCGATTACTTCGCCGAAAACCCGGTATACACGGATGAAATGTTTAGGCGTCGTTTCCGAATGAGTCGTCGTCTTTTCTTACGTATAGCCAACGATTTGGCTAATTATGCCCCATTTTTCACATTAAGATGGGATGCTACAGGTAAAAGGGGATTTACCACTTTACAAAAGTGTATGTCGGCAATTCGCCAATTGGCTTACGGTACAAGTAGCGACATGTGGGATGAATATTTGAAGATGTCTGATAGAACCACGAGTGAGTTTGTATCAATTTTGCAAAGGGGTGGTCAAGCTATATAGCACGAAGTACTTACGAAGGCCAACAAAGAATGACATCATAAAGTTGTACTAGGCACATGAAAGTAAACATGCTTTTCCTGGTATGCTTGGTAGCACAGATTGTATGCATTGGCCTTGGCGTAATTGCCCTAATGCATGGCGAGATCAATTTACTCGAGGTGATCATGGTCATCCCACATTAATTCTAGAAGCCGTGGCATCAAATGATCTTTGGGTTTGACATGCTTTCTTTGGTGTTCCTGGTTCGAATAACGACATTAACGTTCTTGGTCAGTCAGTTGTTTTCAATGATATCATTAACGGTACGGGGCTTGATTCTAGGTTTTTCGGTTTTCAGGAGTAGAATACAAGCACGGGTATTATCTAGTTGATGGAATATACCCAACATACACAGCGATTGTTAAAACTATACCGTATCCAGAAGATGAAAAAAGAAAGAAATTTGCAAAATGTCAAGAATCTGCTAGGAAAGATGTTGAGAGTCTATTTGGGGTTCTACAACAAAAATGGCACATAGTTGCAAACCCAGCACGAGCACTTGAACTCAAAACATTTAGATATTATACGTATGCTTGTATCTTGCTGCATAACATGATTATTGAAGACGAAGGTAACGCTATATGTTAATATGATCCTAACGACATTCATGAGAATGTTGTACCAGTTGATGAAGGGCAACAAGAATATAACATGTGGGTGTTATACAACGAGACTACGCATAACCATCTTTGTTCAGATTTGGTTGAACATGTTTGGCAATTTGGTCGGGTTAACAACAACGAGTAGTTTTTTTTTCTCAATTTATAATATATAGTTTAAATTTGGATGTTATTTTTTTTATTAATTTGAATGTTACGTACTTTTATTACTAAAATTTATTTACTTTATTTGTTGTTTATTTAAAATAAATAAATATATTTCACACAAAAAAAGGGTGGATAGTGGTTTGGGTCATGACCACACCCTTAGGATAGTGGTTGGATGGTGAATTAGAGGGCGATGGTATAACGCTGACGTGGAGGATCATGGTGGTCATGAGGGTCATGACCACACCCTATAGCCTAAATGAAAGTGTAAACTGCTAAAATGGTCCTTAAGGTTTAATTAGTTTTACCATTTTAGTTCAAAACTTAAACCTTTTTATTATGGGTCCCCGTGGTTTCAATTTTATTGTCATTTTCATCCAAAAGCAAAATCTGGTTAGTTTTTCAGTTAACATCCAACTCTTTTGTCTTTTTCTTCCAATTTAGTGAAGGGTAAAATGGTCAGATTTTTTTTTTAATTTGTTACAATAAAAATACTAATAAAGTATTATAAATACTGCCAAATGGAATTTGCTCATTTAATTTATGAATATCACTATAGTTTGAAGTATGTGATAAAAATAATTTAGTTAAGTAAATTTGAATACACTTTATTATAAAATTACATAATTTATCTTTACATCTGTCTATTACACGGGATCTATAATCTAGTAATTTATATATAAGATATTTGAGATTAAAGAATTGATAAAAAAGTATTATTTGAGAAAAATGCCCAGATAGTCCCTGTGGTTTGCCCCTTTTTCATCTTTAGTCCCTAAGTTTTAAAATTACCTCTATAGTCCTCAACTTTTCAAATTTCGTTCTCGCATAGTCACTGGGTCTAACTTCAGTTTGTTTTCTTTGTTAAGTCACCCCACGTGCTTATCACATGAGGGTATTTTCATCTGATTCTTTATGTCCAAACTATAAAAGCATGCCTGCACCCCTACTCCCTCATTGTCAGTTGTTTTCCCTCCTCCCCGACACCGATTCCAATTCATCTTCTTTCCCTCATTTCTTCACAATTTAAACCCTAAATCTGATTGATCATCGGAATCATTTAAAAAAAACGAAATAGGATGGTCCTCAACATCCAAAGAACAATCGTCAGTGGCAAATACGGTCCAAGTCTGAGTATGTGAAGCCCTTTGTACAAGAGACTGTTTACGGTATGTATGGTTAAAACCCTAACTTTATTTTGTGCAAGAATGGTATATGTGGAAGAGCATGCAATCTAGACAAATAAAGAATGGTTAAAACTCTAACAATATCTCTAAATTTAAACCCTAATGTGGGTTTTATGTTTGTGCAGATGGTTATGAGAACTTATTCAGTTTAAAACTTCTTCATGGTGGTGTGTGATTTCATTGGGAAAATAACCACTCCCTCGAGGGGAAAATGTTTCATTTTAGTAGCAATAGAGTTGTTCACCAAATGGGCAGAAGTAGTTTCACTACGCCGAGACAACTCTCGTTCAAGTTGAGCCAATACACTTGTAGCTTTCTCGAGCGCTGCTGTACTCTGTCACCAGGAAGAAAATACTCTCTTGGGAAAGCTACTTATGTAGACTACTGCAACATTGATGAATTTTCGATGCATGAAATCGACTAGGTGGTGAGAGAACTTGAACTATATGTTTCTGAGGTTAAATTGTACTACCATTTTAGGATTCCAAAATTAGATTTAGACCTTGGCTTATGCCCTTTAGGGAATGATGGTGATGTTAGGACTTCGGGCAAATATGTAGCAAATAACAAAGTAATTAAGATCTTTATAGAACATGGTGAAACTAAGGTTAAAAATTACTTTAGTCCTACACAATCGTCTAAAGTGGTTTATGAAAAAGTAGAAACTGAAGGGGGAGTTGTTAATACTATTAAAAGGCTAAGAAGAAAGAAATTTCATATGGATGTGAATGAGGTTGTAGATGGTGTTGAGGCTACTGGTAAGGTAAGTAATGAAGTTGTAGAGGTTGTTAAGGTAACTAATGAAGTTGTAGAGGCTGTTAAGGAAACTAATGAAGTTGTAAAAGTTGTTAATATAACTAATGAAGTTGTAGAGGGTAATACAGTGGTGTAGAGGCTGTTAATGTAACTAATGAAGTTGTAGAGGGTAATACAGGTGTTGTAGAGGCTTGTAAAGTAACTAATGAAGGTGTAGAGGCTAATGTAGGTGGTGTAGAGGCTAATGTAGATGGTAATGAGGCTGCTATTGAGGGTACATCATTCACTAATAGTTTTAGTTATGATTTTGAAAATGAAAATTTCTTAAAGGATTTTCCTGTAGATGGTAATGATTTGTATCAGGCTGACAAACAAAATGAAAAGGTTGGTGAGTCTGAGCATGCTGAGGGTGGTGAGGCTGATGATGATGAATCATCTGAGGGTGATGATTCAGATGATAGTGACTTTAGAGAAGGGTTAGAGAGTATGGATGGAATACAATGCAAATGTTAACAGGGGTGAGGAATTTATAGGATCTCAGTTAGAGTCTGTTGGCAACCATGATGGGAGCATTAGTGATGAATTATTAGATGGTCAAAATCTCAGTTTTGAGTCTTTTAGCAGCTTGACAGATGAGTCAATGGATGATTTTGAAACTAGGAGAAGTATGAAATTAAGAGAGTTGAAGAGGAAAAAGAAGGGTGGACAATCCACATCCCAAGTGACCTTTTATGTTGGTCAAATGTTTCCAACATCCAAAGTGGCAAAAGACAAGATAAACACATATGCCATTGAGACTAGGAGGGCACTGCCTTTTTTAAGAAATGATAAAAGAAATTAGAGTGGTTTGTGAGGGTAAATTTCCTTCGTTCACTTGTGGGTTGAATCCAACCAGGCCCAGCCAAAGTGGTCCAGGTATTCATAAAGAATCTGCAAGTGGCATAAAAAGTAAGGAATCTTCTGTAGGGTGTAGTAGGACAAAAAAAGGGTCCAAAAAGGGATTGGAAACATGCAATGATAAATGGAAAGGTAGGTTAAATAGTGTAGATTGTCCTTGGGTTCTATATTTTCCTAGATTGAACGATGAAGATGAGACTTGGGTGGTGAAGACTTACCAACCAGATCACAAGTGTGTGACATGCAGAAAAATACATTCCTTCAATTCTACCTTCTTGTCTAAACAAGAGTTTGTGATGAATCACATTGCAGCCAACCCTAATATTTTAGTAAGTAGGCTACAAGAAGAGCTTGGGAGGAAGTATGAACTATCTATGACAAAAATGAATGTATAAACCTTAATTTTTGCTTGTTTTTGTTCTCTTGATATACAAACCCTTATCTAATTTTAAACTGATTACAGGCTTTTAGGGCAAAGCTCAAGGCTACAAAGAAGCTTCAAGGGGACTTCAAAGAACAGTATGCTAGCCTGAGGGACTTTGTCATGGAACCGTACAGGACCAATCCAGGTACAATAGTAAAATTTGTTGTTGAGCCTGAGTGTAACCCACATGCACCCACAAGGATCTTCAAGAGGGTTTATGTTTGTTTGGGACCATTGAAAGAAGGGTTTAAAGTGTATAGGAGGGAACTATTGGGGTTATATAGGGCATTTATGAAAGGCCCTTACCCTGGTCAGATGCTAACTGCAGTTGGTTTAGATCCCAACAATGGAATTTATCCATTAGCTTATGGAATTGTTGAGACTGAGAACAAAGACTCCGGGATGTAGTTCCTAGAGTGTCTTAAAGATGACTTGGAACTTCCACTTAATGCAAATTTCACCTTCATTTCTGACATGCAAAAGGTATTGTATTATATTCAGCAATTATGGTAAGTCTATTTTCTTTTGATTAATGCTTGTAATCTAATGAAACAAGGAATAATACCAGCCATAAATTAGGTCTTTCCAGCAGCTAAGCATAGATTCTGCTTAAGGCACAAATGCCAGAACATGAAACTTTCAAGGATTATCTTTGGAATGCTGTTAATGCTTATACAGTTCCAAATTTTGAAATGAAAATGGATGAGTTGAGGTTGTACAATATTGAAGCATATAACTGGTTGGCAAGTATTCCACCCATTCACTGGAGCAAGTCTCATTTTACAAGAATATTTACTACTATCTGCATATCAAAACTGCAGTTTATTGTTCAAATATTCAATTTAGATGTAGAGGTGTTGATCATTTGGTTTGGCAATTTGATATACAGGTAGGGCATAATCTGATGTGGTGTTGAACAATATATGTGAAGTCTTGAATGCAAGGACAATCAATGGTAGAGACAAGCCTATAATTTCTTCTTTGGATTTTGTCAGAGAGTATTTAATGCAGAGGATTGTGAATGTTATCAGGGTGATTCAGTAGACTAATGCTCCACTAACTCCTAGAGTTGCAAAGA
Organism: Helianthus tuberosus; assembly: GCA_030545235.1. Classification (NCBI taxonomy): domain Eukaryota; kingdom Viridiplantae; phylum Streptophyta; class Magnoliopsida; order Asterales; family Asteraceae; genus Helianthus; species Helianthus tuberosus. Next base: position 147,050,162 of record CM060396.1, read on the forward strand.
TTTTTTATACAACAAAGACCCTAGCTACAAATTATAATGTTAAGTGGGGTGGTGGGTCAAAGTATCAGGTAAGTGGTAAGGTCACCTAGGATGGCACTGCAACAAATAACACAATATGTTATGGATAGGGTTTGCACTTGCAGGGAATGAGAAGTTTCAGGAATCCCTTGTAGGCATACTGTGGCTCTCAATTGGGACATGGAAATGAATGGTCAAGAGGTTGGACCCCCAGAATCATGGGTTTATGAATGTTACTATCTTGAAACATGGAAGAGGGTTTACAAGCATACCTTTGGTGCCATAAATGGTAGAGAATTGTTGCCAAAATCATAGGTTCTTACCACACAGATCCCACCTTTGCACCACACACCTATTGGCAGACCTAAGAAGACAAGAAGGAAGGATGCTGTTGAGTTGCAGAATGACATTGAAAGGGCTTCCCAATCAAGAAACAAGAGAAACAGGGGCGTTGAAGCTGATAAGGACCAAGCTGAAGTTGGTGGGAAATTAATAAGAAAATGGAAGTCCGTGAAGTGCAAAAAATGTAGTTTAATGGGCCACAACTAAAGAACTTGTGGAAGGACAAGAAAAGTTAACCAGCTAAAGAAAGGGAAGAAAGGTAAGAAGAAGAAAGATGGTAATCAGGCTACTAAGGCTGGTCCAACTGTATAAGGGTTATGGTTTTTGGGTTATCTTAAAACAATGATGCAGTCTTTTGCTATTTATCATGTCTATTTAAAACACTTATGACAATTATCATCATACTTTGGACTTGTTATCTTGATGATATTAATGTAGGTTATCTTGTATGGTTTAATGTTTAATGGTCAACAGTTTCAAGTTTGTGGTTTAGTATTTTAATGACTGTTTGTTGTTATTTCAGTTTTGGTTCATTTTTTGTGGTTTAGAGTTTAATGAATGTTTGCAACATGTTCTTATATGCACATATTGGACAATTTGAAGTTTTGTTATGTTTCTTGAATGTTATATTTGGTGTTTAATGTTTGTAAATTTGCACATGTTTGGAAGTCTTATAATTGTAACAAGTTATGAACTAGTTAAAGCAGAATGTAGTACAGGTTATTGTGTGCACATATTGGAACAGGTCATGCACAATTTCAACAGGATTTACACTGCACATTTTGCACAAGTTTTGACCAATACATTTTGCACTTTGCACAATTTCAACAGGTTTTAAACTGACTGCACATTGCTTTGAACATTAATTGTTGTCCACATATCTTCACAAACCACATAATTACTTCAAACAACCTGCTTACACATTGAATGCTATCTATATTTCACCAACCACATTTCCAACATTAAAGACATTAAATACATTACATACATGCATCACATTTTAAAAAACATAGGGACTATTCATTGCACTAAAGACATTACAACATCCATCACATTTTCAAAGCTTAACATAGGGACTATCCAATACATTCAAGCCTTAACATACATCCAAAACACACAAACCCTAAAACTGTCAAAAGAACAATAATGATCTTGTTCTTCAGCCGATTCTTTTCCCGCATCTTGGCTAACTCAGCATCAACTTGGTTTCTGTGTCTTAGAAGCCCTGGAATAATTACCACTGCACGACTGCACATTGGTGGGTCCACCACCCTTTAAATCTTCCACAATTGGGATTCTGTAGTGAAAAAAGGATGAAACTTTTTAAGCCCTAAAATTTTCAAATCGGTAATAGTATACATTACCATGCTTGGACAAGAGTAGAATCGTCGACTAAGGTTGAGATCATTCCATGATGTAACTATGATTACATCTTGCCCACAATGCAGAGAACCATGAGGAAAATGAAGATCGATTGATTAAGGAAGATGAAGAACAGTGATTGTTGGGGATAGAATTTTAGTGCTAATGGATCATGTATCCTCAGTTTGGCCTGGATCACGGATCCTCAGGAAATGGTGCAGGAAGACTAAGGATCACGGATCCTCATTGGTATTCTTAAACTAACAATTGTTTCCACTACCCTTTGGCTTTGTTTTGCAGGTGCATTTCATAGAAGAATTATTCCAACCAAGATTCGAGGGAAATATGCTCTCTTTTTTCGCACGTGCATGGGTTGAAGACCGTTGGTGGTGAACGTGGGTACATAGCTGAAAATTCGGATAGTTAGTTGAGGATAATTTTAGCTAGATTATTAGGGGTATTGAGCTAAATTAGAAGGCACTGGCACTATTTTTGACAGAGAACACTTCTGCTACTCTCTCTCTTTCGTATACACACACACTAGAAATTATTGTAACAAGCTCGATACTTCCAAAGTTGTAATATTTTTTATTAATATAGTTGATAGTGATAGTTTTCACTATCTGAGGTTTTTTTAACCGGAGATCATACATTGATCAATGGCTTTTGCCTCGTACAAATCCTTGTGTTCATTGTCATTTCCTTTTGATAATTGTTCAAACATTTGTTCATCTAATCAAGCACTCAACCTCACAAAAATCAGATTTAGTTACATTATCCTTGTGAGATTTTTAACCAAAACAGCTTGGCGCCCACCGTGGGGAAATTGGTGCTTCATCTTTGAAAAACTTGTTCATTTTGTTCATTCTTGTTCATTACCACCAACCACATGGCTTCTTAGGGAAAAACTTCTTCAAGCTCCATGCCGGCGATCACTTCATCACAGGGCATTCCACCATTGCCTCCTGCTCCCTTTGCATCTCAGAAAAATGCCGAGAATGCTTCGAAGAAGCCAACCCCCGTTTTCACAAAAGCAACCACTGTTGTTTCTTCCTCTACATGTACTAACAGTGATCTTTTTTAACAACCCTCCTAAAATAATTCCGACACTCCTAAAATATTTGGAATATCCCTATACATCCTAAAATATACCTTGTATACGAGATTTGACCTGATATACCTTTAATTTTATAAAAATAAAACAAAAACAATTTTTAATGGTTCCTGGCGGGGCGCGAAGCCCTTAGTAGACCTGGTCGCGGGCCGTGACAGCTCAAGGCCAGGAGTAGCCCGGTGGCGCCACGTGTCGTAAACGTGTTGGGTCTAGGGTTTTAGTCAGCCAAGCTAGGGCCTACCCTAGTTGGTCTCGTGGGCCGCGAAGCCTGTTACTGAAACCTTCACGGGGCGCGACGAAGTGTCTTATCAGCACTATAAATAGCAACCATCGGCCTTCAGTTTACAATCGCTCATATCTCTCTCTCTCTCTCTCTCTCTCAAATTTCTGAAGTAATAGAATTATATCAGGCATAATACCCCCCTAATTAGCAAAGCTCTGCCTCGTTGTAAGTATTTTAACCCCCGGTTACGTATTAGATACGCTGCCCGATTGATCTAGTGCTCCGTAACGGCTATGGAGGCTCTGCCCGACGGAGTCGTTGGAGTTCTGTCTCGGGAAGGGTATAACTAATGTAAATTGGGTTATTATATTAATGCGTGTATATTGTTTAATTAATAGATTATAACCAGGAAACCACAGGAAAAAATCTAAAATAACAATGTGAGTAATCTCCTTTTTATAAACCTTTTTGCGAACTGTTTTTACAAAACCTCATTTGTTTGATATTATGATTAATAGTTATTGAGTATTTGTAATTCTACAACTATCGTCGGTATGTTGGGGGTTTTGTATACAAAATTTGTTACTACATTGTGAGTAGTAACATGACCACAAGTTGGGTTGACAGTACCGTGGGTGGTAATTAAAGTAAGAATTGGAAACAAATATAATTGCGAGATCGCCCTCAATACTATACAATGATAAAACCTGTTTTGATTAAACTGGGATTCACTCACCAGTATTTCCCACTGACAAATGTGTTTTTAAAACACGTTTCAGGTAACAAAATGTGAAAGCCAAATAGAAGTCAGCTGGACAACACTGAAGGCTTGGAAAATGTGGCTATAAAAGTTACCTAAATAAAGAAGATGTTTTATTTAAATAAAATAGGGTTTATCCCTATAAACATGTTTGTACTAGAAACTTGGGTTTTACCCATGTGTTTATTATTATAAAAATGTGGTATTTTACTCTGATAAAATATTTCCTGACTATGGTCCTGATGTAAATTCCACTGCCAAAATGATAAACCACTGATACCACTGAATCTGAGCTCGCGGCCGCCCGTTCCCAGGTGATAGGGGCCGGGGGTTGCGACAGAGAGTGGTATCAGAGCTTAGCCACTGATTTCAGCCACAGAAGTGTTCTGCTGACAATGAAATTGTCAATTCTGTTAGGAAATAATCTATGCAACTATGTGCATACATGTATATTATTGTTTTGTTATTTGACAATCTGTTAGTTTATAGTATGAGTGATCAAGGACCATCGGATGCTTATCGTCAACTGTCTAGTTCTCCCATAGATGAAGGAACTTCTTCCCAGCCTACCCCCTCGGGGTATTCAGCTGACACAGAGGAAGGGATCTTTATATTCATAGCGCAATCCGAGGGGCCATTCCCTACCAAAAAGAGAGGATGGTTCTGTCGGGGAGCTCACGAGCATAGAAAAAGAATGAGAAAGTTATAGCAACAGCGAGCTTTAGCAGCTGCGACTAGGGAGATGAACACCCAAACTCAAGGTATACTCAATAGGAGACTAGCCAATTTTCACATACTGGCAACCACAGCCGCAGACCCGAATCTAGAACAAATCATAGCACCCCAGCCACTACCTTTATTCCCAACACAATCCATGGAAATAGAACAAAACCTAGGAGAACAAATTCCACTACCTGCTTTCTACCCAGCCGAAATCCCTAGAGTCTCAGCACCCCATCCCCCATATTATGACCCATGGTTTGACGACCATAGGGATTACCCAGAATTTCATCCACAGGAAGAGTTAGTACCAAACCCAGTAGCACCCTATCCAAACCTTGACCCTTTAGACCCATTTTTTGATAATGACCAATACATATGAGAATTCTTAGAGAACCCATACCCACATGAGGAACCGATGCCACAGTACCCTGACCCGATACCAACACCCGCACCACCCATGAGCACTGAGAATGTGCAAGAACTTCGCACCTTTGGTGAGGAGTTATTAGATGAAAGTGAGAAAATAAGGCAAATAGGGGAGAGACTCGTCCGGAAATACGACGAGCGTAACATGCAATATTGGATGAACCCCTATCAGTAATAACAATAATATATATATATATACATATATATATATATGTTTCTGACTTGAAAAAAAATAATATATATATATATATATATATATATATATATATAATATTTTAGATAATCTAATAACTACTGATGCATACTAGTATTGTATTTTAAATTTCAGTTGTGGTTTGTATTAGATGCATAATATATAAAATAGAGTTAAAGTAGCAATGCACGACGATTTTGATCAATGTGTTGTTTGTGTTATTATTGGCATTAAATATTGCTCTGAGATATTAATACTTGGTAATTGTTTGTAAATCCAGATGGCCAACGCAACAAATCAAGAAAACCAGAATAACGAGAATAATGAAAACCAATTAGATAACAGTGCCATCCAACATATAGTAGCACAAGGAATCATAGATGCTATGCCTAATATCATCCAAGCTGTTAGGGAAGCTGAAAATAATAAAAGTAACAGTGGAAGTAAACGACCATCTAATGAACCCAGTCACAGCGTAAACAATGGACCATTACTTCGATTGCCAATTCCAAAAAGAAGAAGAACCATGTCTTATGGTTGTTCTTACAAAGAATTCTGGTCTTGTAAACCAATAGAATTCTCAGGCAATGAAGGAGCCATTGCAGCTCTACGCTGGATAGAAAAGACTGAGGCAGTCTTAAAAATCAGCAAGTGTGCAGAGGAAGACAAAATTATGTTTGCTTCCAATCTGTTTAAGAATGCTGCTTTGGAATAGTGGAACACTATTCTCCAGTCTAGGGGAAATGACAGAGTCTATCATATGGAATGGACTGAGTTTAAGAATATGGTTGAAAGGAAATTCTGTCCTCCCAATGAAAAGGAACAGATAGCTAATAAATTCTTAAACCTTAGAATGACTGGAGTAGACTGCAAGGGTTACACTACTATATTCTTCGAATATGCTAGAATTGTGCCAACCCTAGCTTCACCAGAACCAGTATTAATCTCCCGATACATCTGGGGATTAATCAGTGAGATTAGACATGTAGTCAAAGCAGCTAGACCACAAACCATAAAAGAAGTTGTAGAACTAGCAAATACCTTGACTGATGAACTAGTAATTACACAAGAGGAGAATCAGAGGAAGAACCTAGCTCAGAAACTTACCCAGGAATTCCGCTATGGCAATTCCAACCGTGGGAAGAATGTAGGTTCTACTTCTGCACCTTATTGTAAGGCCTGCAAGAAGAAGCATTCAGGAAGATGCTCCACCTACTGCAATTTCTGCAAGATATCAGGACATAAGGAAGAAGACTGCAGGAAGAAACCTAGCAATGCAGTATGCTTCAATTGTGGAGAAAAAGGACATATCAAGCGAAATTGTCAGAAACTAGCTCTAGCCATGAACAACAAAACTACTAAGAATGCTAGGGCATTTGTTCTGATAGCCGAAGAAGAAAAGATGATTCCGGATGTGATTGCTGGTACGTTTTTAGTTAATTATGCTTTTGCTAAAGTATTATTTGACTCTGGTGCGAACCAAAGTTTTATTAATACTTCATTTTGAAAAATTCTCAATCAACCATTAACTAAACTCCAACAAGAATGTCTAGTAGAGACAGCGAATGGAGAAACCATTAAGATTTCTCAAATCTTGCAGGGAGCAAGAATAGAAATTTTAAAACATAAGTTTATTGCTAATCTTTACCCAATGAATCTGGCTGGATTTGATGTTGTATTAGGAATGGATTGGTTAATAGCCAATAAAGCCAGTATTCTATGTGATCAAAAGTTAATTCAAATAAGTTCACCAAAGGGTGAAAAGATCACAATTAAAGGAAATAAGCTATCTAGATCCGTGAAATTCATCTATGTGATGAAACTGCCAGTTGTGCAAGGAAAGGATTACTAGTGTATATGATTTCCATAATCATTAACACTAAAGGAAAAGAATTGAAAGATATTCCTGTAGTATCTCAATTCTCAGATGTGTTTCCAGAAGAATTACTAGGACTACCGCCAGACAGGGAAGTTGAGTTCAGAATTCATCTACTACCAGAGACCGCACCAATTGCAAAGGCACCCTACCGTTTGGCGCCAACAGAAATGCAAGAACTGAAGAAACAGTTGGACGAACTTCTGGAGAAAGGATTCGTACAGCCAAGTTCATCACCATGGGGAGCACCAATCTTGTTTTTCAAGAAGAAAGACGGATCAATGCGTATGTGCATTGATTATCGAGAGTTGAATAAGGTCACGATTAAAAATCGGTACCCATTACCGAGAATCGATGATCTGTTTGATCAATTGCAAGGAGCTCGATTTTTCTCAAAAATCGATTTACGCTCAGGATATCATCAATTAAAGGTACAGGAAGAGGACATTCCTAAGACCACCTTCAGAACAAGGTATGGCCATTATGAATATACTGTCATGCCATTTGGTCTAACCAATGCCCCATCGTCATTTATGGACATGATGAACCGAATACGTAAGCCATATTTGGATAAATTCATAATTGTCTTTATAGATGATATTCTAATTTACTCTAAGAGTAAAGAAGAACATGCAGCGCATCTGCATGCACTCCTAAATTTGCTGAGAAAAGAAAAGCTTTATGCTAAACTTTCAAAATGTGAATTTTGGTTAGAAGAAGTGCAATTTCTTGGACATTTAGTTAATCATGAAGGAATTCATGTGGATTCCACAAAGATTGAGGCAATTACTAAATGGAAAGTCCCTGAATCACCAACGGAAGTTAGAAGTTTCTTAGGACTAGCTGGTTATTATAGAAGGTTTATCCGATATTTTTCTAGAATAGCCATTCCCTTAACCAAGTTAACCTGTAAGTCTGTTAAGTTTGAATGGGGACCAAAACAGGAAGAAGCCTTTAGAATTCTTAAGCAAAGATTAACCAATGCACCCATACTAGCATTACCAGAAGGAACTAAAGACTTTGAAGTCTATTGTGATGCTTCTAAGTTAGGATATGAAGGTGTGTTGATGCAACGACAAAAGGTTATAGCCTATGCATCTAGACAACTTAAGAATCATGAAGAAAACTATACAACCCATGATTTAGAATTAGGAGCCATAATTTTTGCCCTTAAGATTTGGAGACACTATTTATATGGAAATAAATTTGTTGTCTTCACTGACCATAAGAGTCTAAGGTACATTTTTTGGGCAAAAAGAGTTGAATATGAGACAAAGACGCTGGATAGAATTTCTTAGTGATTATGATTGTAATATCCAGTATCATGCTGGAAAAGCTAATGTAGTAGCTGATGCTTTAAGTCGCAAGTATCATGAAAAGCCAAAAAGAGTACGTTCTTTTAAATTAAATCTGCAGATAGATTTAAACTAGCAAAGTAGAGCCATACAAGAATCAGTAATCAAGGATGATACTGAAAAATTAAAAGGAATGAGTAAGGAACTAGAACAAGGAACAGATGGAATTTGGAGATTCCATAAGGAAAGGATGTGGATACCTAAATTAGGAAACCTACGCCACCGAATATTAGAAGAAGCCCATACGTCTAAGTACATGATGCATCCTAGAAGTGATAAGATGTATCAAGATTTAAGAAAAAAAAATTTGGTGGCTAGGAATGAAAAAGGATATAGCAGCTTATGTTGCTAAGTGTCTAACCTGTTCACAGGTTAAAGCTAAGCATCAGAAACCCTTAGGTTTATTACAGCCATTGGAAATGCCTGTATGGAAATGGGAATTGATAACAATGGATTTTGTTACCAAATTACCCAAGACACGAAAAGGTAATGATACAATCTGGGTGATTGTAGATAGGTTAACCAAGTCAGTTCATTTCTTACCAATGAAGGAAACCTTTTGTATGGAACAGTTAGCCAAATTGTATGTAAATGAAATAGTTTCATTACATGGAATTCCTTTATCCATTGTTTCTGATAGAGATAGCCGTTTTACTTCTCATTTTTGGACAAGTTTCCAAAAAGCGATGGGAACCAAGCTAAATCTAAGCACCGCTTATCATCCACAAACGGACGGACAAAGCAAAAGGACAATTCAGACGATGTAAGATATGCTTAGAGCTTGCGTGATTGATTTCGGAGGAAATTGGGACGACCACTTACCATTAATAGAATTTTCCTACAACAACAGTTATCATACCAGTATTAATGTTGCACCTTTCAAATTACTTTATGGATGAAAGTGCCGAACTCCAGTCTGTTGGGCAGAGATTGGAGAAAAGCAACTATCTGAACCAGAGATAGTATAAGAAACAACGGACAAGATCATTTAAGTCTAGGAAAGACTAAAAGCATCACGCGATCGACAAAAGAGTTATGTTGACAACAGGCGAAAGCCATTAGAGTTCCATGTAGGAGACAAGGTATTATTAAAAGTTTCTCCTTGGAAAGGAGTAGCCAGATTCATCAAGAGGGGAAAGCTAAGCCCCAGGTATGTTGGACCTTTTGAGATTATTAAAAGAATAGGATATGTAGCTTATCAACTACAACTGTCAGAGGAATTGACAGGAATACATGATGTATTTCATGTATGTAATCTCAAAAAGTGCTTAGCTGATGAATCACTAGTGGTACCTCTTAAGGACATAGAGGTAAATGAAAAGCTTAAGTTTGTAGAGAAGCCACTACAGATTAAAGACAGGAAAGTCAAAAATCTCAAACACAAGAGATTAGTTCTACTCAAAGTAAAATGGGATTCCAAGAGAGGACCATAGTATAAATGGGAGCTTGAATCAGAGATACAGAGGAAATATCCACACCTATTTCAGAAGATCTCGAGAATGAGTTCTAAAACAAGTTGGGGAGGATATAACAACCCTCCAAAAATAATTCCGACACTCCTAAAATATTTAGAATATCCCTATACGTCCTAAAATATACCCCGTATACGATATTTGACCCGATATACCTTTAATTTTATAAAAATAAAATAAAAACAATTTTTAATGGTTTCTGGCGGGGCGCGAAGCCCTTAGTCAACCTGGTCGCGGGCCGCGACAGCTCATGGCCAGGAGTAGCCCGGTGTCGCCACGTGTTGTAAACGTGGTGGGTCTAGGGTTAGAGTCAGCCAAGCTATGGCCTACCCTAGTTGGTCTCGCGGTCCGCGAAGCCTGTTACTGAAACCTTCGCGGGGCGCGACGAAGTGTCTAATCAGCACTATAAATAGCAACCATCGGCCTTCATTTACAATCGCTCATATCTCGATCTCTCTCTCTCTCTCTCTCAAATTTCTGAAGTAATAGAATTATATCAGGCATAATACCCCCTAATTAGCGAAGCTCTTCCTCGTTGTAAGTATTTTAACCCCATGTTACGTATTAGATACGCTGCCCGATTGATCTAGTGCTTCGTAACGGCTGTTGAGGCTCTCCCCTACGTAGTCATTGGAGTTCTGTCTTGAGAAGGGTATAACTAATGTAAATTGGGTTATTATACTAACGCGTGTGCATTGTTTAATTAATAGATTATAACCAGGAAACCATAGGGAAAAATCTAAAATAGCAATGTGAGTAATCTCCTTTTTATAAACCTTTTTGCAAACTGTTTTTACAAAACCTCAATTGTTTGATATTATGATTAACAGTTATTGAGTATTTGTAATTCTACAATTATCGTCGGTATGTTGGGGTTTTGTATACAAAATTTGTTACTACACTGTGAGTAGTAACATGACCACAAGTCGGGTTGACAGTAACGTCGGTGGTAATTAAAGTAAGAATTGGAAACAAATATAATTGCGAGATCGGCCTCAATACTGTACAATGATAAAACCTGTTTTGATTAAACTGGGATTCACTCACCAGTATTTCCCACTGACAAATGTTTTTTAAAACTTGTTTCAGGTAACAAAATGTGAAAGCCAAATAGAAGCCAGTTGGACAACACTGAAGGCTTGGAAAAATGTGGTTATAAAAGTTACCAAAATAAAGAAGATGTTTTATTTAAATAAAATAGGGTTTATCCCTATAAACATGTTTGTACTAGAAACTTGGGTTTTACGCATGTGTTTATTATTATAAAAATGTGGTATTTTACTCTGATAAAATATTTCCTAACTACGGTCCTGATGTAAATTTTGCAGCCAAAATGATAAACCACAGATACCACTGAATCTGAGCTCGCGGTCGCCCGTTCCCAGGAGATAGGGGCCGGGGGTTGCGACATCTTTATTCTTTGATTTTGCAGATGAGAGGATACATGCAACTGCAGGATGAAACTAATGGTAGGATCCATCGTGAGATTGATGAAATCAAGAAATTGAAGAAGTCAGCGGAGGATCACTCCCCATTGATACCTAGGTCGTTGGATTTTACTACTCCACCAACAACCATCCAACACTCCAAGGCATCAGGTGTCCAGTATTAAGAAGGATCATCAAGTTTGCAATATGGATCATCAGCCATGACGCAGGCTCAAGGATCCTACTTCCAGCCTCAAGAATCCTCTTTTCACCATCAAGGATCCTTCTCTAGTTTGGGAGGATATATGGGAACGCTCTCAGCTCAAGGATCCTACCCTCAACATCAGGGATCCCCATCGCAGGTTCAAGGATCCATGGAATATCCTCCAAGACCTTCAGCATCAATGTGTCCTGGAACCAACATATTCCAGGATCAAGGATCCTCAGGGAGTCAACAACCTAGAAGTTCTGAGATTCATGTGGGAGACTTCATTCCCATGCAGACCATTGCTTCATCTGGTCCAACTCTTGCACCAGAACTGCCTCATTTTAGATACACATTGGGGATTCCAATTCCAAACCACTCAGGAGGTAACACTTTCAATACATCTTATGGCACTAACCATGGTCTTATGCAGGAACGAGGAATCAATTAGGCCATGGCTAGGGAGTTAGAAAAGCTTAAGGATATGATATCTAGTGTCCCGGGAGTGGTTAAACCCATTCCTGAGATCCCGGATGGAAGTCACAAGGTGTCTCGCTTTGCACCACCCATATGTAATGCTGAGATACCAAAACGGTTCCAAACACCTAATATGAAGCTGTATGATGGTACCACCAATCCAGAAGAACACGTGGCACAATACAGGGAAAGAATGGAGATCAACCCCTTCTAGAAAGGTTAAAGGAAGCCTGCCTTTGCAAGGGTTTCAGATCCACATTAACTAGATCAGCTTTGAAATGGCTGCTAAGTCTTCCTCCTTACTCAATTACTTTGTTTTCTCATTTAGTTAACTTATTCAATAATTAGTTTTCATGTAGTAGAACATTTGAAAGGTTAACTAGTGGCTTATATAGGATCACCTAAGGTCATAATGAATCATTAAGGGATTATATAACTAAATTTAGTAGAGAATCCTTAGAAACCCCTAACTTAGACATTGCTACTGCTGTTGAAGCTTTTCAAATGGGTTTACTAAAAGATTCTCAATTCTATGATGATCTTGTTATGACACCTTGCAGGAACCTAGATGAGGTAAGGAACAGGGCCCTTAGGTTCATTCGTTTAGAGGATGACAAAAGGATCCAGGAGAGGTTGTCAGGATCCTCGAAGCAAGACAAACAAGCATCCTATTTCAAGAATAACAGATCCAAGTCATACAACAAACCTGACAATCAGAATGTGCACGCTGTGGAACAAGAGGAAGACGATGAGGATTATCCTCCTATCTCCGAATATTGTTTTGCTGCTGATAATAATGAACTAATCCTTGCTATGCAGAACTTAGGTGACAAAGCTAGATGGCCAAGGAAGAGTGACAAGCCAGCTGCTACCAAAGACAAATCAAAGTGGTGTGCTTATCATAAGGACTTTGGTCATCTCACAGATGAATGCATAACATTAAGGAAGGAGATTGGTTATCTTTTGAGCAAAGGACACTTGAAGAAGTTTCTTAGAAGGAAGAAATCAAGGATCCAGGATTCTGAGAAAGTTCCTGAAAAGGCTCCTCCTCCACCAGCTGTTGCTCAAATCATCCACTTCATCTCCGAAGGTTCTGATATCTGTGGAACTTCATTCTCGGCAGCTAAGAGACACGCAAAGGAAACAAAGATGGAAAATGGGGACAAACCTGTTCAGACCTCCATCCTTATCTAGCAGAAAGTGATATCCTTTGATGAGGATGACCGTGTGGACATACAGGATCCTCATCATGACGGTTTAGTTATTACATTATTTATCTCTAACAATTTTGTTCGCATGATTCTCATTGATGAGGGATGTTCGGTGAACATAATACAGTTAGATGTCCTCAAAAGAATGAATATACCTGAATTAGACATTGTTCCAAGATCATCTGTCCTTGTGGGATTCAGTGGAGAGACAAAGAATACATTAGGGACATCAAACTTCCTATTTATATAGAGGGAGTGAACTCTATTAAAAAATTTTGTGTTATTGATTGCTTATCTTGCTGTAATGTTATCCTTGGTAGGCCATGGATACACAATATGAAGGCCGTTCCCTCAATATATCATCAATGTGTCAAGCTCCCAACTCCATGGGGTGTGGTGAAGATAGAGAGTGATCAGCAAGAGGCGAAGAATTGCTACACTTCTTTGATGAAACCAGCCTCCAAGCCTAGGGAAGCATAGCAATTAAAGTATCCTCCAAGGGACGTCATGGAGGCAAGAGAGCAAGACGTCAAGGATGTGCTGTTGAACCCGAAGGATCCTGAATCCGAAGTTTTTATAGGATCCGGGATCCTGGATAATAGTGAACAGGATTTAATATCCTTCTTGAGCAGAAGAAAAACTATCTTTGCTTGGAAACATGAAGACATGACCGGTATATCTAAGGATGTTATTACTCACAAACTTGGTATTGACAGGTCTTTCAAGCCAATACACCAGAAAAGGAGGAAATTTTCACCCGAAAGAAATGCTATTATTCAAGAAGAGGTAGAAAAATTGCTCAAAGCAGGTATGATCAGAGAGGTAAAGTATCCAAGATGGCTAGACAATGTGGTAGTTGTTCAGAAAAAGAATGGAAAGTGGAGGGTATGCGTTGATTTTACTGACTTACAGGATCCTTTCCCTTTACCCCACATTGACTCCATGGTGGACGCTACGGCGGGTCATGAGTTGTTAACTTTTATGGATGCTTTTATGGAACCACCTGACCAAGAGGACACAACTTTCATGACTCCCACTGGTATATATTGCTATATTGCTATGCCTTTTGGATTGAGAAATGCAGGTGCCATATACCAAAGGCTAGTGAATATGATGTTCAAAGAGCAGATTAGACACATAATGAAAGTCTACATAAACGAAATGATGGTCAAGTCCAAAAGAGCTGAGGATCATTTGAAGGATTTAGAAGAAGCATTCGATATCCTTGATAGATACAACATGAAACTGAATCCTTCCAAATGCCATTTTGTAGTTAAAGCTGGTAAATTTTTAGGATACATGGTTACAAAGAGAGGAATAAAGGCAAGTCCAGAACAAATCAAGGCTGTTGTGAACATCAAGTCTCCTGCCAATGCTAAGGATGTACAAAGGTTGATAGGAAGAATCGTAGCCTTGAACAGATTCATTTCGAAGTCCTCAGAAAAGTGCAAAGAGTTCTATGATATCCTGAGGAAGAATAAAAAGTTCAAGTGGACTAAGAAGCATGAGAATTCCCTCAAAGCCCTCAAGGATTACCTATCCTCAGCACCAGCTCTAATGAAACCAGAAAATGGGGAAACATTATCCTTATATTTGGTTGTTTCCACTAAGGTAGTAAGTGCGGTCCTAGTTAAGGATCATGAAGGCTCTCAACATCTGGTATACTATGTAAGTAAAAGTCTACTTGATGCTGAGTCCAGGTATTCTCACTTAGAGAAACTTATTCTTGCTTTAATCATGGCATCTACTAAACTTAGACATTATTTTGAAACTCATCCTATTGTTGTTAAAACTAAGTTTCCTATCAAGAATGTTCTCAGGAAACATTAAATGTCAGGAAAGATGGCAAAATGGGTAGTCAAGCTTAGTACATATGACATTAAGTATGAGCCTAGGACTTCCATCAAGTCCCAAGCTTTAGCTAACTTTGCGGCTGATTTCAGCAGTGATCTACAAAGGGAAGCTGAATTAGAAGTTCAACAACTTGAGGAGACCAAGGATCCTTGGACACTCTTCACTGGTGGAGCTTCAAATATCAAGGGAACTGGACTAGGCATACTACTAAAATCGCCATAGGGGGACATTATACCCTAATCAATTGCTTGTGAATTTCAAACCACCAATAATGAGGCTGAGTATGAGGCCTTGATAGCAGGTTTGCAATTAGCCAAGCATATGAGAATCAGGTATCTTGAAGTACATGTAGATTCTCTATTAATTACTAACCATTATAACGGTTCTTATGCTGTCAAAGGTGAAAGGCTAATCAAATATTTAGAAATAGTCAAGAAATTGGCAGATCCTTTGCTTCTTTTAGTTTAACACAGGTACCCAGGGAAGAGACTGCAGAAGCTGATGCCCTATCTAATCTTGGATCATTATTGAAGATTCTAGAGGATGTGAAAATACCCATCATCCATGTTTTTACCCCTTCAATTGAGGATAACATAGCCATGGAGATAGTGGAGGATTCTGCGATTATACCCAGTGATGGTGCACAGTCAAGTTTAGGATCCTGGATCCTTCCTATCCTGAAATATATACAGAATGGAGAAATTCCTGCTGGAGAAAATCCTAAAGCCTTCAAAATTAAGGTATCTCAATTCACATTATTAAATAACATCTTATATAAAAGATCTCTTGCAGGTCCATATTTAAGATGCATTGAGGATCCAGAGATTCAAAAGGTTTTGAACGATTTTCATGAAGGAGATTGTGGGAATCACATTGGGGGCAGAGCATTGTTTTCAAGGGTCCTCAGAACAGGATATTATTGGCCCACAATGAAGAACGATGCTGTGGAGTATGCAAAGAAATGTGATGCTTGTGAAAGACACAACAATATCCTACATCAACCAGCCAAGCCTCTGCATCCTATATCCTCTTCTTAGCCATTCATGAGTTGGGGAATGGACATAGTTGGCAAACTTCCTAAGGCACCAGGAGGAAAAGTATTTATGTTGGCCATGACTGATTATTTCTCCAAATGGATAGAAGCTGAAGCCTTTGCACAAGTTAGAGAAAAAGAAGTTATATCCTTTATCAAAAGAAATATCATTACTAGATTTGGAATACCATCTGAAATTGTTTGTGACAATGGATCCCAATTCATTGGGTGCTGAACTACTAACTTTTGTGACAACTGGGGATTAGGATGATAACATCAACACCAGTCCACCCACAAGCTAATGGTCAGGCAGAATCCTCCAAAAAGATCATCATCAACAACCTGAAGAAAAAGCTCGGATCCAAGAAAGGGAAATGGGCTTGTCAAACCCCATTCTCTTTAGTCTTTGGAGCTGAATCTGTGATCCCTACAGAGATGGTAGTCCCTACTACAAGAACAAGCATCCGTGATCCTGAAGGAAATACTAAAAACTTGGCTCAAGACCTGGATACCATAGAAGAACTCAGGGATTTGGCAAGTGTCACACCCCGACCACGTAAAACAACAAATCGTGGCGGAAACGTCAGGGAGTGTTGTAACAGAATTATTGTTTCAACCATGGATACAAGAGTTTCGTTTTATTGAATACTAAAAATTGTCTTAAAGTTAAACAAGCAATTCAAACATAGTTTATCATCGTTATTAAATCACTAAGGCCTCGTCCGATCCTAAGTGAGCATGCATCCTATTCGCAATCAACATTAAGCAACATCACCTGAAACATATGTAAAAACAAAGTCAGCAAAGAAATGCTGGCGAGTACATATTTTTTGTGTGAGTATCAGATTCATGGCTCGTTTGTATATTGAAACAACTTGTACAACTTCTTTAATTGATATTAGAAAACCTTGTTTTGTAAAATGTTTGTATTGTAAATGAATAACCAAGTCAAAATAAATTGGTCATAATTTATAACCCTTGCCATGAATCTTAACCCAAAACATTTGTTTATGTAAACCAAATCATAAATCGTTCTTATAATAAAACTCGTATGGTTTATATAGTTTCATAAACATCGTTGTGTAACATTGTTTAACTCGTTCTCGTTATAGAACACCGTTCATTCGTTTAAATCGTTCCAAATCGTACAATTCATTCACTCGTTTAAATCGTTCTCGTTTTAATTGTGAAAACTACTTTTGGTCGTCTTGCTAATAACATTCATGTCACACCCCAACCAATGGCGGAAACATCGGGATGAGACGAAGTGTGAAGATTGCTAGAGACATCATAACGCTATTTGTGACAATATTTAATAAACCGATTTCATTTCGTAATTAATCAAAGTTGTTACAACGATTAAACCTAAACGTCTATATGTGTATCTAGGCATCAACGCTACTTCATTTCATAGCATCATCATCATCCTCAACCTGTAACATGTTTAAAATAAAGTTCAATGCAAAATCAATGGCGAGTATACAAGTTTAAGCATAAGTATAAGTATAAAAGTTTAAAACGAATCCACATGGCAACTTTGTTTATACGAGATCAACCTAACGTGGCATGCAATATTTCTAGCCAATCCTCTGTTTACGCAAGAAAGTTTAATTAATTCAACATGACCCAAGTATAAAGGGGGTGGTGCGTTACTCCTATAGCGCTATACATGTCAAATGGAGGCTCGTGAAAGCTAATGACTAAAACATATTACATAAGTATGACCCACATAAGCATCAAGTATCATAACATAGCATTCATGTATAAGGATTGTTTTGTGTATTGCATAAAGAATGAGTTTGAGTGTAGTTTAATAGTTAAACATGTTACACCCCAAAAGTGGTAATCATAAAAAGGGGGTTACGAGAATACTCACAATATTGCATATGCCTTCCAATTATCCAATGTGACAAAGTTGATGAGGTTAGAAGGTTGAATGTGTAAGGGTTAAAGTTCAAGTATGTTTAGAATCGTGATTCGGAATAAAACAACATAAAAATAACATATGGGAATAACATGTGAAAATAATCATTTAGTACCTATGATGCTTGTTCTTGACACTAGGAAACTCTAAGGAGTTTAAATGTTTTCATGGAACAAGGTTCCATTAGAATCGTGACAAGTTATCATAGTCTAGGATGATGTTCTACTACTTAGACAAATGAATATGAATTCAACATCAAAGGTTCGAATGTACATAGGTATTATTTAGGTCATATAGTATATATTATTAAGTCCAAATGTTCAAGTATTTCAAGCATGAGGTAGAAGATTACATCTTCATTTAGGTACCTCAAAATGTGTCATAGAAGTCACGTAGGAGGTAGGAAGAACAAGCTTCCATTTAGGCACACTTGTTGTAAGAACAAACAAGGAGGGTCATGAACTAAGATTAGTATAATAATATAAACAACCTAACTAAAGAGAAATCATCAAATCATGTGAGGATCTTATGTTGGAACAACCCAAGTTGTTCCACAATCACTCTACATCAAGATCTAAGCTTGAACATGACTCGTGGGCAAAATACCCTAAACAAAACAGAAAGTATTTGAGGTTTTAACCTCTGGTTTAACATGTCTCAACCTTGTTTTTAAGCTTAACTAACCATAGATAAGGTTATAAACATTAGGACATAGGTTTGAGTGTGTTAGACACAAGAATGATAAGTATAAACAAGTTTTTGAATAACATCAAACAAAACAGAAAGTTTAGGTCCTTTTTAGGGCAATTCCAAACATGATTTTTCCAGGGAAAAACCAAGGAATCAAACCCAAGGACATAACAAAGCCATAGAAGAAAGAATCAAGTGATTTGGTTGAGAAATGAGCAAGTTATACTCACTTTAGTGCAAGAGTATGAATCTGTCCGAAAATGTAGATTTGCAACTGATTTGAGAGTGAATTTATGAAGATTAGAGAGTTGTGAAAGTGTAAAAAAGGTTAGAGAAGGTGTATATTTATAGTGGAAGAGATTAGAGGTGATTGGAGGTGTTTAGAGGTGGATTAAAGGTGATTGGGTGAGGTTTAAACTTGGGATTTCATGCAATAGCTGGAAGAAAACACACTTGCTGTCGAAACAGGGCCTTGGCGTAACGCCAAGGACCCTAGCGTCACGCGGCGCCCCCTTTTTGGGGAGTTTGGCTTTTGTTGCATTTTAGTCCCTGAAGTTTATGTTTGATACATTTAGGTGTATTTTTGATAGTTTAGGGACTTGTTTTGCCATTTAAGCATAGTTTAAGGCATAATCAAGTATGAGGAACATAATCAAAGTATAATTAAGCGTATGAAGGTCGTATTCAAGTATCGGATATGTTTGTAATACGTTCTATGCACAAGTTTCACACTTTTCCAAATTTAGCACATAGTTTCCAAGAATTACGAATAAGCGTCAATTGTTTCACGAAATCGAATGTATGAGCATGTATAAAGTACGTATGACATGTATTTAACAAAATACGGGTTTTATTTACGATCCAAGTCTCGGATTTTACAACGGTTACAAGGAAGGATCGATTACAAGAATGCAAGATTTCCAAGAATAGAGTTTCAAGCAATGGTTTCTAAATATGGAAAGTATGAAAACGCAGGGCGTTACAGTCTCCCCTCCTTTAGGAAATTTCGTCCCGAAATTTATTCAAAAGGAAGACCTTGGAGAAAAAGCATTTTGGCTAAAAGAATCGAGACTTGGGAGTTTGAAACGTTTAGAAAAGTATGAAATTTTGAAGAACGGTAGGATAGGAATTTGTTTGTCTAAAAGGAGTTGAGGCGTTTAAGCTTAGGTAAGACGTGCATGTGTGCGCATAGGCAGAGGAGTTTAAATAAGTTTGAATGACCCAGAATGGAGAGGTATCTTTAAAATAGGATATCCAAGAAGTATAACTTTCGTATAATGCGGTTAGTATTTTGATGAAAAGTGTGGTAGTTTGCATGGAGAGTTTAAAGGATAGTATAAAATCACACTTTCATAAAAATTATTTATTGAGAGTAACGAAAAGGTTTGGTATTTTGAATAAAGCGTTAAAGGTATACTAAGTACATTTACACCAAAAATAATGAATATGAAGACGGTTTTAAAGGTAATGAGATAAGTTAGGATTGGAATGATTAAACAAACTTGATTGCGAACGAGGTTTGTATGAACGAAAAGGATAAAGGAGAATAATAGGAGTATAGAAATGAACGAATGACTCTGAAAGAGTGCAAGTATAAGAATAGCATGGGTGTTGGATAGATGAACGCAGTGTGTTAAGGATGAAGTCTCGTCATGGATAATCGGATATAATGCGTTTGTGAGTTGTATAAAGTTGTATTAGGTCTAAGTAGGTCTGTAAAACACTGAATTTCTCATGACACGTTTTACGAAAGTTTGGTAACATGGTGAAAATACTTATATATAGGAAGTATCGGCGGCGTATCCACCATGTTTTTACCACATTATGTCCGTCTCGTATTCGGTGTCATGTTACGTTCCGTGTCTTACCATACACAGTAGTACACTCTATGGTTCTCATACGCCTATCACTATAATCCCGTGTGCACCCGTGATTATATTGATCGTCGCATGATCCGCATAGCTTGTACTAGTTGTGTATGAATTTGGGTAGGTACGCTAAAAAATAAGAATGTGTACGTATAAGAATATAGTATGTAAGCAAGTCCATGTTTAAGTATGTATGGGACCCACGTAAGCGAATCCCTCGGATTACGCTCGCGTGTAGTTACGAACGTATGAGTATGAATGAAAGTATGAGCATAAGTGTAAGTTTAAGTATGAATATGCACGTAAGTATGAGTATCAACATAAAACGTACGAGTAGTATAATTATACGTATAAGCATGAAACGTATGAGTATCAGTAAAAACATGAAACACATGAGTGTATAAGTATAAGCATAAAACGTATAAGTAGTATGTGTATAAGTATAATCATCAAACGTATAAGTATGTAAATACGAACGATTATAAATGAAATTGCCGCGTTAAAACGACTGAAACGTGTATGACGACATCTATGTATAGTTGTTTAAACGAAACGTTGAGTTTATCGTATCAAAATTAGATTGAGCTTGGTTTGAAAGGTAGAATATAGTTTGCATATGTAAAAGGATATAAAGTACTCATTGGTTAAGCATAATGTATTTTGTAATGATTGGAAATGCTACATTTGTTTTAAAAGGGTTTACAAAATCCAAAAATGGTCGGTCTCCAAGAAGTCTTCTTCCCCACGAGTTTTGTAAATTGGTGTAGGAAAAAGGTTTTCAATCGAAGGTAAGGTCGTTTTATTAAACAGGAAATTATGAATGTAGGAGGTTCTTGTGAAAACGAGGATCCTTAGAAAAGAATTTTAGCAAAAGGACTTAGTGATTGTTAAAAGTTCTAACAAATGATTTGTTGATGTTAAAAAGAGTCTTTGGTAAAACGATCATCTAACATCCATAAGATCTTATAGGTGTAAAAGAAAGGTTGGTTTGATCCTCCGATTGAGAATGAAAGTCTTTAGTTTGGTGATTTATATCATAAGTGTGTTTTAGTGATTAAGCCGAATATGAAGTTCATGGGCAAGAGATTCCTTGGACCGATTAAATTGATAGGTAGCATTTCATAAGGTTTGGAAATTTGTGTAGTAAAACGTTTAAGCCATGTTTAAGAATCTCGTGTATAAGAGTTAAGCGAAAATAGGTCGTAGAATAAGAAGTACGTTTGATAAAACAATGTATTTCTAATTTAATATAGGTAGGTATTTCGATAAATGATAAGTGACTTAGGTATAAAACATGATCGGATTTGCATAATAGGACATTTTTGAGGTAAAGTCTTGGTAACGATCACCTAGGTAAGGGAATCACCCCTAACTCATCGGTGAGGTCGTTTTAAGAAAAGAATGAGTGGAGCTAATCGTCAAGGTAAGGAAATCACTCCTATCTCGATGGTATGCCTCCATTTTTGGTGTTACAAAGAATGTAAACAAAATTGAGTGACGTTTTGAAATCATGCATATGTATAAATGTATGAAAAAGATTTAATATGTTGTGTGTGTGTGAGGAGTAAATATCGAAAGTAAATTCGAATTCGAAACATTGCATCGTATAAAATAAATAGTAGAACACATGTTTGATTAAAATTTTGGGATGGTTCCAAAACGGAACTTTGACTAACCAAAGTGGTCGAAAAATCTTTCGAATTTGAGGAGCATGCTTTGGCCTAATAGGTGAAATACTCTCGCCGACAAGTCGGTTAACGGCATTTACCCTTCCGGTTACTACATGTCCCCAATTCAATTGAGAATTCGAGACTTGGCGGGATTAATGAAAAATCAAGGAGTGGAACTAGTCGACAAGGTGCGGGTTTCACCCCTAACTTGACGATTTCGTATCCTAAGTGTGGTTGCTACTCGTCGGGTCAAAATTTAATTTCAACACTTGACGAGGGTCCACTAGAATTTTGAAATTTGAATTTCTCCATCAAGGTGAGGATTTCACTCCTAACTTGATGGTGAATTTCATGTAAAAGAAAAGTAGATGGATTGAGAGTTGTTCACCAAATTATGGGTTTCATGCCTATTTTGGTGAAGTCGTCTCGTTTGTGTATTACGAGTGGTTTGTGAACTTAGAATAGTCGAGTAAAATGTATGAGGAAAAGCGTATGTTGAAGATTACGCAAACAAGTATAAACATGTCAAGAATGGCACATAAAAGATAACATATTAAAACAAATATTAACACATAATAAAACATGTACTAACACATAAGTATAGCATGTCTAGTGTGCTACATAAGGACAAATGACACATATGTCTAAAAGGCTCAAAGAGAATGTATAAGAAACACATAAAGTGGCATACATGTAGTTTCAAATAAAACATAAGAATAAGGCTCTAGAACTATAGACTAGGTAAAAAGTATGGCAATTCTACCTAATTCCCTATAGTTATGGCTCTGATACCAATCTGTCACACCCCAACCAATGGCGGAAACATCGGGATGAGACGAAGTGTGAAGATTGCTAGAGACATCATAACGCTATTTGTGACAATATTTAATAAACCGATTTCATTTTGTAATTCATTTGTCTACATTACAAGGAAATCAAATAACATCAAGTTCAAGGGAGATACAATACAACATAATCAAAGTTGTTACAACGATTAAACCTAAACGTCTATATGTGTATCTAGGCATCAACGCTACTTCATTTCATAGCATCATCATCCTCAACCTGTAACATGTTTAAAATAAAGTTCAATGCAAAAGCAATGGCGAGTATACAAGTTTAAGCATAAGTATAAGTATAAAAGTTTAAAACGAATCCACATGGAAAGTTTGTTTATACGAGATCAACCTAACGTGGCATGCAATATTTCTAGCCAATCCTCTGTTTACGCAAGAAAGTTTAATTAATTCAACATGACCAAAGTATAAAGGGGGTGGTGCGTTACTCCTATAGCGCTATACATGTCAAATGGAGGCTCGTGAAAGCTAATGACTAAAACATATTACATAAGTATGACCCACATAAGCATCAAGTATCATAACATAGCATTCATGTATAAGGATTGTTTTGTGTATTGCATAAAGAATGAGTTTGAGTGTAGTTTAATAGTTAAACATGTTACACCCCAAAAGTGGTAATCATAAAAAGGGGGTTACGAGTATACTCACAATATTGCATATGCTTTCCGATTATCCAATGTGACAAAGTTGATGAGGTTAGAATGTTGAATGTGTAAGGGTTAAAGTTCAAGTATGTTTAGAATCGTGATTCGGAATAAAACAACATAAAAATAACATATGGGAATAACATGTGAAAATAATCATTTAGTACCTATGATGCTTGTTCTTGACACTAGGAAACTCTAAGGAGTTTAAATGTTTTCATGGAACAAGGTTCCATTAGAATCGTGACAAGTTATCATAGTCTAGGATGATGTTCTACTAGTTAGACAAATGAATATGAATTCAACATCAAAGGTTCGAATGTACATAGGTATTATTTAGGTCATATAGTATATATTATTAAGTCCAAATGTTCAAGTATTTCAAGCATGAGGTAGAAGATTACATCTTCATTTAGGTACCTCAAAATGTGTCATAGAAGTCACGTAGGAGGTAGGAAGAACAAGCTTCCATTTAGGCACACTTGTTGTAAGAACAAACAAGGAGGGTCATGAACTAAGATTAGTATAATAATATAAACAACCTAAAGAGAAATCATCAAATCATGTGAGGATCTTATGTTGGAACAACCCAAGTTGTTCCACAATCACTCTACATCAAGATCTAAGCTTGAACATGACTCGTGGGCAAAATACCCTAAACAAAACAGAAAGTATTTGAGGTTTTAACCTCTGGTTTAACATGTCTCAACCTTGTTTTTAAGCTTAACTAACCATAGATGAGGTTATAAACATTAGGATATAGGTTTGAGTGTGTTAGACACAAGAATGATAAGTATAAACAAGTTTTTGAATAACATCAAACAAAACAGAAAGTTTAGGTCCTTTTTAGGGCAATTCCAAACATGATTTTTCCAGGGAAAAACCAAGGAATCAAACCCAAGGACATAACAAAGCCATAGAAGAAAGAATCAAGTGATTTGGTTGAGAAATGAGCAAGTTATACTCACTTTAGTGCAAGAGTATGAATCTGTCCGAAAATGCAGATTTGCAACTGATTTGAGAGTGAATTTGTGAAGATTAGAGAGTTGTGAAAGTGTAAAAAAGGTTAGAGAAGGTGTGTATTTATAGTGGAAGAGATTAGAGGTGATTGGAGGTGTTTAGAGGTGGATTAAAGGTGATTGGGTGAGGTTTAAACTTGGGATTTCGTGCAATAGCTGGAAGAAAACACACTTGCTGTCGATACAGGGCCTTGGCGTGACGCCAAGGACCCTAGCGTCAGGCGGCGCCCCCTTTTAGGGGAGTTTGGCTTTTGTTGCATTTTAGTCCCTGAAGTTTATGTTTGATACATTTAGGTGTATTTTTGATAGTTTAGGGACTTGTTTTGCCATTTAAGCATAGTTTAAGGCATAATCAAGTATGAGGAACATAATCAAATTATAATTAAGCGTATGAAGGTCGTATTCAAGTATCGGATACGTTTGTAATACGTTCTATGCACAAGTTTCACACTTTTCCAAATTTAGCACATAGTTTCCAAGAATTACGAATAAGCGTCAATTGTTTCACGAAATCGAATGTATGAGCATGTATAAAGTACGTATGACATGTATTTAACAAAATACGGGTTTTATTTACGATCCAAGTCTCGGATTTTACAACGGTTACAAGGAAGGATCGATTACAAGAACGCAAGATTTCCAAGAATAGAGTTTCAAGCAATGGTTTCTAAATATGGAAACTCGTTCTTGCATTAACAAACCTCCAAAGGGTAAGTTAACAATCATCAGATATAGTCGTTACCCACCTAACCCACACATAACCATGGGTCCGGTCTGATAACGGGATTTGTCGGATCCTATGGTACCATAACCTAATACTGGTCGGTTTGGCCGAAATTAATGAATGTCATTCGTTATGTAATTACAGCCAACAAGCTCGTTCACATTATCGAAATCGTTATTAGTTTAGTATAAACCATCTCAATCGTTTTGAAACCATCGTTAGAATATCGAAATCATTTTGATACATATGAATCACCCCAAAATAATCGAAACAGTAAAACGAGGGGATCTATGTACTCACTTTATTTTGCAGGCGATTCCGAATACGTAAGTCAAGATTAAGGTGTCTGATAATAAGGAAACTCAAGTTGTCCTAATGAATCATACAAGAATAATGTATCAATATTGAGGTTGTATAGTGTTGACGGGATTTGTTGAGTATTTATTGTATTTGATAGTGTTTAGATTAACAGAAGGATCTTGTGAGTTATATGTTTAGACGGCTCGGAAAAATGATCATGATATAGAGGAATTATTTATAAAAAATATTTATTTATCATAAATAATTAAATTGCAAAAAAAAATGTACAATCGATTTAATATAAACATTTGTAATAATAAATCAAATATATTTAACTAGTATCACAATTAAATATAATGATTATTGGCAAAATATTGTACAAGTGATATAATTAATTTATATCATAATAATTAAAAATAACATTTCTAATTATTGAACTTGAATATTACTGATTTAATTATATAAATATTGAAATTATATAAAATATCAGTAGCAACATTATTTTTGTAAAGATCAACACTTAAAATAATTAATCTGAAAATTTCAGAATTTAATTCCTAAAAATCGATTTATTATTAATTATTTAATAATAAACTGTTTTAATATTGTAAAAATTAGTTTTATAAATAATTTGACTAATTTCACATTTTTAATAAAAGCAACATTGATTAATA
Organism: Helianthus tuberosus; assembly: GCA_030545235.1. Classification (NCBI taxonomy): domain Eukaryota; kingdom Viridiplantae; phylum Streptophyta; class Magnoliopsida; order Asterales; family Asteraceae; genus Helianthus; species Helianthus tuberosus. The sequence goes on from CM060396.1 coordinate 147,076,606, forward strand.
ATCTTATAAAAATTATTGGAATGTTGAAAATATTAAAAATTAATTGATTAAAAAGAAATGCAGACCCCTGGGTTCAAACCTGGGTCTGTATTGTAACCAAACAGAGTCTTAACCACTGGGCTAAGCTTCTGTTTGTGTTTGGTTTAGGACTGCTATACTTATAACCAAACAGGGCCTGGTCATCTTCTCCAAAGAGAAGTCAAAGTCAGAAGACCCGGTCAAACTAAAAGTCAAACTCGTGATTTTTACGGGCAAACCTATGTTATATCTAAATTAAATCCCAGGAATCATTGTACAAGTATAATGGAACTAATTGGAACAATAAAAACGAACCGGTAATGTGTGAAATGACGAATCGGTTAAACTCGGGCGACTTTGAAACTTCCGGCGAGTTGCAGGTTCGAATTCCGGCGATTCCGGATGTTTGAGTGATTGTGAAATGGTGTGGAATGTTGCTAGGAATGTAGGGAACTTAAATACACGAAGTTTGGATCTCAGATTCAACACAAATTAGTGGATTAGATCTACTTTAAATTCTTTTTTTTTTTTTTTTTTTTATAAAAAGTTCCAATTAATCATTTGGTTGGCACGAATTTGTGTTGTTTAAATGCGATAACAGGTTGGCAAAGTGGTTGGGAACATGTGGGAATGATTTCAGATCAATTAAACAAGTAAACAAGTGGAAAAGATCGATTTTGGTGGGTTTTTTGTTCAAACCCGTAACCTGTTGTGCTGAATGTATAATTCAGGTTTAATTTAATGTCAACATATATATAAAGCAATCCAATATAAATCACATTTAGGCTGGTAGACCAGCTAGTTGCGCGCGTGCTTGTGCTGCGGGTGTGCCCGAGTTCGAATCCCACCTGTGACCGGTTCAAACACCATTTTTTTGATTAATTTTGAAATATTAACACTTTGGCCCCTCAAGTTTTATTTTATACAAAAACAGTCCCTCAAGTTTCAGAAATTTACAAAATCAGCCCTTGAACTTTCGAAAAATATTCAAAACAGACCCTGAAGTTTCAAATATGCAACTATGGTCCCTGAAGTTTTGGAAAATGTCACAAATGGTCCCTGGTTTATTCAGTTAGTTAAACTAACTGGGTTAAGTTTTAAAGAAGAAAACCTTTACATGAGAGTTAACCTGGTTAGACTATTCAGTTAAAATGAGTTTAAGAAGATCAGCTGTAGTCCCTAGTGTTTAAGTTTGAGAAAATGACCAAATGAACCTTGGACTTTTATTTCAAAACTATATATTTATCTCTTTATAAAATAAGTTTCCAAAAATTACAAAAAGAACTCAAAACTTATAGTTTGAAATAATTGCATTTTAACCCTTGTATTTATATAGTTTCAGAAATGATAATTTAGTCCCTAAACTTTGTACTTTCAAATAATGAGGGTTTTAGTCCTCGAAATTAAAAAGTAATAACTTCAAGCAAGTTTCAAAGAATGTCAAATAGGTCCCTCAACCTATTGTTTCACAAGTATTCACAATAAATCTTTATAGTTTATGTAACCGTGTTTAATAGCATAAAAACTCAACAAATTTGAAATTGTTTCACGTGTTTGTATCGGTATGAGCATAAAGCAAGTAGGGTCAAATAGGTTTCATTCCCGATACGGTAATTGTTACAATGAAAGTCAAGCAAATACGAGTGTGAAAACCAAGGTGGTCACAATCTCCCCTACTTTAGGAAATTTCGTCCCGAAATTTTTATTTAGAGGAATCTTGTGAAAACAAATGCGGATATTTCGCCTTCATCTGGTCCTTACGTTCCCAGATAAACTCGGGGCCACGTTTGGATTCCCAGCGAACTTTGACCAAATGAATCCGTTTGTTCTTCAACTGTTTGTATGTACGTTCCACTATCTCCACAGGTTTCTCGACAAAGTGCATCGTTTCATCAATTTGAATCTCGTCGAGAGGAATGTGAAGATCAGCATCAGGAGGTAGTTCTAGTCGATAGGCAACCTTTCCAATTCTTTCAACAATCTTAAATGGTCCAACATATCGTGGTGCAAGTTTTCCTTTCTTTCCAAATCTCACCACTCCCTTCCAAGGTGAAACCTTGAGTAGGACACGGTATCCGATTTGAAATTCCATGGGCTTGCGTCCCAAATCTGCATAACTCTTTTGACGGCTTCTAGCGGTCACAAGATTATCGCGGATTTCTTGATTTTGTCTGTTGTTTCCAGAATGAGCTCAGGTCTAGTAAGTTGAGCTTCACCGATCTCATTCCAACATACAGGTGAACGACATTTTCGACCGTAGAGAGCTTCGAATGGTGCCATATTAATACTAGTATGATAACTGTTGTTGTAAGAGAACTCGATCAGTGGAAGATGAGAATCCCAATTACCACCAAAGTCTATCACGCATGCTCTAAGCATATCCTCCAAAGTTTGAATCGTTCTCTCAGATTGACCATCTGTTTGGGGATGATAAGCAGTGCTTAGATTTAGTTGGGTCCCCAAAGCAGATTGCATGGTCTTCCAAAAATGAGACGAAAACCGAGCATCACGATCGGAAATGATATCTAAAGGAACACCATGTCGTGATACGATCTCGTCTACATAGATCTTGGCAAGCTTTTCAGCAGAGAAATCCTCACGGATTGGTAAGAAGTGAGCAGATTTTGTCAAACAATCAACTACTACCCAAATAGCATCGTGACCTTTAGACGTACGCGGTAACTTAGTAATGAGATCCATTGCAATGTTCTCCCACTTCCAAACCGGTATCTCTGGTTGTACAAGCAAACCATAAGGTCGTTGATGTTCAGCCTTGACTTTGAGACAAGTTAGGCATTTTGATACATACAAGGCAACATCCTTCTTCATACCAGGCCACCAATACTGAGTACGAAGATCCTTGTACATTTTATCAGCACCAGGATGGATAGAATATCGAGACTTGTGAGATTCGTCCATTACTAAGGTGCGGAGATCGTCCTGATTCGGGATCCACAAACGATTCTCAAAATAGAGTAAACCATCGTCTTTCCTTTCGAGTTTAAGGTCAAGTTGAAGTGGTAGCTCATATTTCAATAAGTCATTGATCACACAAGATCGTTGAGTTTGAAGAACACGAGATTGAATACCAGATAGAGTTCGAATAGAATGATGCTTGACTCGTTCCTTTCAACTAAGCGCATCAGCCACGACATTCGCCTTACCAGGATGGTAGCGGATCTCGCAATCATAATCGTTTAAGAGTTCAACCCAACGGCGTTGCCTCATGTTCAGCTCCTTCTGATTGAGAATATGCTTGAGACTTTTGTGGTCTGTGAAAACCACTCACTTCGTTCCATAGAGATAGTGTCTCCAGATTTTAAGTGCGAAAACCACAGCTCCTAATTCAAGATCGTGAGTCGTATAGTTCTTTTCGTGAATTTTCAGCTGCCTAGACGCATAAGCTATGACCTTACCTTGTTGCATAAGAACGCAACCAAGTCCTAGATTCGACGCGTCACAATAGACAACAAAATCATCGTTTCCCTCAGGTAGAGATAAAACAGGAGCATCACAGAGCTTCCGTTTCAGCGTTTGGAACGCTTCTTCTTGCTTAGGTCCCCACTCAAAAGGCTTATTCTTCTGAGTCAAAGCAGTGAGTAGAACCGCGATCTTTGAAAAGTTAGAAATAAACCGTCGATGATAACCAGCAAGACCAAGAAAAGAACGAACTTCTGTAGGTATCGTCGGTGTATTCCATGCTCATTGACAATATGACCCAAGAACTAAACTTCTTTAAGCCAGAATTCAAACTTGGAGAATTTAGCAAAAAGTTGTTCCTTCTTTAGGAGTTCCAATGTCAAACGAAGGTGTTGCTCGTGATCGGCTCGAGACTTTGAATAAATGAGAATATCGTCGATGAACACAATGATGAACTTATCTAAATAAGGTTTACAAACCCTATTCATTAAGTCCATGAAGATAGTTGGGGCATTTGTCAAACCAAAAGGCATGACAGTGAACTCGTAATGCCCATATCTTGTACGGAAAGAAGTTTTGGGAATATCTTCTTCAAGAACACGAAGTTGATGATACCCAGATCACAGATCGATCTTGGAAAAGCATGAAGCACCTTGCAGCTGGTCGAAGAGATCATCAATTCGAGGTAGGGGATATCGATTCTTGATGGTAAGCTTATTAAGCTCACGATAATCGATACACATTCGAAAAGATCCATCTTTCTTCTTCACAAAGAGGACAGGTGCTCCCCAAGGCGAATAGCTCGGACGGATGAATCCTTTATCAGGCAACTCTTGAAGCTGTTTCGATAACTCTTGCATCTCTGACGGTGCAAGACGATAAGGTGCTTTCGCAACTAGGTTGGCATTGGGTACAAGGTCAATATGAAACTCGACTTGACGAACTGGAGGCAAACCAGGCAGTTCATTAGGAAACACCTCTGGATAATTCCGAACAATCGGAATATCCTGAACACTCTTGCTCTTGCCTTTCTCCTCGGTGACATGTGCCAGGAAAGCAACATATCCTTTTCGTAAATATCTTTGGGCCTTTGTACATGACATAAGCTTCAATCCACCAGATGGTTTTTCGCCACGAACTTCCAGAACATCGCCAGACGGAAGAGGAATACGAACAATCTTATCAAAACAAACCACCTCAGCATGATGTTTGGTTAACCAATACATCCCCACGATAATATCGAAATTCCCAAGTTGCATCGGTGTGAGGTCAATGGGAAAAAGATGGTTATCAAGGTTTAACTGACAATCACGAATAACAGAATCGAGAACAAGAGGTTTACCAGTAGCAATTTCGATAGATAAGGGTTTCCTCAGTTTAGTTCTAGGTATCGCAAGCAAAGGTTCAAAAGATAGTGAAACAAAACTTCTATCGGCGCCAGAATAAAAAAGAATATATGCAGGTCGATTGTTAACAAGAAACGTACCATTAACCACCTCGTTGTCAACCCTTGCTTCGTTAGCATTCAGATTGTACGCTCGCCCACGAGCGGGATTCGCATTTGCATTGACATTGACATTCACGTTTGGATTTACATTTGCATTTGCCAACCTCGGACAGTTGTTGTGGTAGTGACCAAGCTCTCCACAATTGAAACATGTACCCGGTGGGAATCTAGCAGCATTCCCCTGAACTGGAGCTTGATTCTGAACAATCTGATTCTGACCTGAACGACAGACGTTGGCCAGATGCCTAAGCTTACCACACGTTGTGCATTGCCTACAAGCTTGTTGTGCAACATGATGACCATTGCAGCGAGCACAATGAGGTGCGGTACCAGCATACGCTTTCTTCGCAGGAGGTTGAGCTGGCGGGTTTTGAGGGTTCTGAGCAGTTTGTGCAGTTACTGCAAAATTCTGAGAACCCTTTCGCTTTTTTGACTTCTTCGATGACTCATCTTCTTTACCCTTACCTTTATTCTTGTCCTTCCCAGAATCAGTCGCCTTCTTTTTATCACCATTGCGGGTGAGTTTACCCTTCCTGACTTGAGACTCAGTCAGGGTAGCAGACAACTCGATTGCTTGGCGAAGGGTGGTAGGATTAATACCGGTCACTATATCCAGAATAGAATCAGGTAGACCATCGATATACCTCTCTATCGCTTTCTCCAACGGGGTAACCATAGTAGGACACAAAAGACTGAGCTCCTCAAATCGATCCGTATACGCACGGTGTTCTCCCCCGTCTTGTTTCAGATCGTCAAACTCTCATTCCAAAGCTCGAATTTCGTGATGGGGACAGAACTCTCTCATCATGAGAGCTCGAAGCTCTTCCCATGTTTGTGCCAACGCCACTTCAGCACCCCTGCCGTGCATCACTCCATTCTACCACGTAAGAGCACGCTTCTCAAACACACTCGAAGCAAATTCAACCTTACGCCCATTCAGACATTGCACATGTCTGAATGTGTTCTCGATACTCTCGAACCATTGAAGGAGTGAAGTTGCTCCTTGTGACCCAGAAAACTTTAGCGGCTTAGCAGAATTGAAATTCTTGAAATTACACGGTGCATTATTGTTGTTGTTGTATATCTCGTGGACTTGGGTCACAACACCGGGAAGCACAGCAGCCACTTGCTGAGAGACCAGGGCTGCGATTTCTTCAATAGTAAAAGATTGTGCTTCACGTCGAGGAGGCATTGTCTAGTAAGGAAACAGGAGAATCGAGTGAGATTGAAAATTAGGAAAAACAAAAAAGGTATCGACCAAACACAAGGAAGGCGATCATTTGTTTGTTACCTCGAACAAACAAACGACACGCAGTGACTAATCAAAGTAATGAATCAAAATAATGTATCGCGAAGACATGCTCGCCTATAAGTGAACACTCACCCCAAGAGTTCCCAGGTAAGAGTGACTGGTCCGATTATGTGGATTTGTACGAACACTCTAGCCTTAGACAGAAAACTCAGGGTACAGACATTCACTCTTCCAGTTTGCACGTGTTCACATCATTTAGACCCAAACTCTGACGAGATTTTGAAAACTCAAAAGGCACTAAGCAAAAAAAAAAATGATTCAAACTAGAAGGGTTCAAAACCTTATAACAGAGGGTTTAAAACCTAGTAATCAATCATCCTAGAACGGATGATTAATTTTCGAAGCAGATTCGGATTTTGTTTTTTTTTTATCTAAACGTAAATCAACTCGCGTTGGGGTCCTAGAAAGTTATAGTCTAGGTCAAAATTTTACTAATAACCTAATTCCCTATAACCATTGGCTCTGATACCAACTTTTCTGTCACACCCCGACCACGTAAAACAACAAATCGTGGCGGAAACGTCGGGGAGTGTTGTAACAGAATTATTGTTTCAAACCATGGATACAAGAGTTTCGTTTTATTGAATACTAAACATTGTCTTAAAGTTAAACAAGCAATTCAAACATAGTTTATCATCGTTATTAAATCACTAAGGCCTCGTCCGGTCCTAAGTGAGCATGCATCCTATTCGCAATCAACATTAAGCAACATCACCTGAAACATATGTAAAAACAAAGTCAGCAAAGAAATGCTGGCGAGTACATAGTTTTTGTGTGAGTATCAGATTCATGTCTCGTTTGTATATTGAAATAACTTGTACAACTTCGTTAATTGATATTAGAAAACCTTGTTTTGTATAATGTTTGTATTGTAAATGAATAACTAAGTCAAAATAAATTGGTCATAATTTATAACCCTTGCCATGAATCTTAACCCAAAACATTTGTTTATGTAAACCAAATCATAAATCGTTCTTATAATAAAACTCGTATGGTTTATATAGTTTCGTAAACATCGTTGTGTAACATTGTTTAACTCGTTCTCGTTATAGAACATCGTTCATTCGTTTAAATCGTTCCAAATCGTACAATTCATTCACTCGTTTAAATCGTTCTTGTTTTAATTGTGAAAACTACTTTTGGTCGTCTTGCTAATAACATTCAAACCTTTGTGACTCGTCCATCGTTCAACTCGTTCTTGCATTAACAAACCTCCAAAGGGTAAGTTAACAATCATCAGATTCAGTCGTTACCCACCTAACCCACACATAACCATGGGTCCAGTCTGATAACGGGATTTGTCGGATCCTATGGTACCATAACCTAATACTGGTCGGTTTGGCCGAAATTAATGAATGTCATTCGTTATGTAATTACAGCCAACAAGCTCGTTCACATTATCGAAATCGTTATTAGTTTAGTATAAACCATCTCAATCATTTTGAAACCATCGTTAGAATATCGAAATCATTTTGATACATATGAATCACCCCAAAATAATCGAAAACAGTAAAAAGAGGGGATCTATGTACTCACTTTATTTTGCAGGCGATTCCGAATACGCAAGTCAAGATTAAGGTGTCTGATAATAAGGAAACTCAAGTTGTCCTAATGAATCGTACAAGAATAATGTATCAATATTGAGGTCGTATAATGTTGACGGGATTTGTTGAGTATTTATTGTATTTGATAGTGTTTAGATTAACAGAAGGATCTTGTGAGTTATATGTTTAGAGGGCTCGGAAAAATGATCATGATATAGAGGAATTATTTATAAAACATATTTATTTATCATAAATAATTAAATTGCAAAAAAAATGTACAATCGATTTAATATAAACATTTGTAATAATAAATCAAATATATTTAACTAGTATCATAATTAAATATAATGATTATTGGCAAAATATTGTACAAGTGATATAATTAATTTATATCATAATAATTAAAAATAACATTTTTAATTATTGAACTTGAATATTACTGATTTAATTATATAAATATTGAAATTATATAAAATATCAGTAGCAACATTATTTTTGTAAAGATCAACACTTAAAATAATTAATATGAAAATTTCAGAATTTAATTCCTTAAAATCGATTTATTATTAATTATTTAATAATAAACTGTTTTAATATTATAAAAATTAGTTTTATAAATAAATTGACTAATTTCACATTTTTAATAAAAGCAACATTGATTAATAATCTTATAAAAATTATTGGAATGTTGAAAATATTAAAAATTAATTGATTAAAAAGAAATGCAGACCCCTGGGTTCAAACCTGGGTCTGTATTGTAACCAAACAGAGTCTTAACCACTGGGCTAAGCTTCTGTTTGTGTTTGGTTTTGGACTGCTATACTTATAACCAAACAGAGCCTGGTCATCTTCTCCAAAGAGAAGTCAAAGTCAGACGACCCTGTCAAACTAAAAGTCAAACTCGTTATTTTTACGGGCAAACCTATGTTATATCTAAATTCAATCCCAGGAATCATTGTACAAGTATAATGGAACTAATTGGAACAATAAAAACGAACCGGTAATGTGTGAAATGACGAATCGGTTAAACTCCGGCGACTTTGAAACTTCCGGCGAGTTGCAGGTTCGAATTCCGGCGATTTCGGATGTTTGAGTGATTGTGAAATGGTGTGGAATGTTGCTAGGAATGTAGGGAACTTAAATACACGAAGTTTGGATCTCAGATTCGACACAAATTAGTGGATTAGATCTACTTTAAATTCTTTTTTTTTTTTTATAAAAAGTTCCGATTAATCAGTTGGTTGGCACCAATTTGTGTGTTTAAATGCGATAACAGGTTGGCAAAGTGGTTGGGAACATGTGGGAATGATTTCAGATTAATTAAACAAGTTAACAAGTGGAAGAGATCGATTTTGGTGGGTTTTTTGTTCAAACCCGTAACCTGTTGTGCTGAATGTATAATTCAGGTTTAATTTAATGTCAACATATATATAAAGCAATCCAATATAAATCACATATGGGCTGGTAGACCAGATGGTTGTTCGCGTGCTTGTGCTGCGGGTGTGCGCGAGTTCGAATCCCACCTGTGACCGGTTCAAACACCATTTTTTTGATTAATTTTGAAATATTTACACTTTGGCCCCTCAAGTTTTATTTTTAACAAAAACAGTCCCTCACGTTTCAGAAATTTACAAAATCAGCCCTTGAACTTTTGAAAAATATTCAAAACAGACCCTGATGTTTCAAAAATATGCAACTATGGTCCCTGAAGTTTCGGAAAATCTCACAAATGGTCCCTGGTTTATTCAGTTAGTTAAACTAACTGGGTTAAGTTTTAAAGAAGAAAACCTTTACATGAGAGTTAACCTGGTTAGACTATTCAGTTAAAATGAGTTTAAGAAGATCAGCTTTAGTCCCTAGTGTTTAAGTTTGAGAAAATGACAAAATGAACCTTGGACTTTTATTTCAAAACTATATATTTATCTCTTTATAAAACAAGTTTCCAAAATTTACAAAAAGAACTCAAAACTTATAGTTTGAAATAATTGCATTTTAACCCTTGTATTTATATAGTTTCAGAAATGATAATTTAGTCCCTAAACTTTGTACTTTCAAATAATGACGGTTTTAGTCCTCGAAATTAAAAAGTAATAACTTCAAGCAAGTTTCAAAGAATGTCAAATAGGTCCCTCAACCTATTGTTTCACAAGTATTCACAATAAATCTTTATAGTTTATATGTAACCGTGTTTATTAGCATAAAAACTCAACAAATTTGAAATTGTTTCACGTGTTTGTATCGGTATGAGCACAAAGCAAGTAGGGTCAAATAGGTTTCATTCCCGATACGGTAATTGTTACAATGAAAGTCAAACAAATACGAGTGTGAAAACCAAGGTGGTCACAACAAGGATAAGGTTAGCTAGCTATCAACAAAGGATGGCTGGAGCTTACAACAAGAATGTCAGGATCGGGAAGTTTCAAGTTGGTGACATGGTATTGAGGAAGGCATTCCAAAATACCACAAATCCCACTGATGGCAAGCTAGCACCAAAATGGGAAGGCCCCTTTCTAATTGAAGCTGAGGCAGAAAATGGGGCATATCGTTTGTTAACATTGGATGGTGACCTCTTACCAAGAGCTTGGAATGCTGTTCATCTAAAGAAGTATTTCATGTAAGAAGGATTGAGGATCCTTAGATGTCCTGATACTTTGTTCATGTTGAGGATCCCTAGAGGATATATAATCCTCATTCTGGTAATGTTTTGCTTATTATTTCATGAGTTATTTATTTAATTCATTATGAGAAGAGGATCAAGGGGTTGGCCACCTCTCCAAAGTTTTTGGGCTTGTCCCCAGTCTAAGGTATCCATTACCTTCTACGGTTTAAAGGTCTTCACCTTTCACACGAATTAGGGTTTGATACCCTCGCCAGTTGCGCACGTTATCCAAGTATAGTTCGAGGCAATGGGACTAGTACTCGCTTTAGGAGCTGACAATTTTATTGTTGTTGGCTATATGTAGGATCCTAAGTATAATGGTAGACGTACCATAAATCTATTCCTAAGGTTTCTAACGTTTTCACGTTAGCTAAGGTTTTGGTATTTTCATGTCACTCATGTTGGGATAGTGGCCAGTTTGGGCCATACTCTAGTTTACACAAATATATTTGGGCTTGTCCCCAGTTTTAGGGATTGTCCCGAGTTTTTGGGCTTGTCCCCAGGTTTTTGGGCTTGTCCCCAGATTTTAGGTTTGTCCCCAGTTTGTTGGGCTTGTCCCCAGTTATTAATGATTTTCTCATGTGATGTATGGCTTAGTCCCAAGTTATGTATTGTTATAGGTTCACAAAGCCAAACAGCTAAGGATCCAGGATCCTAACTCTCTATTGATTTTTATATCTGATTGGCCTAATAGTAAGTGTTAAGGATATAAAATCCTAACATGGATTCACTGGTATGATCCTTCATTTGCTTTTATTTTATTTCTGGCTTATTAATGTTACCCTTAACCTTTGACAACATGATATGTGATCCTTGATCATATAATTTTCAGTCTTTTGAAGAACTTGTTTTACCACATATTTGGTATTCTTTTTAACAACTTGTAAATTCTAAAATTAAATGCTATGAAGTTGGTAGATAAATGTGAACATAATAACATTCAAGGTAAAAAGAATAACACCAAAGATAGTTAAAAGATTAAAGTTTAATTTATTAAAAACCCTTTTTAAAGGTTGTCAAAATTGCCTACCCAAGTTTCTACCAGCAAAACGTGGCTTGTCCACTTGGGTTGGCAAAGGGTGTCCATACTAATGGGTCAAAAAGTGCAGGAAATAAAGAACAAGGGGCACCAAAGGCTTCATCCTCCACAAACAAAAGGATGCATCCACCTTTGCTACCCCCTATTGTCCAAAGGATCAGTGATCTTTAGCCCTAGAAATTATTGTTTAGTTACAAACCATAATTGTGCAAAATGAAAACACCATTAACCAAAAACCACAAATCCTAAGAAATGGGATCCGGCCTCATCTATAATATCCATCATTACCCATTTGTTGCAGCCTACTCCTTTACTGCATCATCCACCTTAGCTCCACCAGCCTCGCCACCAGCCTCTTCCGCATCCACAGGATCCTTGCTGCCACTTCCACCAGCCTCAATGGTCAGCACCTCCTCAGCATCATCGTCATCCCCAAGCTCATGCAGCCTTTGCTTCCAAGCAGTAACATCCCATTCAACCCTGTTGAAGGAAGGATCAGCAGCTTCCTTGGCCATTTGGAGCCTGATCTTCAGGGTCACAATAGCAGCAGAGTTTTTGGCTTCATCAATGATTTCCAATCGCTCCTTATTGGCAGTTATCTTAGCAACAAGAACCTGCTTCTTCAACGCCTTATTCTCCTTTTCCAGATGGGAGATCCTTTTGTCCTTGGCGGCTGCCATGGTCTGGAGGTTAAGGATACGCTCCTCCGCATCAGCCAAGTGTTGGCCTTGAAGGATTTAGATCTCAGTGAATTTCTGAAAGCAAAGGATACATCATTCAGGATCATTTATCCTTTGATAGAATGCAAGTTTTAGGATATGTGATTCTTACCTCGGAGATGACTTCATGGAGCTGCTGCCCAATCAGAGGGAGTTCACCGGTGGACTCGCTGGACTTCTTTCTCTTGCTTCATGCTTTGGCCCGGGTGTTGGTGCCATTGATCTCAGGGATGCTTTGGCCCACGGCCAGCTCCTTTTTGATGGACCTGGGGGAGACGATGTCTTGGATGTCACTTACTCCGAACTTGGAGGCAGACTTGGATGATTTTGCAGCGCCTACAAACACATAAAACAGATAAGTATTCACTAATTATTTTTCTATTAAATATTTACATAAATGGATACTTACTTGACATGGTGTAGGAAGTGGAAGAAGCTTCTTGTGAATCCTTGATCCTTGGTTGGTATGTCCTGACTGTTGAGTCCAGGTTCCAGAAGGCTTTAAGTCTTTCAACGGTGGCAAGTGTATCTTGCAAGTTTGATAAGGTGATAGCTGCATAAATAAGAGAGACAATAATCAGTGATCCTCTTCGGAAAATAAGGGAGTCTCTATGATCCTAGCCTAAGGATCCTATATCCTACCCTGGGTGTTCCATTTTTTGGGAAGAATATTTCCATTGGGGTGGAATCTTTCCTCACAAAAAAGAACTTGTTCCTCCAGTTGGAGTCATTCTTGGTAACTTTGAGGAGTGGATGGGGATGTTGTGGCTTGGCTTTCAAAAAATAACGGTGTGAACCATGGCTGACCAGATTATACAGGTGATTGAGCTCGGTGAGACCAAGGTCAATACCTTCCTCAGCAATGATGTGTTCAAGGGTGTACAGAACCCTCCACAACATAGGTATGGCTTGGCTGTAACAGAGACCGGTCAAGGTAAACAAACTCTAGGTGAAAGCTGGAAAAGGATATGAGAATCCGACTTGAAAAGGGGCAGCAGGAAAGCACACCCAGGTAGCAGACATGCAATCACTTTTCATGGCGGAATTAAAGGGTCAGAAGATGGTATCCGTTGGAAAGTGTGGGTGCATCTGATCAATTTCGGGGTTGGTGAACCTACAAAGCTCATGGGATGGCTCCTTTAGAAGGTTTTGGCTTTTTGGGGGACTGTTTTTCTCTTAATCCTTTTTTGATGAGACTCGGATCATGGTTTTAGGCTTGGTGAACGGTGGAAAATGGAGGATCAAGATTGAGAATTTGAAAGAGAAGGGAAGAGATGTACCTGATGAGTCTTCGAATGAGGATTTAAAGGAAGAAATCTTGGACTTAAATGGAGAATTTTATCCCTATCTCTAACCTATTTATAATCATGATTTTTTGCAGGGATGATCCGTTGCTGACTTCAGCCCTGTAACGGCTATATCTGCTTCTAACGGCTAGTCTGAATTAAATGAAACATGACTTATCTGATTAATATTCAACCAATCATGTTTAGGGGCAATTGTTGGGGATAGAATTTTAGTTCTTATGGATCATTTATCCTCAGTTTGGCCTGGATCACGGATCCTCAGGAAATGGTGCAGGAAGACTAAGGATCACAGATCCTCACTGGTATTCTTAAACTAAAAATTGTTTCCACTACACTGGTATTCTTAAGTAGTAGCCGCCATTACCCCCGCAAACACCGAACTACCAAAACAAACCTACACTGGATCTCATCCCCAGTGTACTACCTGCTTGTACCACCATCCCACCAATGCACCATACCGCAAATGCGCCAGCTGTCATAGGTTTGGGCATTTTGCCGACCGATGCCGTAACATCCCTCAACCCCAAAACATCCAGCCCCAAGCTATTGTTGCCAACCCTGCTCCTAACCAGGTTCAACCTCAAGCTGCTCCTGTGCAAGCATGCTTCAAGTTTGGTGATCTCAATCATTTAGCCAATGTGTGTGCCCAGCGTAATCAACCTCAACAACAACAGCAACCACAACAGCAGCCTCAACAGCAAGCTCGAGGCCGAGCGTTTGTCATCACTGCCGCTCAAGCTCAAAATGCGAACGACGTCATTACTGGTACATTTCTTGTGAACCATGTTTATGCTTCTTGTCTGTTTGATACTGGTGCCACTAAAAGTTTTGTGTCATTAGAATTTGAACCTTTGCTTAAGTGTAAACGCTCTAAGTTGCCTAGATCTTTCGCTGTCAAAGTCGCTGATGATAAATCCGTCGCTGTTGATTCCATCCTTTCCCAGTGTTCCTTGATTCTCAATGATCATACTTTCTCAATTAATCTTATACCTATGCAAATGGGTAGCTTTGACATCATAGTAGGCATGGACTGGCTTAGGCGAGTTCGTGTTGAAGTTGTTTGTTCTGAAAAGTTTATCCGCCTTCCTCTTCCAAACGGTGATTCTCTACACGTGTATGGCGAGAAACCTTCTCAAGGTCTCAAGCTTATGTCGTGTATTCAAGCTAACAAGTGCTTGCGTAAGGGCACCTTCGCCTTTCTCGCCCACATTGTGGAAAAGAAGGACAAAGGCCCAAGCATAAGAGATGTACCCGTCGTACGTGATTTTCCCGACGTGTTTCCCGACGATCTTCCTGGTCCGCCTCCTGCCCGTTCTGTCGATTTTCGCATCGATTTAGTGCCTGGTGCTACGCCTGTCGCTAAGTCTCCCTACCGTTTAGCACCCTCTGAGATGCAAGAGCTCTCGAGCCAACTTCAAGAGCTTCTTGGTAAAGGCTTTATACGCCCTAGTACTTCTCCTTGGGGCGCTCCCGTTTTGTTCGTTAAAAAGAAAGATGGGTCATTCCGTATGTGTATTGACTATCGTGAGCTCAACAAGCTTGCTGTTAAGAACCGATACCCTCTTCCTCGCATCGATGACCTCTTCGACCAATTGCAAGGCGCGACCTGCTTTTCAAAGATCGATCTTCGTTCTGGGTACCATTAACTTTGAGTCCTCGAAGAAGATATAACTAAGACCGCTTTTCGTACACGATATGGTCACTACGAGTTTGTGGTTATGCCCTTTGGCTTGACCAACGCACCTGCTGTATTCATGGATTTGATGAACCGCGTGTGCAAGGCATACTTGGACCGTTTCGTAATCGTCTTCATCGACGATATTCTAATCTATTCCAAGACATAAGGAGAGCATGAGCGACACTTGCGTCTTATCCTTCAACTTCTTCGTACTGAACGTCTATACGCCAAATTCTCCAAGTGTGAATTTTGGTTAAAAGAAGTTCAATTCCTTGGTCATTGTTTTGGTCAAAAATAACACAAGGATAATGTAACCAAATCTGATTTTTGTAAGGTTAGATGCTTGGTTAAATGAACAAAAGTGTAAACAAGAAATGAATGAAAATGGTGATGAACACAAGGATTTATATGAGGAAAAAGCCCTTGATCAATGAATGATCTCCGGCACAAAAAACCTCGGATAGTGAAAACTATCACTATCAACTATATTAAGCAATAAAGGTTACAACTTTGGATGATAACAAGCTTGATACAATGATTTCTAGAGTGTTTGTGTGTGTATTCGCCAACTGGTTTAAGAGAGTTCGAATGTGTGTCAATGTGTGTAACTATCTTTTTTATAATAGCTTGTTATCCCCTTAAAAATAGAAAATATCTAGATAACTAACTATCCGAATTTTGTGCTTGCTACCCACGATCACCACAACGGTCATGAAGCTCTTGCACGTGCAATAATATGGAGCATATTCCCCTGGAATCTTGGTTAGAACAAGTCTCCTTTGAAATACACCTGCAAAACAAGCTAAAGGATGATGGAAACAATTGTTAGTTTTAGAATATGAAAGAGGATCCTGGATCCTTAGCCTTCCTGCACCATTTCCTGAGGATCCGTGATCCAGGTCAAACTTAGGATACATGATCCATAATTGATAAAATTCTATCCCTAACAGTTGCCCCCAAATATGACTGGTTGGATGCTAATCGGATAAGTCATATTTCATTAAAGTCGGACTAGCCGTTGCAAGTGGATATAACCGTTACAGTCCCTTACATCAGCGATGACTCGCCTGCAACAAATCATCATTATAAGTAGGTTAGAGATAGGGATGAGATCCTCCATTTAAGTTGAAGATTTCTCATTTAAATCCTTATTCGAAGATCCATCAGGTAACATCTCTCCCCTTTTCTTTCTAGTTCTGTTATTGATCCTCTCCTTCTCTGTATTCACCATGACTAAAACCATGATCCGAGTTTCACCAAGCAAGGATCAAGAGAAAATAAGTCCCCCAAAAAGCCAAAAACTTTTAAAAGAACCATCCCAAGAACTCTGCCGATTCACTGATCCTGAGATCGATCAGTTGCACCCCCACTTCCTGGAGGGTACTATCTTTAGGCCCTTCGATTCCACCATGAAGAGCGATTGCATATCCAACACATGGGTGTGCTTCGCTCCTGCTCCTTTCCAGATTGGGTTCTCATATCCCTTCCCAGCCTTTACTCGGAGTCTGTTTACCTTTGGCTTATGTTATAGCCAGGGCATGCCCATGCTGTGGAGGGTTATGTACACCCTTGAACAAATCATTGCTAAAGAGGGTATAAACCTTGGTCTTACTTAGCTCAGCCAACTGTATAACCTTGTCAGCTATGGATCCCATCGCTTCCTCTTTAAATCCAAACCCCAGCAACCTCATCTAATCCTTAAGACCACTAAGACTGACACTAACTTGAGAAACCGGTTCTTTTTTGTCAGGAGGGATTCTATTCCCAATGGGATCATCTCCCCAAAAAAGTGGAACTTGAAGGGTAGGATTTAGGATCCTTAGGGGAGGACCATAACAAGTTTCTCTCAGCTTGAAAAGGATAACTGATCCTTATATTTTTTCCTTGTTTATGCAGCAGCCAGTTTAGCAACTTTGACGGATACTCCTGCCACATCTGAGAGAGTAGCAACTTTCTGGGCTTTAGACTCAATTGTTAGAACCTATCATCCCAAGGTCAAGGATTTAGAAGAAGCCTCCTCTAGTTCCTATGCCATGTCAAGTAAGTATCCACATATGTATGTATGTAAATGTTTAATAAAAATAGGATAGGAATACTTATCTGAGTGTTGTACTTGTAGGTGCTGCTAAGTCATCAAAATCTGCTTCTAGATTCAGTGTTGGTGATCTTCAGGATATCGTATCTCCAAGGTCTATAAAAAAGGAGCTGGCTGCAAGCCAAAGCATGCTAAAGGCCAAGGGCATGAGCACTAGGGGTAAAGGAACCAAAAGGAAGAAGCCCACTGAACCCTTTGAAGGTCTCCCTTTGATGGAACGTCAACTCCATGAATACGTCTCTGAGGTAAGGATATTGTATCCTGAAACTTGTACTTTTTCCAAGGATAAAGGATCCTAAAAGTTGAACTCTTTCTGTGCAGAAATTTGCTGAGGTCCAAATCCTCCTAGACCAACATGTGGCTGAAGCTGAAGAGAAAACCCTCGACCTCCAAAAAATAGCAGTTGCCAAGGACAAAAAGATCTCCCAGCTTGAGAAGGAGAACAACTCGCTGCAAAAGGCACTGATCCTTGCTGAAATTACTGCTAAAAAGGAGAGGATGGAGGTTATGGATGGAGCCAAAAATTCGGGTGCCATTGCGATGCTGAAGATCAAGCTTCAAATGGCTCAAGAAGCTGCTGATCCTTCCTTTGACAGGTCAGAGTGGGACGTGGAGGCTTGGACCAAGAGGCTGGCTGAACTTGGAGACAATGAGGAGCCTGAGGAGGTGCTGGCCCTGGAAGCTGGTGGCAGTAGAGCTAAGGATCCTGAGGATACAGCGGCGGCAGGTGGCAGCTGTGAAGGTGGCCAAAAGAAGGTGGAGGGAGCAGCCAAGGTGTGAACTGCACA
The DNA here is from genome assembly GCA_030545235.1 of Helianthus tuberosus. Taxonomy (NCBI): domain Eukaryota; kingdom Viridiplantae; phylum Streptophyta; class Magnoliopsida; order Asterales; family Asteraceae; genus Helianthus; species Helianthus tuberosus. The sequence goes on from CM060396.1 coordinate 147,094,692, forward strand.
AATGGGCGATGATGGAAATTTCTAGACGTGGCCGAAGCCCATTTTTTATGGTTTAGTGGTTTTTTGGTTGTGAGGTTTTGAACAATGATGGCCTGTAATAACTTAAGACAATAGTTGTAGGGTTAAGGATCACTGATCCTTCTGAACCATATGGGAGTAGCAAAGGTGGATGGGTCCTTCTGTTTGTGGAGGATGAAGCCTTTGATGCCCCTCGCCTTTTATTTTCCTGCACTACTATGAACCTTGTTTATATGGACACCCTTTGCCAACCCAAGTGGACGGGCCACGTTTTGCTGGTAGAAGCTTGGGTTGGCAATTTTGACAACCTTTTAAAGGGTTTAAATGATAAATAAATAAATAAAACTTTAACTTTTGACTATCCCTTGTGCTGTTGATTTTATCTTTTGATGTTGTTTCACATACATTTACTTGTCAATTTCCATTCTATAATTTTAGAATTTATAAGTAGTTAGAAAAGCAACCAAATGTATGTTAGAATCAATGTATGTTAAAAGATTATAAACTGTATGATCAAGGATCATATATCCTATTGTCAAAGGATAAGGACAGTAATAAAGAATAAAACAAAGGCAAATAAGGATCATACCAGAGAATCCAAGTTAGGATCCTATATCCTTAACACTTATAACTGTGTCAATAAGAGATAAGAACTAGTAGAAAGTTAGGATCCTGGATCCTTAACTGTTTAACTTTGGAAATCTGCAATAACATATAGCTTGGGAGTAAGCCAATTGTCTAAGGATAAGAACCATTCGTAACTGGGGACAAGCCCAACAATCTAGGGACAAGCCCAATAAACTAGGGACAAGCCCAAACACTGGGGACAAGCCCAAAAAACTGGGGACAAGCCCAAAAATTCTTGTGTAAACTGGAGTATGGCCCAGACTGGCGACTATCCAAACTTAAGTGACATGAAGATGCCAAAACCTTAGCTAACGTGAAAACGTTAGAAACCTTAGGAACGGATGTATGGTAAGTCTACCATTATACCTAGGATCCTAAATACAACCAATAACAATGAAATTGTCAGCCCCTAAAGTGAGTATTGGTCCCATTGCCTTGAACTATACTAGGATAATCGTGCGCAACTGGTGAAGGTGTTAGAACCTGATTCGTAGAAGGTAATAGATAACTTAGACTCGGGACAAGCCCAAAAACTGGGGATAAACCCAAAAACTTTGGAGAGTTGGCCAACCACTTTGATCTTCTGTAAAATGATGACAACTCTACAAAAGCTTAAACTTCATGAAAATAGATGTTAACTGATTAACATCTTTGACTTGTGATAAGTAATAATTGCAACATGAATAAAAATGAAAGTAAAGTGTTACCAAAGATAGAATCATATATCCTTTGACGATCCCGGATCCTTAACCAGAATACTGGCATGGCTGAGGACCCCTGATCCTTCTTACATGAAATACTTTTTCAGATGAACATCATTCCAAGCCCTTGGTAAGAGATTACCATCCATTGTTAGCGAACAATATGCCCCCTTTCCTGCCTCAGCTTCAATTAGATACGGGCCTTCCCACTTTGGTGCTAGCTTGCCATCAGCAGGATTCGTGGTATTTTGGAATGCCTTCCTCAACACCATGTCACCAACTTGAAACTTTCTGATCATAACATTCTTGTTATTGGCTCCAGCCATTCTTTGTTGATAGCTAGCCAATCTTATCCTTGCTAAATACCTGAGTTCTTCTATGGTATCAAATCTTGAGCCAAGTTTTCAGCATTTCCTTCAGGATCATGGATGCTTGTTCATGCAGTGGGATCTACCATCTCTGTAGGGATCACAGATTCAGCTCCAAAGACCAAAGAAAATGGAGTTTGACCAGTTGCATTCTTGGGAGTTGTTCTATCAGCCCATAACACATAAGGTAGCTCTTCTGCCTATTTCCCTTTCTTGGATCCAAGCTCCTTCTTCAAGTTGTTGATGATGATCTTGTTCGATGATTCTGCTTGACCGTTAGCTTGTGGGTGGACTGGTGTTGATGTTATCATCCTAATCCCCCAGCTGTCATAAAAGTTAGTAGTTCAGCTCCCAATGAATTGGGATCCATTATCACAAATAATTTTAGAAGGTATGCTGAATCTAGTAATGATGTTTCTTTTGATAAAGGATATAACTTCTTTCTCCCTAACTTGTGCAAATGCTTCGGCTTCTATCCACTTGGAGAAGTAATTAGTCATGGCCAACATAAATACTTTTCCACCTGGTGCCTTAGGAAGTTTGCCAACTATGTCCATTCCCCATCTCATGAATGGCCAAGAGGAGGATATAGGATGCAGAAGCTCTGCTGGTTGATGAAGGATATTGCTATGTCTTTGACAAGCATCACATTTCTTTGCATATTCCACATCATCCTTCTTCATTGTGGGCTAATAATACCTGTTCTAAGGATCCTTGAGAATAGTGCTATGCCCCCAGTGTGGTTCCCACAATCTCCTTCATGAAAATCCTTCAAAACTTCTTGAATTTCTGGATCCTCAATGCACCCTAGACATGGACCTGCAAGAGATCGTATATATAAGATGTTATTTAATAATGTAAATTGAGATAGCTTGACTTTGAAAGCTCTAGGATTTTCTCCAGCAGGAATCTCTCCATGTTGTATGTATCTCAGGATTGGAAGGGTACAGGATCTTGAATTCAATTATGAACCATCACTAGGTACAATTGCAGAATCTTCCACTATCTCCATGGCTAAGTTATCCTCAATAGCAGGGGTTAAGATGTGGATAATTGGTATCTTAACATCCTCTGGGATCTTTAATGATGATCCAAGGTTAGCTAAGGCATCAGCTTCTGTATTTTCTTCCTTGGGTACCTGTGTCAAACTAAAAGAAGCAAAAGAGTCTGCCAAGTTTTTGACTATCTCAAGATATTTGATTAGCCTTTCACCTTTGACAACATAAGAACCATTATAGTGGTTAGTAATTAACAAAGAATCTACATGTACCTCAAGATACCTGATCCTCATAAGCTTGGCAATTTGCAAACATGCTATTAAGGCCTCATACTCAGCCTCATTATTAGTGGTTTGAAACTCACAAGCAATTGATTGGGGTATAATGTCCCCCTGTGGCGATTTTAGTAGTATGCCTAGTCCAGTTGCCTTGTCATTTGATGCTCCATCTATGAAGAGTATCCAAGGATCCATAGTTTCTTCAAGTTGTTGAACTTCCAATTCAGCTTCCCTTTGTAGATCACTACTGAAATCAGCCACAAAGTCGGCTAAGGCCTGGGATTTAATGGCAGTTCTTGGTTCATATTTAATATCATATGCACTAAGCTTCACTGCCCATTTTGCCATCCTTCCTGACATTTTTGGTTTCCTGAGCACATTCTTGATAGGAAAGTTAGTCTTAACAATAATAGGATGAGTTTCAAAATAATGACGTAATTTAGTAGATGCCATGATTAAAGCAAGAATAAGTTTCTCTAAATGAGAATACATAGACTCAGCATCAAGTAGACTTTTACTTACATAGTATACCAGATGTTGAGAACCTTCATGATCCTTAACAAGGACCACACTTACTGCCTCGGTAGAAACAGCTAGGTATAAGGATAATGTTTCCCCATTTTCTGGTTTCATTAAAGCTAGAGATGAGGATAAGTAATTCTTGAGGGCCTTGAGGGCATTTTCATGCTTCTCATTCCATTCAAACTTCTTATTCTTTCTCAGGATATCATAGAACTCTTTACATTTCTCTGATGACTTATAGATGAATTTGTTCAAGGCTGCGATTCTTCCTATCAATCTTTGAACATCCTTAGCATTGGCAGGAGACTTGATGTTCATAATGGCTTTGATTTGTTCTGGACTTGCCTCTATCCCCCTTTTTGTCACCATGCAGCCTAAGAATTCACCAGCTTTTACTCCAAAGTGCTATTTGGAAGGATTCAATTTCATGTTGTATCTATCCAGGATATCAAATGCTTCTTCTAAATCCTTAAGGTGATCCTCAGCTCTTTTGGACTTAACCACCATGTCATCTATATAGACTTCCATTGTGTGTCCAATCTGTTCTTTAAACATCATATTTACTAGCCTTTGGTATGTAGCACCTTGTAAGGCCCTATAATTGAGTAGGTTTAAGCTTATCTTTATCAAACACAATTATAAGCTATTGGGCTTAGCTTTGTAGTGGGTTAGATATGTTTAGGATAAGCCATGTGGGCTAATTAAATAAATTAGGCTTATAGTGTACATGTGGGTTTGGCCCAACTTGTAACTAGGTCACCCTATGTAACTATAAATAGGGTGAACCTAGTTCATTATTAGGTTGGCTGTTCAGATTATTTTTCTTCTTGTCAATTTCGAATTCTCTGTTCTGTGTACCAGACGGTTCTTTAGAAACCGTGTGCACTTTGGTTATTCAATTGATTTCGTTCTTGTTCTTATCACTTTCATCAGTATTTCACGCTTTTGATTGTGATTTTGATATCTGGTTGATAGTTTTGGGACTTACAATTGGTATCAGAGCCTAAGTAGTCTTGCGAAGGCTCGGTTGTAATCAGATATTATTTGAAGATCGAAGAACGAAGAAATTTTTGAAGACACGAAGAACAGTTAGAAATTCTCATATTTGATCTGCTTGAAAAGTTTTAAATGTGTTTGCTATTATTACGGAAAGTATTGGTGGAAAGAATCAAAGAATTTGAATTTCAAATTCATCCTTGATTTTCGAGATATAGGAGGTTGTTTTGTTTCCAAAAACATAGGTGTGCCATTAAATTCAATATATTGTGCGATTGCCAACAGTCATCATTTTCAATTCAAATCTTGTGCGACTACAATATTCTTGTGCGACTGAACTTCCTTCTTGTGCGACTGAAACATCTTGTGCGATCCAACAACTTCTTGTGCGACTACATATATATTGTGCGATTAGTCTTCTTGTGTGATCCAACAAATCTTGTGCGATCAAATTCTTGTGCGATCAAGACATCATCATCATCAAACGTCTCCGACCACCGTAACTGCCATCATCTTCTGTTGGTACACGATCATCACTACCGCCGCCGATCATCTTCAATGACTGCACTATTCATTGTTCAACCTCACACCGTTAAAAATCCGGCACATCGAACCATCAGACATCTCAGTCATCATCTCCATCATCGTCGGACCTCTATAACCATCTACACCATCACCGTACACCGATTCCGAATCCCGATTTCGCACACCGACACCGTACTCCGATCCCGCAACAGTAAACCACTACTACTCCTTCAACAATCACCGATCATCATCACACTATCCATCCCGTCACCACCATAACACAAACCATCTCCATCTCTGTTGCGTTCCAATCACCGTCGTTCACCTGTATCTTCACTTTCACCACAGTTTTACTTCGACAGCCACCACCTCTGGTCACCCTTCATCGTCATCACTCGAACACCATCACCGGAGACTGCATCATCACTTTCCCCGGTGACGTTCGACGATCATCATCTCCGGCAACCCTGTATTCTCCATTAAATCTCGTTCACCATCTTCGTCGCCATCCATTTATCTACGGCGACCACCACCTTCATCTCCGATTGTTGTCTGATTGATGTCACTGGGATTATATTGAACGAAAAAGACGACGTTGGTTTGATATTATTGAATTAGGGTTTCTGATAGAAAGAAGAAGAAAGAGTTACTTGTTTCTCTTTTGTTTTAATTAATTAATAATAATCATAATCATTAAGTAATTATTACATTATCATTAGGTTTCAAATTAAAAAAACATATATTATATTTTTAAAAGTTATAAAAAGGGGGTTTCGTTATTGTTTGGTGATAAGTTTTGACATGTTTGGAGGCGCGGTACAGGAAGCTGGTTCGTGCGTTTTTCAAAGGGTATGAGTTAGCGAGTACACGGGTTCTCGGTTTGGGTTTGTGTTGAAGAAATCATTAGGATCACATATTCGAGGGATCACAACTTCTGGGGGATCATACTTTCGGGGGATCATAGTTAATCTTAAAAATGTCTTCTAAGAGAGAAGTGCTTGAGCAGGAACTTCAAGGATTCAGATACTCATATGGTGAATCTGTAGAAGCACTTATAGGCCGGTTTGTTGAACTGCTCTCTGAAATGGAGAAGGCTGAGATTGAGGTGTCTACTCACTCGAGCAACAGAAAGCTTCTGGATGCTATAAAAATGATTCCAGATCAGGCAAACTGTAGTTGGTTTAGGAATGTTAATCAGATAATTGTGACAACCGACTGCTAGTCTTACAAAATGAAGTTGGATGAGCTGATCTCACTCATCAAATCTTATGATAAGGATGACAAGCAGAAGGCTCAATGCAACACATCTGATGCAGTTTGCTCACCCACTCCTACTCCTACTGCTCCATTGCCTGCTGTAGTTTGCTCTTCCACTTCTGTTGATTCATCACAAAATTCAGAATCAGGTTGCTGTACAAGTATTAAAATTCAAGACTTCACTCCCATTCCCACTAAGGTATGTGTAGATGATATTTTTTGTACTTTAAAATGTAGGGAGAAGGTAAAAGGGTTTAAGGAACAGGCCAAATCGCTTACTATGCAACTTCAATATACCAGATCCGGTAGTTATGAGGTTAAAAAGAAACTGGGTGAGTATAAGGATATGGTGGAGGCGTAAAAGCGTGATATCCGAAAGTTGCATAGCAATCTGAGTGAAGCAAACTGTAGGTATCTCCACTTCAAAGAGCTATCTGAAAAATTAACTGTTGAATTAAATGACTTAAAATCAACTTTTGAAAATACAGAATTCTATTTTAAAAAGTTTGATGTTTCAAGTGAAAAAGTCGAAAAGATGATAAATCAACAGTTAAAATATAACAAAAAGGAAGTCAGGAATAAGGGATTGGGATTTGTATGCATACCTCCACCATACAATCACAATTACACCTCTATTCCTATGACTGAGGAGGAGATAGCCGACTTGCCTGACATGGAATATGGGAAGCCCGAGGATAGGAAGGTTGAGCCTATTAAGCCAAAGAAAGTTAAAATCACAAGGCCATATAAAACCCGAAATTATTCTAGAAAAACATGCGTTTGATAAAACTTTCGTGAAACCTGCTGATGTTTCAAACCAAACCGAGACTCTAAATTTTGAGAATAATGCAAACATTGACAAACATTTTCAAGTATTAGATGATAATGAGTCAATTTTTCTCAAAATTCACCTAAAGTACAACAAGAGAAAGAGTCTAAAACAAAATCTCTCAACTTTGAGTTTGGTATGATGAATGAGTTTGTTGAATGGTGTCGCAAACAAAATGAATCGACTTCTTCATCTGATTCATCATGTGACTCCTCGGAGACAGCTAACTGTGAAAATTCAGAGTTAGTTGATTCAACCGAGTCTAGTAACGAATCACCTGAAGAAGTTGAATCAGAACAGATAAAAGTAGAATCAGAATCGACACCAGAAGCTTCTGTTGAGTCTAGTGGTGAATTGACAACAGAAGCCTCTGCTCCATCTTTGAATATTGATGATTCTGAAACTACAGAACAAACGGTGTCACACGAGAATGAACATGTTACTACGGCTTCGCCTGACACCATTTGTGAACAAGTGAACGTTACTGATGCTTCTACTTCATGTGCAGATGAAGTAATAATTGAGGATTGGGTTGAGGGTGATGATATTGTTTGCCAAAAGGTTGACGATGTTTGTTTAAAAACATCAAATTTATCTGCTGATGGCCCTCCATATGTGAGAAATGCTGTTTCTGAGCCAGCTTTGAGAGGCCCGTCCACTAAATATGTGCCTCCAAAGCCAACAGTTAAAAATGAAAATGCTAAATCTAGTGAATGTGCTAACTGTTGTAAACAAAGATATAAGAAACAGGGAAGAAAGGCTGAGCAGGCTGCAAACAAATCATCCAACAAAGTTTATAACTCATACTCAGCATCAGTTGGATTGAAAGGATCGGGTTATGCTCCTTATGTAAAGAAGCAAACATGCTACAACTGCGGCATACCCGGTCACATTGCAAGGAATTGCACATATCGTCCCTATGTGCCATACTATACACAACATCAGAAGGTTACACCTAGGGATAGATCTTATTCTAAGCCGATGAGGGTTGAAAAGCCTAAGGCAATGATGAATAAGCCTCCCCAGGTTAAACCATCTGATGGGGATTGGAATGCTGCAAAAGCAAAAAGAAAACAAGCTTTAAAACCTAAACAAGTTCCGAAAAATAACAAGGTTGAAAAGCAAACAGTTTTGCCAAAGGCACCTAAGAAGTTAGAAAAGCCTAAATAAGTTTGGAAGGCAAAACACAAAGCAGCGACATCACCAATCCTTGAATCAAAAGGGACTATGTGCTTTCGAGAAGTGTTGTATGTTGATGCTTCAGGAATACCCAAGACCACGATGGCCTGGGTACCAATGTTTTACTAATCTCCTTACTTTTCAGGGATAACCAAGGAGGAGCTGTTGATAATCCTTGGATGTTGATAGCGGTTGTTCCAGATACATAACGGGTAACATTTTACTATAGCAAAAAGTTTTAATTCTTTACAGTTGATATGTTTCGTTTGAAGGAGATAAGAGAGGTAAGACAAGATCAGCGAAAAGGTAAAAATTTAAATTTCGTATTCAAATTTCAATATTGATTAGTGTTAAATCTTATGATGGAACGGTTAGGCAAAAACAACAAAAATATTTTCATTTTCTTTTTGGTTTCCCTTTGTACATACGTTTTCATTGTTAGGTAAATTTGTGCATAACATTTACGCACAAATTTAGGGGGATATCTAGAGATATCTGTCTGTAAATAGAGAAAATAATAAAATACAAAAACATTCAAAAAACAGAAAAATAAAAAATATTTTGTTGCATAAATGGGAAATGAAATAAATTTTCACTTTGTGGATTAAGGCTGACTCATGTAAGACAAATATTGAAACGGTCTGACTCTAGAGCGATATGTTGGTAGGCTTTATCCTGATGGCTAGATTATTTGAACGGTTCTATGCAGAACACTAATATTATTCTATGACCTCAGGAAAGAACATCACTTGGAATTAGGACATGGCTATTTGAATGCGTGTGTGACGTCCCGATACACAAAATTTCGTTCTAGTTCTGAAATCTTTTCTGACCAACTCGTGTATCTCCTTTGTTTTGCGTGAGCAAAGACCTGGAGGTGCTAGGCAACGTCAGCTTCTGTTTTGCGTGAGCAAAGACCTAGCTGTACGTTGTCGCGCTATAGATCAAATACACCCGAAAGAGGCCCTCTAGTGCCCAAAAGAAACCCGAAAAACCTATATCAAATTGAAAGAAAAATTCATTTGATCAGTATATTATATCCATCTCTGCAAATGATCTATTCTTTTCTTTTCTCAATCCAGTCCCAGTCAAGGATTCAGAATCCTAGAATGGACTTGTGAAGTATGTGGTAGGGATACTACATGTATGATAGTGTGTTCTGATTAAAATTCCAGGATTTGATTGTGATTTAAATTGAGTGTTCATATCAATTAAATTGAAAAACATGATAAATCAGTTGCAGACCGTCATTTGAAAAAGGCCTAGGGAGATAAGTTTAAGTGGACAAACATACTGGCAATCGCTCGGATCACCCAAAGTAAATTAGTGTTGATAAGTGTAGTCTGGCCCGAAACACTGTGATTTGATCCCATTGCAAATTGTAATTGTATATTAGTTTCTTTGCTTACTTGTGTTTCAAATTTAAAAATCAAAAATCCAAAAATAGAGTGTTTATTTGTTTTATTGAAAATTTAACCGTTCTTGAAGATTTGATTGATCATCATAAATTGAATGAATATCTGATTTGTGAAATCCGAGTACAAATACTTCGATGTACCAAATGTTCATGTGGTACTTCCCTCTGTTGCTTTGAAATTTTGCTTACGAATTTTTGAGCATGTGCAGAAAATTGATTTAAATCAAGAAACAGGGGTTGTTGAAGGTTGAGATGCTGTTGGTTGCTGACAAAGCTTGAAGCATCACAATAGCAAGATGTACCAGAGTCAGAAGAACCAGATACGTGTCATTATCTGACCGTGATAGTACATTTAAAGAAGTACCTATGAACCTGCTTGAAAGAGAAGACGTTTACAAAGAAAAGAGTTGCTGAGAATCCTCCACTTGCATTCTTTTCAACAAGTTTTTTCAAGCAAAGCTGATCGTGTTTAAGAAGAACAAAGAGCCCAAGTTTCAGATTGAAGACATGAAGTATCTTCCCACATGATGAAGACAACGGTTTGATAAAGACAGCATAAAACTAGGGGGATATTGTAAGGCCCTATAATTGAGTAGGTTTACGCTTATCTTTATCAAACACAATTATAAGCTATTGGGCTTAGCTTTGTAGTGGGTTAGATAGGTTTGGGATAAGCCATGTGGGCTAATTAAATAAATTGGGCTTGTAGTGTACATGTGGGCTTGACCCAAATTGTAACTAGGTCACCCTATGTAACTATAAATAGGGTGAACCTAGTTCATTATTAGGTTGGCTGTTCAGATTATTGTTCTTCTTGTCAATTTCGAATTCTCTGTTCTGTGTACTAGACGGTTCTTTAGAAACTGTGTGCACTTTGGTTATTCAATTGATTTCGTTCTTGTTCTTATCACTTTCATCAGTATTCCGCGCTTTTGATTGTGATTTTGATATCTGGTTGATAGTTTTGGGACTTATACACCTACATTTCTTAGTCCAAAGGGCATAGCAATATAACAATAGATACCAGTAGGGGTCATAAAAGCAGTATCCTCTTGATCAGATGGTTCCATCTGAATCTGTTGGAATCTAGATGAAGCATCCATAAAGGTTAACAACTCCTGACCCACTGTAGCATCCACCATGGAGTCAATGTGGGGTAAAGGGAAAGGATCCTTGGGACATGCTTTATTTAAATCAGTAAAGTCAACGCATACCCTCCACTTTTCATTCTTTTTCTGAATAACTACCACATTGGCTAACCATCTTGGATACTTAATGTTAGGGATAGATTTTCTCAGCCTAAGGATCACGGATCCTCAAGTGCAGCCAGGATCATTGATCCTCAGTTCTGTTTGAATTAAGGATCCTCCGAAGACATTGCAGGATTAAGGATCTAGGATCCTCATTGTTATCCTAACACTAACGGTTGCTTCCACTATATTTGAACTTGTTTTGTAGGAATGAGCGAGTGGGACTAAGTCTTGCCGAGATTCCAGGGGAATATGCTTCCATATTCTGCACGTGTATAGCTTGAGTGACCGTTATGGAAGTCATAGGAGGCTAGCACAATTTGCGGAATGTTTGTTACTTAGTTTATTTCTATTTTTAAAGGGGATAACGAGCTTGATAGAAAAAACAATTAGTTAACACACACACTCTTGAAAGCTCTCTGCAACTTACTGGCGATTACACACATTCTACACATTAGTGATCCTTGTAACAAGCTTGTTATCATCCCGATTTGTAACCTTTACTTGTTTAATATAGTTGGTGATCGGTAATTTCCATCACCCGAGGTTTTTTGTGCCGGAGATCATATCTTGATCAAGGGTTTTTCCTCGTATAAATCCTTGTGTCTCTTGTTTATTTCATCTGCAAATTGTTCATACATTTGCTACTTAATTCAAGCATCACACCTCACAAAATAAGATTTGGTTTCATTATCCTAGTCTGATTTTTTGACCAAAACAGTTTAGCGCCCACCGTGGGGCAATTGGTGCTTCATTTGTGAGAAATTTTGTTCATTGTGATCATTTCGGTTTACCACTTTCAACTACATGGCTTCTTCAGTGAAGAACACATCAAGTTCCATGCCGACAGTCACCTCCTCACAGGGCATCCCACCTTTGCCTCCAGCACCTTTTGGATCCCAGAAGAGTGCTGAAAATGTTGCGAAGAAACAGTGCCCCGTTTTCTCAAAACCACCAACTTCTGCTGTTTCTTCTAGCCCTTCTAACAGTGATCTTTATTCTTTGATTTTGCAGATGAGGGATTATATGCAGCAGCAGGACAAAACCAATGACAGGATCCTTCGAGAGATTGACGACATCAATAAATTGAAGAGATCAACGAAGGATCACTCTCCATTGGTACCTAAATCACTGGATTTCGACACTCCAGCTATAACCGCCCTGCAATCTATGGCTCCAGATATCCAGTACCAGAGTGGATCATTGGGAAGGCGTTATGGATCAACGACAATGACTCAGGCTTTAGGATCCTACTTCCAGCCTTCAGGATCCTCTTTTCAGCCTTTAGGATCCTCCTTCCAGCATCAAGGATCCTTCAATAGCTCAGGAGGATACATGGGCACGCAGACAGTTCAAGGATCCTCCTCCCAGGTTCAAGGATCCTCTTCTCAGGTTTAGGGATCCTCTCAGGTTCAAGGATCCTCCTTTCAGGTTCAAGGATCCTCATCTCAGGTTTACGGATCCATGGATTATCCTCCAAGACCCCCAGTCACAGCACATCAAGGATCCAACATCTTTCTGGATCAAGGATTCTTAAGGAGTGTGCAACCCGGAAGTTCAGATGTTCATCTAGGAGACTTCATTCCTATGCAAACTATTGCTTCTTCTGGTCCCTCAGTTATACCAGAATCCCGTCAATATGGATTCACATCTAGAATTCCAAACTTGAATCCTTGAGGAGGTAACACTTTGAATAATTTTTATAATGCTAACCATGGCTCAGTGCAGGATGCAGGTATCAACCAAGCTATGGCTAGGGAATCACAAAAACTGAAGGATATGATATCCAGTGTTCTAGGAGTGGTTAAGCCCATTCCTGAAATCCCAGATGGAAGCCACAAGATATCCCGTTTTGCACCACCTATTTGTGATGTAGAAATTCCAAAGAGGTTTCAAATACCAACCATGAAGCTATATGATGGCTCGACGGATCCCGAAGAACATGTAGCTCAATACAGAGAAAGAATGGAGATCAATCCTATCCTGGAGAGGTTAAAAGAAGCATGTCTATGCAATGGTTTCGGATCCACTTTAATAAGATTAGCTCTTAAATGGCTGCTAAGTCTTCCCCCTTATTCTATTACTTCATTTGCTAATCTAGTTAATCTGTTTAATAGCCAATTCTCATGTAGTAGAAAATTTGAACGTTTAACTAGTGATCTATATAGGGTAACACAAGGTCAAAATGAATCACTTAGAGATTATATCACTAAGTTCAGTAAAGAATCCTTAGATATTCCTAATTTGGATATTGCTACGGCTGTAGAAGCCTTCAAAATGAGTTTACTTAGGGATTCATTGTTTTATGATGATTTTGTCATGACCCCTTGCAGGAATCTTGATGAAGTAAGATCCAGGGCCCTTAGATTCATCCGATTAGAGGATGATAAAAGGATATAAGAAAGACTGGCAGGATCCTCGAAGCAGGAAAAACAAGGATCCTACTTCAGGAACAACAAGTCAAAGTCTTATAACAAGTCTCATAACCAGAATGTGCATGCAGTAGAACAGGAAGAGGATGATGAGGACTATCCTCCAATTTCTGAATATTGTTTTTCTGTTGATAACAATGAACTAATCCTTGCAATGCAGAACCTAGGTGAAAAAGCAAGATGGCCCAGAAAAAGTGATAAGCCAGCTGCAACAAAAGACAAATCCAAATGGTGTGCATATCATGAAGATTTCAGTCATCTCACTGAAGAATGTATTGCACTGAGAAAAGAGATTGGTTACCTGTTAAGCAAAGGACACTTGAAGGAGCTGTTGGGAAGAAAAAAGTCAAGGATCCAGGATCCTGAAAAAGTTCCAGAAAGAGCTCCTGCTCCTCCTGCTGATGCACAAATTATTAACTTCATATCCGGTGGATCAGATATATGTGGCACTTCCTTTTCAGCAGCCAAGAGGCATGCCAAGGGGACCAAGATGGATAATGGAGATAGACCCATCCGAACCTCTACTGTTACACAGGAGAAAGTTATAACTTTTGATGAGGATGATTGTGTTGATGTTCAGGATCCTCATCACGATGGTCTTGTTATTACCTTGTTTATATCTAATCATTTTGTTTGCAGGATCTTGATAGATGGAGGAAGCTCAGTAAACATCATTCAGCTAGATGTACTCAAGAAGATGAACATCCCTGAATCGGACATTGTCCCAAGATCCTCAGTACTTGTGGGATTCAGTGGAGAAACCAAGAACACATTGGGGAACATTAAACTTCCCATTTACATAGAGGGACTTCATTCTTATAAACAATTTTGTGTTATAGATTGCTTATCCTGTTGCAATGTTATCCTTGGCAGGCCATGGATACATGACATGAAGGCAGTCCCATCTACGTATCATCAATGTGTAAAGCTTCCTAGCCCATAGGGGGTGGTGAAGATTGAGAGTGACCAACAAGAAGCAAAGAATTGCTACACCTCATCAATGAAGCCAACCTCAAGACCAAGGGAGCAATAGCAATTAAAGTATCCTCCAAGAGATGTCCTGGAGGAAAGAGAACAATATGTAAAAGATATCCTTATGGATCCTCAGGATCCTGAATCCAAGATCTTCATAGGATCAAGGATCCTCAAAAACATTGAACAGGATCTAGCATCCTTCCTCAAGAAGAGAAAAACTACCTTTGCCTGGAAGCACGAAGACATGACAGGTATCTCTAAAGATATAATTAATCATAAGCTTGGCATTGACATGTCATTCAAGCCCACACATCAAAAAAGGAGAAAGTTTGCACCTGAAAGGAATGCAATTATCCAGGAGGAGGTAGATAAGCTACTTCGAGCAGGTATGATTAGAGAGGTCAAGTATCCAAGGTGGTTAGCCAATGTGGTTGTCGTTCAAAAGAAAAACGGAAAGTGGAGGGTATGTGTTGATTTTACTGATTTAAACAAGGCATGTCCCAAGGATCCTTTCCCATTACCCCTCATTGACTCCATGGTGGATGCTACCGCGGGTCATGAGTTGACTTCTATGGATGCTTCATCTGGATTTCAACAAATTCAGATGGAACCATCTGATCAAGAGGATACAACTTTATGACCCCAACTGGTATATATTGTTATATTGCTATGCCATTTGGACAAAGAAATGAAGGTGCTACTTATCAAAGGCTAGTCAATATGATCTTTAAGGAACAAATTGGACACACTACGGAAGTCTATATAGATGACATGGTAGTTAAGTCCAAGAAAGCTGAGGATCACCTTAGAGATTTGGAGGAAGCATTCGATATCCTTGATAAATTCAATATGAAATTGAATCCTTTAAAATGTCACTTTGGTGTGAAAGCAGGGAAGTTCTTAGGTTACATGGTAACAAAAAGAGGCATTGAGGCAAGTCCAGAGCAAATCAAGGCAATTGTGAATACAAAATCTCCTGCCAATGCCAAGGATGTGCAAAGATTGATAGGGAGGATCGCAACCTTGAACAGGTTCATATCTAAGTCATCTGAAAAGTGCAAGGAATTCTATGACATTTTGAGAAAGAACAAGAAATTTGAGTGGACTGAAAACCATGAGAATGCTCTCAAAGCCCTTAAGGATTACCTATCCTCAGCTCCTGCCTTGATGAAACCAAAAAAAGGGGATATATTATCCTTATATTTGGCAATCTCTTCCAAAGCAGTAAGTGTAGTCCTTGTTAAGGATCACGAAGGTACACAACATCCTGTCTATTATGTAAGTAAGAGTTTGCTTGATGCTGAATCCAGGTATTCACATTTAGAGAAACTTATCCTTGCTTTAATTATGGCATCTACTAAATTAAGACATTATTTTGAAACTCATGCCATTATTGTTAGAACTAACTTTCCAATTAAGAATGTTCTCAGGAAACCTGAAATGTTAGGAATGATGGCTAAATGGGCAGTGAAGCATGGTGCTTATGATATAAGATATGAACCAAAAACTGCCATTAAATACCACGCCTTAGCTGACTTTGTGGCAGATTTCAGTAGTGATCTACAAAGGGAAGCTGAGTTAGAAGTTCAGCAGCTGGAAGAGACTAAGGATCCTTGGATACTCTTCACTGATGGAGCATCTAATGTCAAAGGAACAAGACTTGGAATACTACTAAAATCGCCACAGGGGGACATAATACCCCACTCAATAGCTTGTGAATTTCAAACTACTAATAATGAGGCTGAATATGAAGCCTTGATAGCTAGTTTGCAAATTGCCAAGCATATGAGGATCAGGTATCTTGAGGTACATGTAGATTCATTATTAATTACTAATCACTTTAATGGATCCTATGCTGTTAAAGGTAAAAAGCTAATCAGATACCTAGAGATAGTCAAGAAATTGGCAGACTCTTTTGTTTCTTTTAGTTTGACACAGGTACCCAGAGAAGAAAATGCAGAAGCTGATGCATTGGCCAACCTTGGATCATCCTTGAAGATTCCAGAGGATATTAAAATTCCCATTATTCATATCCTAACTCCTGCTATTGAGGATCATGTAGCTATGGAGATAGGAGAGGATTCTTCAATCATCCCTAGTGATAATACACAATCTTATTCAGGATCATGGATCCTTCCAATCATGAGATATATACAACATGGAGAGATCCCTACAGGACAAAATCCAAGAACTTTCAAAGTCAAGGTATCTCAGTTTACAATATTAAATAACATGCTATATAAACGATCTCTTGCAGGTCCATATCTCAGATGTATTGAGGATCCTGAAGTTCAAGAAGTCCTAAAGGATTTTCATGAAGCAGATTGTGGAAACCATACTGGGGGCAGAGCACTGTTCTCAAGGATCCTTAAGACATGATACTATTGGCCTACAATGAAGAAGGATGTTGTGGATTATGCCAAGATATGTGATGCTTGTCAGAGACATAGCAATATCCTTCATCAACCAGCAGAGCTCCTGCATCCTATATCCTCTTCTTGGCCATTCATGAGATGGGGAATGGATATAGTTGGTAAACTTCCCAAGGCACCTGGAGGAAAAGTGTTCATGCTTGCTATGACTGATTACTTTTCCAAGTGGATAGAAGCTGAAGCCTTTGCTCAAGTCAGAGAAAAAGAAGTGATATCCTTTATTAAAAGAAATATTATTAACAGATTTGGTATTCCTTCTGAAATTGTTTGTGATAATGGATCTCAATTTATTGGGAGTAGAACTACTAACTTTTGTGACAGCTGGGGGATTAAGATGATAACATCAACACCAGTCCACCCACAAGCTAATGGTCAAGCAGAATCATCCAACAAGATCATCATCAACAATTTGAAGAAGAAACTTGGATCCAAGAAAGGAAAATGGGTAGAAGAGTTACCTTATGTGCTATGGGCTGATAGAACAACTCCCAAGAATGCTACTGGCCAAACTCCATTTTCTTTGGTATTTGGAGCAGAATCAGTGATCCCTACAGAGATGGTGGTTGCTACTGTTAGAACAAGCATCCGTGATCCTGAAGGAAATGCTGAAAACTTGGTTCAAGACTTGGATACCATAGAAGAACTCAGGGATTTGGCAAGGATAAGGATGGCTAGTTATCAGCAAAGAATGGCTGGAGCCTACAATAAGAATGTCAGGATCAAAAAGTTCCAAGTTGGTGATATGGTATTAAGGAAAGCATTTCAGAATACCACAAATCCTACTGATGGAAAGTTGGCGCCAAAGTAGGAAGGCCCCTATCTAATCGAAGCTGAGGCAGGAAAGGGGGCATATCGATTACTAACAATGGAAGGTGATTTACTACCAAGAGCTTGGAACGCTGTCCACTTGAAGAGATACTTCATGTAATAAGGGTCCAGGATCCTTAGCTATTTTCGTATCCGATGTCCATGAAGGATCCTTAGAGGATAGATGATCCTCACTCTGGTAATGATCTAATCTCAATTTAGCTAATTCTTTAATTAACTTGTTTGCAAGGAGAAGGATCCTGGATCCTTTATCCTCCTTTCACTTAATTCTGAGTTTTGCAGAAGATTGATATATCCTTGACAAAGGATCAAGTATCCAGAGAAGTCTCCTAAGTTTTTGGGCTTGTCCCCAGTTTTTTGGGCTAGTCCCCAGTTTTTGGGCCTGTCCCCAGTTTCGCCAGTAGCGCACGATGATCCTGGTGCAGTTCAAGGCAATGGGACCAGTACCCGCTTTAGGGGCTGAAAATTTCATTGTACTGGCTGTATTTAGTATCCTACGTATAATGGTAGACGTACCATACATCCGTTCCTAAGGTTTCTAACGTTTTCACGTTAGCTAAGGTTTTGGCATTTTCATGTCACTAAGTTTGGATAGTCGCCAGTGAGGGCCATACTCCAGTTTACACAAGATCCTTTGGGCTTGTCCCCAGGATTGTTGGGCTTGTCCCCTGTTACTAACTCTTCTCTTATATTGGCTTAGTCCCAAGTTATGTTCCATTTCAGGTTTCCGAAGCTAAAAAACCAAGGATCCTTGATCCTAACCTTTTACTAAGGTTTGTCTTTTGTTGGGATTGAACCCTATCAGAGGAACAGATAATTAACGCCAAAACTGGATCAGAGCAGTGGATCAAGAATAAGCAGATGTTATGTACTCAAGTCTCTCCCCTTGAAAGTGGTTTCAACATGTTGGTGCATGCGTCTGTCGACTTCGTCTTGTATCGAGTCTTGTATGTATATAGATAGTTCATGGCACGTTGTTCGAGAAAAATGTCAAAAATAGGTTGTGAGGTAATTTCGCAAGAAATTACAAGATGTAATTTCGCACGAAATTACCAAGTCATTTCAAACGAAATCACTAATTTCGCATGAAAGGTGATTCCGTTTGAGCCAGTTCAAGCGGAATTAGCTTGTCTATAAATAGGGGTCATGTAATTTCGTTTAAGATAGACTTGTATGTGAGATTCCGGAGCCGAAGTGCTGCCGAAGTGTCGTCTCGCTGTAAAACTTTGTCAAATCAATTTGAATGACTTTTAAAGTGTATATCTAGCTGAATCGAACTCGATATGTCTGTTTCTGCCTTTCATATTGAGTAGAACGCCTCTGAACGACTCGTTTCGATCGGTAAAACGATCCTACATGTGGTATCAGAGCTCAGGAGGAGGAGTTCTACTGTACTCAGCTTGATTTCATCAGATTTTCTAACTTCTACACCTTCTTTTCAAAATTGAACAAGTTTTCACGGTTAAAATGGTTTGAATTTCACACATTATATGCGAAATTGTGTTTTAACAAAGCCTTGAAAGAATTGGACCTTCAATCGAGCTAAAACCTGATCAATTTGACAATAGTTGGACCGAAATGATGACATCAGCATAATTTCGTGTGAAATTACATCATAATTTCGCACGGAATTACATTTTGAGGATAATTTCGTTTGAAACTGCTACTAATTCCGCACAGAATTAGTATTTCGCTTGAAGGTGCTGTTAATTTCGCTCGAAATCAGTTTTCGCTTGGGTGATTCCGTTTGAAAGCCTTATTTCGTGTGAAAAGTGATTTCGTGTGAAAAGTGATTTCGTATGAGTTGGTATTTTGCTTGAGATTGTTGTGCAGTTGATTTCGCTTCAACTGTGATTTCGTTTGAAAGGGTATTCCGTTTGAAGAGGTGATTTCGCTTAAGTTTTGATTTCGTTTGAAAGTGTTTGATTTTGAAAATTGTTACCGAATCATGGAAGAGGAATTCTACAACGCGTTTGCGACAGCCCCGACTACTCCGGCTACCATTGCTCAGAACATGAATCTGGAAAATGAAACTGGAACTTTGCAAAAACCCCCGAAGCTAATGGGAATTGAGGAGTATTATGGTTGGAAAGATCGGTTTGAAAACTGGGTTCAAGCTAATCATTTGAGGTCTTGGGAATGTGTTGAGAAAAAGTATGTTCTACCACGTACTGACTTAGGAATTGAAAAGAAGATTTATGAATTTACGGATAAAGAAAGAGATATGTACAAAGCAGAAAAGATGATGATCAGTTTACTCCATCAAGCTATTAAAGAAGACATATTTGTATTGCTTCAACATGATAAGACTTCACGTTCAATTTGGGAAGCACTTCGAATTAAGTTTGAGGGAAGTGAGAAGATGATCAAGAGCAAGAAAGCATTGCTAAAGAAAGAATTTGATTTGTTTTCGAGTTTTCCAGGAGAAGATACAAAGAAATTGATTGAAAGATATTGTCATTTAATAAGGACTATGTCATTGTTAAATATCAACAAAGATCGTGAGGAATGGGTTGACAAATTAGCTGATGCTTTACATCAGAAAGAATGGGGTACATTTCTGATGATCTTGAAGAATACTGGAGAATATGATGGTTTGACAATTTTTCCAGTTCATTGAAAAGATTGAAGGACAAGATCTTGAGCAACAGAAGATTGCAAGAATGAACAATCCAAGTGCACAACAAGATGTTAAGATGTACTACAAAGGGAGTGTTCAGAATGTCGAAACAAGTCCAAAAATCCAAACTGCTTTCAGTGTTGAAAACTCATCTGGATCAGTTAATCAAAGTCCAAGCAGCAGTAGTGGATTTTCTTCATATCCGAGTGTTAATCCGAAAGTTTCAAGCTCAAGTAATCAAGTTCAAAGCTCAAACAGCAACAATGGTCATGTCTTAAATTGCAACATTGCATTACATCTTCAGAATGGTCAAAATTTTTCTGAAGAAGTTGTCAAAAGTCATATGGCATTACTTGTTACTGTATTGGAATCATATGAAGGTTTGGTTACAGGAAGAATTGGAAATCCTATGTTGACGAAAGAGGATTATGATCAGATAGATGCTGAAGAAATGGAGCTGATGGATATAAAGTGGTGTTTAGCGAGTGTTTTGAGAAGAGCTGAAAAGTTTAAAATGATTATAGGAAGAGATGATTTCTTGGATGCAAAAGTTTCTACTTTGGGTTTTGATAAATCTAAAGTTACTTGTTTTCGATACAGGGAGAAAGGTCATTTCAAGAGGGAATGTACAAATCGAGAAGCAAGTGGGGCAAAGAATCCGTTTGGAAAAGATGATTACTATCGGAAAGCCATTTATCAACAAGTTGCTCATCAACCGTATCAACAAAAGGAACCACAAACTGCATATGCCAAAATGATCGAAGATGCAAATAAGAAAGCTTATTATGGCATAATTGATCAAGATGATGAAAAAGTTGTAGAAGGCTTTAGCTGGGACAAATACATTCCACCTGATTCAAAAGTTGTCGCCACCCCGATCCCTTATCTGGGAATGGGCGTACGCGATCTCAGAGTTTCGGTGGTATCAGTTATTTAATCTTGCAGCGGAATTTACATCAGGACCGTAGTTAGGAAATGTTTATCAGAGTAAAACCACCTCATTTAATATCAATCATTACATGGGTAAAACACAAGTTTCTTATTACAATACATTTATAGGTATAAACCCTATTTCATTGAATTTTTAAAACATCGTTTATTTGGTAACTTTTATAGCCACATTTTCCCCAAGCCTTCAGTGCTCTCCAGCTGGCTTCTTACTAATTGGCTGTCACATTAGGTTACCTGAAACGTGTTTTAAAAAATATTTGTCAGTGGGAAATACTGGTGAGTGAATCCCAGTTTAATCAAGTTTAAATAAAAAGTCACAGTGAACAATATTGAGAGTGATCACATTGTTTATGTCTACACAATTACTCCATTAGTACTGTCAACCCTGACTTGTGGGTCATATTACCCATTGGCTAACTCATTGTCCAATGGTAACGTATTGTCATCCCGACTTACTACTCACAGTGTAGTACATTTTGTATACAAAACCCCTACATACCGGCAGTAATTGAAGAACTACAAAGACTCAATCACCGCTTAATCGCATTGTAAAACAATTAAGGTTTTGTAAAACATTCCAGAAAGGTTAACAAAAAGAGGATAATCTCACATTTCTATCTTAGACTTCGCGTAAGGGTTTCCTGGGTATAATCTATAATTTATACAAATGTACATTGGTTAGTATCATAACCCTTTGAAAATATTAATGATACCCTCCCCGATACGGTATTCCAACAACTACGTCGGGCAGAACCATTACAGTTGTTACGGAACCCTAAATCAATCGGGCAACGTAACTGTTACGAAACTGGGGTTATAATACTTACAACGGAGCAGAACCTCGCTAATTAGGGGTATAATACCCGACTATAATGCTTATAACTTCAGAAATTCGTTTAGAAAGAAAGATGTGAGCGACGGAAAGTGAAACCCGATGGCCTGCTTATATAGTTGCTGAATTCGACTCTCACGCGGCCCGCGTAAGAGTAGCCATAGGTCTACGCAGCCCGCGTCAACATGTGGTCAACGTGTAGCTTGTCCCGGTCACCAAGTAGACCCGCCACGATGTCGACACGTGTCGGCCTAGGATGTCTCCGCGTTTAATGATCTCTAGTGGCCCGCGTAAGAGTAAGCTAAAGCTTATGCGGCCCGTATCAACTTAAGAAATTAGTGAAGTCCGGTCTCAACCTTGATACCGCCCGCGTGAGATGTTGGAGTGGGTCTACGCGGCCCGCCTCAACTCAATATTTCATGTTTTTCATTTATTTTAAATGTTATAATATAATTTGGGCTCGGTTTTCACATACGGGGTGTATTATAAAACATATTGGGACTTTTTACAATATACTAAGTTGTCGGAAATATTTATGAGGATGTTGGTTTTACTGAGGGTTGTTACATTCTCCCCACCTTGTTTTAGAGCTCGTCCTCGAGATCTATTGAAACAAATGCAGATATTTCTTTTGCATTTCTGATTCAAGCTCCCATGTGTACTCAGGTCCTCTTTTGGAGTCCCACTTTACTTTAACTAGAACTAGTCTCTTGTGCTTGAGGTTCTTGACTTTCCTGTCTTCAATCTGTAGAGGTCTTTCTACAAACTTAAGTTGTTCATTTACCTCTATATCCTTAAGAGGTACTATCTGTGATTCATCAGCTAAACACTTTTTGAGATTAGATACATCAAACACATCATGTATTCCTGCCATTTCCTCTGGCAGTTGTAGCTGATAGGCTACAGGTCCTATTCTTCTAATAATCTCAAAAGGTCCAATATACCTGGGACTTAGCTTTCCTCTTTTGATGAATCTTACCACTCCTTTCCAAGGAGAGATTTTTAATAATACTTTATCTCAAACTTGAAATTCCAATGGTTTGTGTCGGTTATCAGCATAACTCTTCTCTCTATCACGTGCTGCTTTCATTCGTCCCTTGACTTGAATAATCTTGTCAGTTGTTTCTTGCACTATCTCAGGACCATATAGTTGCTTTTCCCCAATTTCTGCCCAACAGACTGGGGTTCGACACTTTCTTCCATAAAGTGCTTCGAATGGTGTAGCATTGATACTTGTGTGATAACTATTATTATAAGAAAATTCTATTAAAGGTAAGTGATCATCCCAATTACCTCCAAAATCAATTACACAAGATCTAAGCATATCTTCCATTGTCTGAATTGTCCTTTCGCTTTGTCCGTCCGTTTGAGGATGATAAGCTGTACTCAATTTTAACTTGGTTCCCATTGCCTTTTGGAAACTTGACCAAAAATGAGAGGTAAATCGGCTATCTCTATCAGAAACAATTGATAAAGGAATGCCATGTAAAGAGACAATTTCATTTACATACAATTTAGCTAATTGTTCCATACAGAAAGTTTCTTTCATTGGTAGGAAATGAGCTGACTTGGTTAGCCTATCTACAATCACCCAGATTGTATCATTTCCTTTCTTTGTCTTGGGTAATTTAGTAACAAAATCCATTGTTATTAATTCCCATTTCCACACTGGCATTTCTAATTGCTGTAACAAACCTAAGGGTTTCTGGTGTTCAGCTTTAACTTGTGAGCAAGTTAAACATTTAGAAACATAAGCTGCTATGTCCTTTTTCATTCCTATCCACCAGAAATTTTTTCTTAAATCCTGGTACATTTTATCACTTCCTGGATGCATCGTATATTTAGATTTATGGGCTTCTTCTAGTATACGATGACGTAAGTTTTCTAATTTAGGTATCCACATTTTCTTTTCATGGAACCTCCAAATTCCATCTGTTCTTTGTTTTAATTCCTTTAACATACCTTTTAATTTTTCAGAATCATCCTTGATTACTGATTCTTGTGCTTCTCTTATTTGATCATTTAAATCTACTTGTAGATTTAACTTAAGAGAACGTATCCTTTTTGGCTTTTCATGATACTTTCGGCTTAAAGCATCTGTCACTACATTTGCTTTTCCTTCATGATACTGGATATCACAATCATAATCACTAAGCATCTCCATCCAACGTCTTTGTCTCATATTCAACTCCTTTTGCTTGAAGATATACCTTAAACTCTTATGATCAGTGAATATGGTAAACTTACTACCATAAAGGTAATGTCTCCAAATTTTAAGAGCAAAAATTATAGCTCCTAATTCTAAATCATGAGTTGAATAATTCTCTTCATGATTCTTAAGTTGTCTAGATGCATAAGCTATAACTTTTTGGCGTTGCATCAACACACATCCATAACCAAATTTAGAAGCATCACAATAGACTACAAAGTCTTTAGCTCCTTCTGGTAATGCTAATATGGGTGTATGAGTTAATCTTTGCTTAAGAATTCTAAATGCTTCTTCTTGTTTTAATCCCCATTCAAACTTAACAGATTTACAGGTTAACTTAGTTAAGGGAATGGCTATTCTAGAGAAATCTCGAATAAATCTTCTATAATAACCGGCCAATCCTAAGAAACTTCTAACCTCGGTTGGTGACTCAGGGGTTTTCCATTTAGTAATTGCCTCAATCTTTGTTGGATCTACATGAATTCCTTCATGATTGACTAGGTGTCCAAGGAATTGTACATGTTCTAACCAAAATTCGCACTTAGAAAATTTAGCATAAAGCTTTTCTTTTCTTAGTAAACTTAAAAGTGCATGCAAATGTTTTGCATGATCCTCTTTATTCTTAGAGTAAATTAGAATATCATCTATGAAGACAATTATGAATTTATCCAAATATGGCTTACATATTCGGTTCATCATGTCCATAAATGCAGCTGGGGCATTGGTTAAACCAAATGGCATGACAGTAAATTCATAATGGTCATACCTTGTTTTGAAAGCGGTTTTAGGAATATCCTCTTCCTGTACCTTTAACTGATGATATCCTGACCTTAAATCGATTTTAGAGAAAAATCGAACTCCTTGTAGTTGATCAAACAGATAATCGATTCTCGGTAATGGGTACCGATTCTTAATCGTGACCTTGTTCAATTCAAGGTAGTCAATGCACATACGCATTGATCCGTCTTTCTTTTTAACGAACAGTATCGGCGCTCCCCATGGCGACAAACTTTGCTGTATAAATCCTTTCTCTAACAATTCATCTAATTGTTTCTTCAATTCTTGCATTTTTGCAGGTGCCAAACGATAAGGTGCTTTGGCAATTGGTGATGTTTCTGGTAGCAGGTGAATTCTGAATTCAACTTCTCTATCTGGAGGTAGTCCTGGTAATTCTTTTGGAAAAATATCTGAAAATTGTGACACTACTGGAATGTCTTTTAGTTCTTTTCCTTTAGTGTTAGTGATTATAGAAATCAAATACACTATAGAGCCTTTTCTTATATAGCTTGCAGTTTTCATCACAGAGATGAATTTTGTGGATCTAGAGGGCTTATCTCCTTTAATTGTGATCGTTTTACCTTTTGGTGAATTTACTTGTATTAACTATTGATCACATAAAATACTGGCTTTATTGGCTATTAACCAATCCATTCCTAAAACAACATCGAATCCTGCCAGATTCATGGGATAAAGATTTGCAATAAATTTCTGATTTAAAATTTCTATTCTTGCTCCCTGCAAGATTTCAGAAATCCTAACGGTTTCTCCATTGGCTGTCTTTACTAGGCATTCTAGTGGTAGTTTAGTTAATGACTGATTTAGAATTTTGCAAAATGATGTATTAATAAAACTTTGGTTTACACCAAAGTCAAATAATACTTTAGCAAAGATATCATTAACTAAAAACATACCAGCTATGACATCTGGAATCATCTTGGCTTCATCTGCAGTCAGAACAAATGCTCTAGCATTTTTAGTACTCTTTTTGTTTGTAGCTGGAGCTAATTTCGGACAGTTTGGCCTGATATGACCTTTTTCTCCACAGTTGTTGCATAATCCATTACTGGATTTCCTCTTGCAATTTTCTTCCGTGTGTCCTGGCATCTTGCAATAATTGCAGAGAGTGGAGCATTTTCCCGAATGCTTTTTCTTGCAGACCTTGCAGTATGGTGCAGAGATAGAACCCATATTCCTACGATTAAAATTTCCAGAACGAAATTCTCGAGTAAGCCTTTGGGTTAGGTTTCTCCTCTGGTCTTCTTCTCTAGTACGGATTAACTCATCTGTCAAGGTATTTTCTAGTTCTACAGCTTCTTCTATAGTTTGAGGTCTAGCTGCCTTGACTACATGTCTTATTTCCCCAATTAATCCCCAGA
Organism: Helianthus tuberosus; assembly: GCA_030545235.1. Taxonomy (NCBI): domain Eukaryota; kingdom Viridiplantae; phylum Streptophyta; class Magnoliopsida; order Asterales; family Asteraceae; genus Helianthus; species Helianthus tuberosus. The sequence continues at coordinate 147,121,092 of CM060396.1, forward strand.
TATAACGGGAGATTAACACCGGTTCTGGTGAAGCAAGGGTTGGCACTATTCTAGCATATTCAAAGAATAACTTCGTCTACCCCTTACTATCCACTCCATTCATCCTAAGATTTAGGAATTTGTTTGCTATCTGTTCCTTTTCATTAGGAGGGCAGAATTTCCTTTCTACCATATTCCTAAATTCTTCCCAATTCATACTATAAACCCTATCACTTCCTCTAGACTGAAGGATAGTGTTCCACCATTCTAAGGCTGCATTCTTAAATAGATTGGAAGCAAACATTATCTTGTCCTCTTCCGCACATTTACTTATTTTCAGAACAGCCTCAGTCTTTTCTATCCAGCGTAGAGCAGCAATAGGTTCTTCATTGCCCGAGAATTCTATTGGTTTACAGGACCAGAATTCTTTGTATGAACAACCGTAAGGCACGGTTCTTCTTCTTTTGGGAATGGGCAATTGAAGTATTGGTCCATTGTTCACGCTGTGTTCTGGTTCAATTGGTCGCTTACTGCTATGTTTACTTTTATTATTCGCTTCTTGAACCGTTTGAAGAATAAATGGCATTGCATCTATAATTCCTTGTGCCACTATATGTTGGATAGCACTATTATCCATCTGGTTTCCATTGTTATTGATGCTTGGATTTTCATTAACCACGTTAATGTTACTCTGGTTATCGTTATTCAGATTTCCTTGATTTTCTTCGTCGGCCATCTGAATTTTAAACATTTACCCCATATTAATATCACAAGATAATAGATAATATCCTTAATCACATGACACTCAGTCTAGTAAAAAACGTCGATCATTGCGACTTGTACTCTATTTTCATATACTATGCGTCTATTACACACTAGTACTGAAATAAAGATTACAATACCAAGAGAAAGAAAATTACACTAATAGTACTATGCATCCGTACACACATATTTTATTTTATATTATTATTATTATTATTATTATTATTACTACCATTTCACCATCTTATTCAAGGATATGGATTCATCCAGAAATCCATATTGCGTTCATCGTATTTCCATACGAGACGCTCTCCCACCTGACGCATTCTCTCACTGCTTTCTAAAATTTCCTCCCCGAAAGTCCTAAGTTCTTGCACGTTTTCTACACTCATTGGGGGTGCAGGTTCTCAGACTGGGTTTGGAATCTGGGGTGTGGGTTCCTGATATGGGGGTAAAAGTGCCTGAAATCGGTAAGGATCTTCTAAGATTTCCCTGATGTAGTTATCATGGTAATAGGGATCTAAAGGATCCATACCTGAAGAGGCTCCTATAGGTGTGTCTTCAGGGATAGAGTAATGTTGCACAAAGTCCATATTATCGTCCCACCAGGGGTCGTAATTTTGGTCTAGGGGGTTTGGTGCAGGTACTCTAGGGATTTCTTCTGGGTTAAAGTCATGCATCTCCACTTGGTTATCAGGATTTTCTATCTCCATGGGTTGTTCTGGGTTTTGTGGTTGTGGGGCTACTAGTTATTCCAGACTCGGGTCAGCAGCAGTTGTAGCTAGGATATGGAAGTTAGCTAGGCTTCTATTAAGCATATCCTGTGTATGGGCATAGCTTAGCAGCCGCTAAAACTCTTTGCTGTTGCAACTTTCGCATTCTCTTCCTACGAGCAAAGGCTTCCTTACTGAACCATCCTCGTTTCTTATGAGGGAATGGCTCTTCTGACTGAGCTCTAAAAGCAAACACTCCTTCTTCCTGATCAACAGAATACCCAGAAAGGGCAGGCTGTGATGAGGTACCTTCACTCCTAGGTGATTCAGATAACTGACAACTCATGTCTGAGGGTCCTTGACCACTCATACTGTAAACTAACAGATAGTCAAATAACACATAACAAATAAATACAGTTATGCATATATTTTCATTATTTCCTAACACAAAATTTAGAATTTAAGTGTCAGCAGAACACTTCTTTGGCTCAGACCAGTGGCTAGGCTCTGATACCACCTCCTGTCGCCACCCCCGATCCCTTATCTATCCTGGGAACGGGCGTACGGAATTTACATCAGGACCGTAGTTAGGAAATGTTTATCAGAGTAAAACCACCTCATTTAATATCAATCATTACATGGGTAAAACCCAAGTTTCTTATTACAATACATTTATAGGTATAAACCCTATTTCATTGAATTTTTAAAACATCGTTTATATGGTAACTTTTATAGCCACATTTTCCCCAAGCCTTCAGTGCTCTCAAGCTGGCTTTTTACTAATTGGCTGTCACATTAGGTAACCTGAAACGTGTTTTAAAAAATATTTGTCAGTGGGAAATACTGGTGAGTGAATCCCAGTTTAATCAAGTTTAAATAAAAAGTCACAGTGAATAGTATTGAGAGCGATCACATTGTTTATATCTACACAATTACTCCATTAGTACTGTCAACCCTGACTTGTGTACTCCATTAGTCTCTGCGTTTAATGATCTCTAGCGGCCCGCGTAAGAGTAAGCTAAAGCTTACGTGGCCCGTATCAACTTAAGAAATTAGTGAAGTCCGGTCTCAACCTTGATACCGCCTGCGTGAGATGTTGGGGTTGGTCTACGCGGCCCGCCTCAACTCAATATTTCATGTTTTTCATTTATTTTAAATGTTATAATATAATTTGGGCTCGGTTTTCACATACGGGGTGTATTATAAAACATATTGGGACTTTTTACAACATCCTAAGGTGTCGGAAATATTTATGAGGATGTTGGTTTTACCGAGGGTTGTTACAAAAGTAGCAGCTCTCATTGCACAAATAGTTCAAGAGCCAGATTTGAAGAAAGAATGGATGAAAGCGTTTGCCAGTGATGAGAAGAATCAAGATGATGAATCTAGTTTTTCAGATGACAGTTCAGAACAAACACAAGTGTTTGATCAATCATCAACTGATGACAGTGATGATGAGGAAGAAATGCATATTAATATTGCAAAAACTCACTTATCTCCTGAAAGTTTTCAATTTTACTTTGCAGATAGAGTGGAGAAGCTGAATGAGAAACGTGCAACAAAGAATCAGAAACAAGTAAAAAGCGAGATTGATGCACAAGAAGAGAAGTCTGAACAAACTGAAGAGGATAAAGTTACTGAGAAAGTAGTTGAAGTTGAGAAAATTGTCGAAGTTGAAAAGATCGTTGAAGTCATCAAACCGTGTCTAAAATGTTCGGAAACATGCAAACAATGTGAAGAGAAAGATGATAAATTGAATGAGCAGGATAAGATGAAAGAACAATTATTGTTCAATCTCAATTACGTAAAAGAATCATATGATGTGTTGAATAGAATGGTGAATGGTCTACGAAAGACAAATTCTGAAAGAGAAGATGCATTGACCATGATGAATGCAGTGATGATGACAAAGCAGAAAGCCATAAACCATTATATTGAAGAATGTGCAAAGCTGAAGTAGGAGTTGGAAACAGAAAAGATAGAAAATGAAAGAATCAAACGTTTGTTACAAAGTTATTCTAGTTCTGATTATTTGATTGATCGAATTTATCCAACTGTTGCAGGTTTTGAAGCATTTCAAGACAAGAAGCCTGAAGAAAAGGATACTGGTAAGAAACATAGTGCAAAATATAAAAAGTGTCCGCCTCCGATTTGGGAAGGTTATTCTCCCAGAAAACCAAATAAAGAGCAAGTAAAAAAGACAGGTAATATAGAGTTAAAGTCTGAAATAACTGATTAGTTACCAGAAAATATTGACGTCACGTTCACATCGTCTAACACTGATCATGAGTCTGAGTTAATAAAAAAAGTGGTCGATCAGGTGTTGGATAAAGATGAGGAGTCAGAGTCAAAGTTGGATGAGGTGGCTGAAGCAGTGGTTACTGTAGTTGCTGGTGAACTACTGCCGGGAGAAAATTCAGAAACCCTGAAGGTGAACAGCTAAGTGATAAAACAGTGGATGAAGTGGCTGAAGCAGTGGTTACTGCAGTTGCTGGTGAACTACTGCTGGGAGAAAATTCAGAAACCCTGCTGGGTCCAAAGAAGACAAAGAAGAAGAGGAAGAAAAGAAAGCAGGTGAGAAAGAAGTTAGAGCTGATGAAGAAGGTGATCATCAATGTGATTGTGCCATGATGGCTGCTGCTAAGGGAGCTTCTGCATGCTTAGATAGCCTTTGGTATGTAGATAGTCGAGGCTCCAGGCACATGACAGGATGTAAAGCCCTACTCAAAGATTTCAAAATTCATGGAGGGGGTGATATATCCTTTGGTAATAATAGTAAAGGGAAAGTTCTGGGGTCTGGTACAGTACAGTCTGGTAATGTAAAATTTGAAAATGTCAATCTGATAGACAATCTAAAATTCAACCTTCTGAGTGTTTCACAAATGAGTGATAAGGGGTATGGATCATTCTTCACAAAGGAGTGTTGTAGGATTGTTGGACCAGAAATGGTTGAAAAGATTGAAGCAATAATAAAAACTGGAAAAACAAAACATGTTGCTCAAAGAAGTGGCAATGTTTAAGTGGTGGATATGTCAAAAGAGAGCCCCAGAACTGATGCCTGTCTGTTCTCAGCTGCATCAAACAAAGAGCAGAATTATGGCACAGGAGATTGGGGCACACAAATCTCAAGACAATTACTGCCATTTCAAAACAGGGTTTAGTAAGAGGTTTACCTCAAAAACTGTTCACCTGTCCTGAGCATTGTGTTTCTTGTCTAAAAGGAAAACAACATAAAAGCTCCTATAAATCCTTTGATGAGTCCAAAACAACCAAATGTTTGCAAATGATTCATATGGATTTGTTTGGCCCAGTTAAAGTCATGAGTCTTAGGAAAAAGAGATATTGTTTGGTTATTGTTGATAACTTTTCTAGGTTTACATGGACTTACTTTTTCCACTCAAAAGATGAGACTGTAGGCATTCTGCAAGACTTTGTGAAACAGGTTGAAAAGCAGTTTGACCTTCCAGTAAAAATCTTCAGAAGTGACAACGGCACATAGTTCAGGAACAAGGAGTTGGATGATTTCTGTGTGTCAAAAGGAATTGTGAGGCAATACAGCATTCCAAGAACACCAGAACAAAATGGGGTTGTTGAAAGAAAGAACATAACTTTGATTGAGGCTGCCAGAACCATGCTTGCTAATTCAGGTTTGCCCTTAACTTTTTGGGCAGAGGCAGTAAACACTGCTTGCTATGTCCAAAACAGAGTTTTAATCATGTCACACCCCCAAAATCCACACGCGGAGTATCACCGCTTGGAGGCGTGACTGACCGGGATCAAGCCACCAATCATATTGAACATAACAAGTAATAAGAAAAATTCAACCACACAATATGAAAGGTGTTTCAAACCAAAAATGTAGTTAAGTGTTCAGCGGAAGCGTAATTATAAAACCCAATGTAAGTATTAAGTACGAAATAAAGTAATGTTTTTATCATGGCACACACTGCCATGTCCCACAAAGACCACGCCTCCCTGTGCAAGCTCCATGAGTACCTAACGACCTGCAAGGCATGTAGCAACGAATCAACAACAAAGTTGAGCGAGTTCACAGTTGGTTGTTTAGTTATAGCATTCGATTCGTAAATCATATGTTTGTTTTGTAAACCATGTAACATATTAATTCGTATCGCGGTCTCCCAGACATGTTTGCGAAGATTAGTGGGGGCTTCCCATGTGTTACTAGACCACGCGTATCGACTGCTACGAAAATGTAAGAGGTGCCCTAAGTCAATGTCTATCAGCATTGACCCTTTGCCCATAGTCCATTAGTACACGCCCGTTCGGACGACACGGTGTGAGGTTTGTTAAACCTAATAGCGCTATCTACTAATGACCCGCTCGCCATAGGCCTCGGCGATTAAGTCGATAAATGAGGGACTTCAAATGATAGAGTGATGGTCTTATGGTCGTACGTATCCTGTTGTATGGGGAATACACAAGTTTGTAGTTACCGTTCAGTTCTTTAACCCATTCCCAACCCTTGGGAATCCCATGCCTTGGATAGAGTGTGAACTCACCTTCGGTTGCTCGGTAAGATTAGTTTCTTGTTTTAAGTTGTCAATCAAATCCTATTAGGATCACCAGTGATAATCAGTCTCATATTCACATAAATCACAATCACACGTGCACATTATACAAGTCATAACAAACATAGTTCATACTATCACGTAAATTGTAGCAGGTATTCATAACTGTACACACCCATATTATAAATTCATATCATATGCTTGTTCCGTTTAACTCAAACATTTAACACGTCGTACGCACGAGATTGTAACCTAAACTGTTTAACATGCAATCCCAATGCCACTTAGTCATAATACCCGGCCCAACTACCGAAACAATAACCTATCCTCTTATGGATTTCCTGATCATGTGATTTTCAATATGAACTCTCATGCAAATGTATATGTTATGGCCGACAAACATGATTTTAATCAAAATCTAATTGGACCCATGCAATCTTAATCACTTTATCATGTGTGACCTGACAAACAATTAATGTGAAGTGATACACTTGACTTTTGATCACATTATCTCTTGACACAAAATCACATGAAACATCAATACCCTTATCAACACTAACAGATTCATGGTCAATCATCAACGAAATCATTCAATCAGATCATTGATATATACAAAACGGTAACACATAACCACATAATGCTCAACTAACAGGACCATCAAACATTAGACTAAGCATGATCAGTGGCCTAACAGTCTCAGATCTAATCTAAGCAATTCAGATTAGAGACATCAGACTCCATCTATCAACCAACGCAACACAATGATCAAATCTCGTTATACACAACCGACATTGCTAATGTGGCAGCCCATTATCCTCAATCTAGCATCCAAACATGTGTTTACGTAACACTTAATATCAACAAACAGTGATTCCAACTACCGAGTTAACAAGCAATCATGTAAAGGTTGGACACTAACCGGAATAGAGAAACTAACGGGTCGATCGGAAAGAAAGGTTCCAAAGGCTTGCAGTTGCCGTCACTCGGTTGAAGAGGTGTTATAGGGTTCTCAAAGTGTTCTCTCGCATTCGATACCAAAGTTATAACGTAAACACTCTTTGGGCCGGCCGAACACCCTTGGGCCAAAGCCCATTCCTGGCGAAAACGCTGAAGACGACGAAAACACTGAGTTTTCACTGGGTTTTCGTCCAACATGTGTTTTCGTTGGGTGTGTGGGGGTTTTCGTGGGGTAGGGATTTCATCTGGGGTGTTTTTGGATGTTTGGCAAAGATTAGACATTCATTCCACATTACACTCAAACATATTATGAATACTCAAAACATATATCAACATAATTAAATATACCAAACATGTTATCAATACAAAACATGTACTAGGTACCCACTAATAATGCACACCATACATAAATATAAAAACAACACCTTGTAAGCAAGCATTAAATCGAATAGAGACCTTGAAAACTCGGGTTGTCACATTATCCCCAACTTGAAAGAAATTTCATCACGAAATTTAGCATGCGGTTACTGAGGAAGCTAGTTGTGTTGTGTAGTTTACTGGTTTTCCTGGGGTGTCACATCATCCCACCGTTGATTTGGAATTTCGTCCCGAAATTCTGTAGTAGCTTCAACCTCAGTAGTAGTTGCACTGTTTCCGAAAAACTGGGGATACTTGAGTTTCATTTGATCTTCTCGTTCCCAGGTAAACTCTGGGCCACGACGGGAGTTCCAACGAACTCGAACAAGAGGTATTCTAGTGTGCTTGAGGACCTTAACATCTCGGTCCGTGATTTCAACTGGTTCCTCGATGAATCGCAACTGATCGTCGATAGTGAGCTCCTTCAAAGGAACTATGAGGGTCTCATCTGACAGACACTTCTTCAGATTTGACACGTGAAAGACGTTGTGAACTGCACTGAGTTCTGCGGGTAGGTTTAGTTTGTAGGCCACTTTGCCTATTTTCTCGATGATTTCGAACGGTCCGACGTATCGTGGGTTAAGTTTGCCCCTTTAGCCAAAATGAACCACACCCTTCCAGGGTGAAACTTTGAGTAGCACTCGATCCCCAACTTGGAACTCGAGTGGTTTTCTGCGCTTATTAGCGTAGGCTTTCTGACGGTCGCGAGCTACCGCCATGCGTTGTCGTATCTGAGCAATCCTTTCTGTAGTATGAACTACGAGTTCTGGACCCGTGATCTGACTATCACCCACCTTTGCCCAACAAAGAGGTGATCGGCATTTACGCCCGTACAATGCCTCAAATGGAGCGGCTTGAATGCTGGTGTGGTAACTATTGTTATACGAAAACTCCACTAACGGGAGGTGTTTTTCCCAGCCGTTGCCGAAATCGATTACACATGCACGAAGCATGTCTTCTAGAGTTTGGATGGTGCGTTCAGACTGCCCATCTTTTGCGGATGGTAAGTTGTGCTCATGTCTAACCGAGAGCCAAACGATTTGTGCATCGCTTGCCAAAGTTCTGAAGTGAAACGCGCATCACGATCGGAAATAATAGAGGTTGGCACCCCGTGCCTCGAAACCACTTCTTTAAGATAGACGTCTGCTAGAGTGGAGAACTTATCCGTTTCCTTGATAGCCAAGAAATGTGTAGACTTTGTGAGTCGATCCACGATCACCCAAATAGTATCATTCCCACGTTGAGACCTAGGCAGGCCAGTAACAAAATCCATGGAAATTTGCTCCCATTTCCATTGTGGTATCTCTGGTTGTTGGAGTAGGCCCGATGGTTTCTGATATTCGGTCTTGACTCTCGCACAAGTCAGACATTTGCTAACGTAAGTTGCTATGTGAGCTTTCATGCTAGGCCACCAATACTTAGTTCTGAGATCGTGGTACATCTTATCCGAACCAGGATGTACCGAGTAGCGAGACTTATGTGCTTCATCCATTACAAGTTCTCGTAAATTGCCATAGAGTGGGACCCAGATGCGTCCTGTAACATAGTAGGCGTTGTCTGCCTTTTGTTCTAACCGTTGCCTTGAGCCGCGTAGAGCTTCAGCCCTGACGTTTTCTGGTTTCAATGCTTCTACCTGAGCATCTCGTATCTGTGAAGGAAGACTAGATTGGATGGTGAGTTGTAGTGCTCGCACACGCCTAGGTGTGGTATCTTTTCGACTGAGGGCGTCAGCCACAACATTGGCTTTTCCCGGATGGTACTTGATGGCACATTCATAATCATTCAGTAGCTCGACCCATCGACGTTGTCGCATGTTCAACTCTTTCTGCTAGAAGATATGCTCGAGACTCCTGTGATCGGTGTAAATGGTGCACTTGGTACCGTACATGTAATGTCTCCATATCTTGAGTGCGAAGACAACACCTCCCAGCTCCAGATCGTGTGTAGTGTAATTCCTTTCATGAACTTTAAGCTGGCGTGAGGCGTAGGCTATGACCTTGTCACGTTGCATCAACACACATCCAAGACCCTGAATGGATGCGTCGCAATAGACCACAAAATCATCTGTGCCCTCTTGCAATGAGAGAATAGGTGCGCTGCAGAGCCTATCCTTTAAGTGCTGAAATGCTGATTCCTGTGTAGTACCCCAACGATAGACAACGCCTTTCTGAGTTAGTGAGGTGAGGGGCTGTGTAATCTTGGAGAAGTCCTTGATAAACCTTCTATAGTAGCCCGCCAAACCCAAGAATTGGCGGATTTCTGTTGGTGTACGGGGTGCAGGCCAGTTCTTGATCGAGTCTAACTTGGATGGATCAACGTGTATCCCATCCTTGTTCACTACGTGGCCTAGGAAATGGACTTCGCGAAGCCAGAAGTCGCATTTCAAAAACTTAGCATAAAGTTGCTATGTTCGAAGCAGTTCCAAAATAATCCGCAGATGCTGCTCGTGTTCCTCCTGACTCTTAGAATAGATCAGGATGCCGTCGATGAAAACAATCACAAATTTATCCAAGTACGGCTTGCACACTCTGTTCATAAGATCCATGAAGACTGCAGGCGCGTTTGTTAGCCCGAATGGCATGACCAGAAACTCGTAATGGCCGTAGCGTGTTCTGAATGCTGTTTTGGAGACGTCCTCGTCCCGGACTCTCAGTTGATGGTAGCCTGACCTCAGATCAATCTTTGAATAGTAGCTCGACCCTTGCAGCTGGTCGAACAAATTGTCAATGCGTGGAAGAGGATAGCGATTCTTTACGGCCACCTTGTTTAGTTCGCGGTAATCTATGCACATCCGGAAGGTACCGTCTTTCTTCTTCACAAATAGTACCGGAGCTCCCCAGGGCGAAGAGATAGGACGAATGAAACCCTTTTCCAAGAGTTCTTGCAATTGCTTAGACAGTTCTTCCAGTTCGGTGGGAGCTAGGCGGTAAGGTGCTCGAGCTATGGGTGCTGCTCAAGGAGCTAGCTCGATCTGAAATTCGACCTGGCGATGAGGCGGTAGACCAGGTAATTCCTCAGGAAACACTTGAGGAAAGTCGCGTACAACCGGAATATCCTCTATCTTCTTCTCTTTCGTTGATGTGTCAGTAAAGAGTGCTAAAATAGCAGTGTGTCCCTTTCGCAAACACTTCTGGGCCTTAAGAAAGGAGATGATGCCAACAATAGCACCACTCTTGTCGCCTTGAATTTCGAGAGGTTCTTTACCAGAACGAGGAATATGAACAAACTTCTCTTTGCATAGGATCTCTGCTTGCTGTTGGGATAACCAATCCATCCCAATGACGATGTCGAAACTACCCAAAACTATAGGAATGAGATCGATAGAGAAAGTCTGACCAGCGAGGATAAGATTACAACCCTTAACTAAGTGTGTGGCCTCTAGAGTTTTACCATTTGCTAACTCTACAACATGCTTGGTGTTCAAAGTGTTGGTGTGCGCTTTAACATTTGACTAACTTTTAGAGACACGTAACTGGTATCGGCACCCGAATCAAATAAAACAGTAACATAAAATTCATCGAGAAGAAACTTACCCATCACCACGTTAGGATCATTCCTAGCGTCACCCTGACCAATCACGAACGCTTGACCTCGGGCGCCATTGTTTCCCCCGTTGTTGTTCCCATTGCCCTGATTATTGTTGTTATTGTTGTTGTTCGGATTTTGATTTAACTGGGGGCAGTCCCGCTTGAAGTGACATTCAGCACCACACTGAAAGCATCCCCTGTTACCTTGCTGTCGCTGTTGGTTCTGTGGAGCTGGTGGTTGTTGTTGTTGGTTCTGATTCACAGGTCGCGAGCTCCTGCAATCCTTAGCTTCATGACCCATCTTGAGACACCTCTGGCTACGACCCCTGTTGCACTGACCACTGTGGTACCTGTTGCATCTGTTGCACTTTGGGTGGTTTCCTCGATATCCACCCTGCCCTTGACTACCAGAAGATTGCTGACCAGGGCTCTGATAGTCATCAATCTTTCACTGCTATGCCTGGGACTGAACTGAAGTCGAACCCTTGATGGAGGTTCCATCCCACTTTCGTTTATTGTCACTGGGAATCGCAGAAGTAGTAGTAGCAGTAGCACCGATACGTTTAGGAAGCTTGTTCTGTTCCACTGCCTGGTCCGTGAGACGATGAGCAAGACGAGTAACATTCTGGATAGTAGCAAGGTTAGCAGCAGTCACATGGCTTTGAATCTCTGGTACTAAGCCTTTGAGGTACAGCTCAATGCGCTTGATAGAAGGATCCACCATAGTTGGACATAACACTGCCAGTTCGTTGGATCGTTTCGTGTACGCTTCTATCTCTGACCCCGTCATCTTCAGGTTAAAGAACTCCACTTCCAGCTTATGGATGTCATCACGACTACAGTATTCACGTTTGATCAGTTCCTTAAAATCATTCCATGGGGTGGCATTAGCAGCCGCCAGCCCCAGCATCTGAACTTATGTGTTCCACCAAGTTAGCGCAGTGCCTTCGAGAGTACCAATGGCGTACTTCACCCTACGAGCCTCAGGGCATTCACACATTTCAAAGACCGATTCAAGCTTCTCGAACCAGTGGAGGAGTCTAACGGCCCCTTCAGTGCCACTGAAAGTAGTAGGACGACAGTCCATAAAAGTCTTGAATTTGCATACAGGTGGTTGAGCATGCTGACCTGTTGCGTATATAAGAGCAGGACAAGGTTAATTCACAAGAGTTGGTTTAGGAGTGAAGGATCTAAAGATCCTAGAGTGAGTTGCGACTGTAGGATATACCTCATGCCTGGGCAGCTGCGAGTGCTGCAGTAACTTGTTCAGTGATCAAAGCCGCCAACTGGGCTTGAGTCATGTTAACGCGTCTAGCCATGATCTTCATATCAAGGGAAACATGAGTGAGTGGGGTTCGCGTAAGTGCGATGACAGAAGAGAGTAAGCACACAGGTGATTTCAAACAATAGTTGTTACGTTCATCTAAGCATACCATGAGCAAAGTTCTATGTATCTAACAAGTAGGCAATGTAAACATAAATCATATCACCTAGAATGTCGAGTCTTGCACGTGGAGCGAAGCGTCGTTGTGGATCGTTAAGTACTGTTCAGGTTATAGTCTGGTTTTAACAAAAACTTTTTCCCTTATTAAAACCAAGTTCACTATAACCAATGGCTCTGATACCAATTTGTCACACCCCCAAAATCCACACGCGGAGTATCACCGCTTGGAGGCGTGACTGACCAGGATCAAGCCACCAATCATATTGAACATAACAAGTAATAAGTAAAATTCAACCACACAATATGAAAGGTGTTTCAAACCAAAAATGTAGTTAAGTGTTCAGCGGAAGCGTAATTATAAAACCCAATGTAAGTATTAAGTACGAAATAAAGTAATGTTTTAAGCATGGCACACACTGCCATGTCCCACAACAACCACGCCTCCCTGTGCAAGCTCCATGAGCACCTAACGACCTGCAAGGCATGTAGGAACGAATCAACAACAAAGTTGAGTGAGTTCACAGTTGGTTGTTTAGTTATAGCAGTCGATTCGTAAATCATATGTTCGTTTTGTAAACCATGTAACGTATTAATTTGTATCGCGGTCTCCCAGACATGTTTGCGAAGATTAGTGGGGGCTTCCCATGTGTTACTAGACCACGCGTATCGACTGCTATGAAAATGTAAGAGGTGCCATAAGTCAATGTCTATCAGCATTAACCCTTTGCCCATAGTCCATTAGTACACGCCCGTTCGGACGACACGGTGTGAGGTTTGTTAAACCTAATAGCGCTATCTACTAATGACCCGCTCGCCATAGGCCTCTGCGATTAAGTCGATAAATGAGGGACTTCAAATGATAGAGTGATGGTCTTATGGTCGTACGTATCCTGTTGTATGGGGAATACGCAAGTTTGTAGTTACCGTTCAGTTCTTTAACCCATTCCCAACCCTTGGGAATCCCATGCCTTGGATAGAGTGTAAACTCACCATCGGTTGCTCGGTAAGATTAGTTTCTTGTTTTAAGTTGTCAATCAAATCCTATTAGGATAACCAGTGATAATCAGTCTCATATTCACATAAATCACAATCACACGTGCAAATTATACAAGTCGTAACAAACATAGTTCATACTATCACGTAAATTGTAGCAGGTATTCATAACTGTACACACCCATATTATAAATTCATATCATATGCTTGTTCCGTTTAACTCAAACATTTAACTCGTCGTACACACGAGATTGTAACCTAAACTGTTTAACATGCAATCCCAATGCCACTTAGTCATAATACCCGGCCCAACTACCGAAACAATAACCTATCCTCTTATGGATTTCCTGATCATGTGATTTTCAATATGAACTCTCATGCAAATGTATATGTTATGGCCGACAAACATGATTTTAATCAAAATCTAATTGGACCTCTCATGCAATCTTAATCACTTTATCATGTGTGACCTGACAAACAATTAATGTGAAGTGATACACTTGACTTTTGATCACATTATCTCTTGACTCAAAATCACATGAAACATCAATACCCTTATCAACACTAACAGATTCATGGTCAATCATCAACGAAATCATTCAATCAGATCATTGATATATACAAAACGGTAACACATAACCACATAATCCTCAACTAACAGGATCATCAAACATTAGACTAAGCATGATCAGTGGCCTAACAGTCTCAGATCTAATCTAAGCAATTCATATTAGAGACATCAGACTCCATCTATCAACCAACGCATCACAATGATCAAATCTCGTTATACACAACCGACATTGCTAATGTGGCAGCCCATTATCCTCAATCTAGCATCCAAACATGTGTTTACGTTCCACTTAATATCAACAAACAGTGATTCCAACTACACAGTTAACAAGCAATCATGTAAAGGTTGGACACTAACCGGAATAGAGAAACTAACGGGTCGATCGGAAAGAAAGGTTCCAAAGGCTTGCAGTTGTCGTCACTCGGTTGAAGAGGTGTTATAGGGTTCTCAAAGTGTTCTCTCGCATTCGATACCAAAGTTATAACGTAAACACTCTTTGGGCCGGCCGAACACCCTTGGGCCAAAGCCCATTCCTGGCGAAAACGCTGAAGACGACGAAAACACTAAGTTTTCATTGGGTTTTCGTCCAACATGTGTTTTCGTTGGGTGTGGGGGGGTTTTCGTGGGGTAGGGATTTCATCTGGGGTGTTTTCGGATGCTTGGCAAAGATTACACATTCATTCCACATTACACTCAAACATATTATGAATACTCAGAACATATATCAACATAATTAAATATACCAAACATGTTATCAATACAAAACATGTACTAGGTACCCACTAATAAAGCACACCACACATAAATATAAAAACAACACCTTGTAAGCAAGCATTAAATCGAGTAGAGACCTTGAAAACTCGGGTTGTCACAAATCAACCCCAGGCATCAAAAGACTGCCTATGAACTGCTGTATAAAATAAAGCCATTGATTTCATACTTCAAAGTTTTTGGCTGCCCATGCTTCATTTTAAACTTAAAAGATTCCATTTCTAAGTTTGCAGCCAAAATTGATTGTGGTTATCACCTGGGATACTGTACCACTGCTAAGGCCTACAAAGTGTTTAACACAAGGACCAAAACTATGGAAGAGACTTTGAATGTAAAGTTCAATGAACTCTCATCAATGAAAATCCCAGCAAACCCTGCAGATTTGTTTGATCGTGATAAATTCACTTTTGAAAATACTGCTGTCAAGACTAACAGTGCAGGTCCATCAGAGGATTCATCACCAGACTATGGGTATTAAATCATCATTCCTCAACAAAAGTCTGCTCAAATGGAAAGAGCAGCAGATGTTCAAAACAGCTGTCAAAGCTCAACCACTGCTACCTCAACAGTTGTTGATCAAAGTAGCCCATTAACCCCTGCTTCCACATCATCAAACACTGTTGACAAAAGTCCCCAAACAGTGGATCAAAGTCAGCATGTGTCCACACCATTACCTCCTATTCCACCACCTTTTGAAGCCACTGCTGGATCATCAAAGTCACCAGTAGTGGTTAGCTCAGATGATTCACATTTGCAGCCCTCCCCACTCAACGCCATTATTCCATACCAAAGAGATCTTATCTTCTTGAAATCTCATCCACCAGACCAAATTATTGGCAACATCAATGAAGGGGTGCTCACAAGAAGTCAATCCCAAAACATTTGTCTTTTGGCTGGTTTTCTATCTCTCCATCAGCCAGTCAAGTACCAAGAGGCACTAAAAGACAACGGTTGGGTAGAGGCTATGCAAGAGGAGCTCCAACAGTTTAGAAGACAACAAGTTTGGGAGCTTGTACCATTGCCAGAGGGTGTAAGTCCTATTGGTACAAAATGGGTCTTCAAAAATAAAACTGATGAAAGGGGTATTGTTGTCAAGAATAAAGCCAGGCTTGTGGTTCAAGGTTTCAGACAAGAGGAGGGCATTGACTATGATGAAACATTTTCCCCTGTAGCAAGACTTGAAGCTATCAGATTATTTTTGGCCTTTGCTGTCAACCACAACATCAAGGTGTACCAAATGGATATCAAATGTGCATTCCTCTATGGTAAGATTCAAGAGGAGGTTTGTGTTTGTCAACCTCCAGGCTTTGAGGATCCATTTAATCCAAATCATGTCTACAAGCTGAATAAAGCTTTGTATGGCCTGAAACAAGCACCAAGGGCCTGGTATGAAACTCTTTCCACCTTTCTAATTTCCATTGGTTTCACAAGAGGTAAGATAGACAAAACATTGTTTCTAAAATGGAGAGGAAAGGAATTGATGATTGTCCAGATTTATGTGGATGACATCATCTTTGGAAGCACATGTAATAAAATGTGTGAAGAGTTTAGGCAACTCATGACAACTGAGTTTGAAATGAGTGCAATGGGTGAACTCCAGTGCTTTCTTGGTCTCCAAGTAAGGCAACTGCAAAATGGCACTTTTATCCATCAAGGCAAATATGCCAAAGAACTTTTAAAGAAATTTGAGATGGATGATTGCAAGCCATGTAGTACATCCATTGCAACAAGTAAATTAGTCATGAATGATGAGAAGGATGATTTGGTTGATCAAACTTTATATAGAAGCATGATTGGGTCTTTATTGTACCTAACTGCATCTAGGCCAGACATCATGTTTGCAACATGTGTTTATGCAAGATCCCAATCAGCCCCTAGAAAGTCAAACCTTATTGATGTAAAAAGGATATTCAGATACCTAAAAGGTGCTCCCACACTTGGTATCTGGTATCCAGCTGATGGTAAAATTGAGCTTTCAGGTTTCTCAGATAGTGACTTTGCTGGATGTGACAAGACAAGGAAGTCCACTTCAGGAGGGTGCCAATTCCTAGGCAGTTGTTTAGTGTCTTGGCAAAGCAAAAAGCAAGCAGCTGTTTCCACATCCACTGCTGAGGCAGAGTATATAGGTGCTGCAAGCTGTATAGCCCAACTGCTTTGGCTTCAGAATCAGTTGCTGGATTTTGGTATCACTTCTTTAAAAATACCACTCATTTTGGATAGCCAGGCAGCAGAAAATATCATCAAAAATCCAGTTTCCCACTCAACCACCAAGCACATCGACATCAGACATCATGTTGTGAGGGATTGCTATGAAAAAGGTTTGATTTCTCTGCACCATGTGTGACAACCCGAGTTTTCAAGGTCTCTACTCGACTTAATACTTGTTTGCAAAGTGTTGTTTATATATATATTTGTTGTGCATTATAAGTGTGTATGTTGATACACGTTTTGTATTAGTAATATGTTTTGTATAATTAATAAGTGCAACCTTTGCGAAATACACTATCCAGACAAAATCCCCATCCACGAAAACACCCCTACCCTCACGAAAACACCCCTAGGCGAAAACACTTTGGTGTTTTCATCAAGAAGCTGGCCGGCAAAAACATAATGGCCTTTTGGCCCACTGATGATCAATTATATTGTTTTGTACCCAACCTTTACGTGAAAATTTCGATCGGCAAAACCCTAACCACCTCTCACCTTCTCTCTCTCCCTATCCCTTGTGCGGCGGCAGCCTTGAAACCCTCGAAGCCTCTTTCATTGACTGGTTCATTGTTTCTCCTGTTTGGGATAGTGATCAACTATTGATAATTATTTGATTGAAATCATTATGGATTATTTGTTTGATATCATGTATTAACTGTTATTGTGAAGGGTTTATGATCATATGATTGGATAATGATTGATGAATAAGTGGTTAGATCTTCGTGATTTTGAATGGTTCTGGTTAATCTTTGTGGTTAAGTGATCGTATATGGTCTGTTGAGAATGATAGACTGTTAGTATTGTCATGATTATATGCAAATGATGCTGATTGTATGATAGAATTGATGATACTAGTGTAACTGTTAGTATGTGAATAGGGTTCCGGTATTACGTAACTGCTGTTGATTAAAAACCCTAGTCGACGAAATCACGACCCCGGTGAAATCATGACCAGACGAAAACACAGGGACCAGCCGAAAACCCTAAGTGATTTCGCCATGCCTTAAGCTCGACGAAAACCCTTGGGATTTCGTCGCCTGAAGGGTTTTCGCCACTAGGGATTTCGTCGCATGTTCTGACATAGTAACTCTGTTAAGTTAAGTCTGCTAACTTTGTTAAGTCTGTTAAGTATGTTAAGCCTGTTAATTGATAATTATGTTAGAAAAGACTGAGAACTCAATTATGTGAAGCATGAATCGCATGAACCTGATTAACTACTTATGTGTTACATGATGTTAACTGTCAAGCACACATTATGAAATTTGATTTACATGTGAAACCTTATAAACATAAACTGATTGTAATTACGTGCATACTATAGGCTTTGACTGAATCGTTTGTGCAAGTAGATAAGCATACCGAGCAAACCAAGGTGAGTTCACACTTTCCACAAGGCATGGGATTCCCAAGGTTTGGGAATGGGTAAAGGATTGAAACTGAAACTGCGCGATCTCCTGATTGGAACATGTACACACCCTCTTTATTGAAGGGTGACAACATGTGATAAGGAATTGATTTGGAACCTACGGAATCTCCTGGTTTGGGGATTTCGTTCACACCCTCTTTATTGAAGGGTGACAACACGGATACTAGACCAAAATCTCTCTCATGAAGTCCCTCCTTTTATATTGACTTAATCACCGGGCCAATGGCGAGCGGGTCATTAGTTAGATAGCGCTATTTAGGTTTGCAAGCCTCACACCGTGCTGCAGAGGACGGGCGTGAACTAATGGATTTGGGCACATCAATGACGATAGACATTGACGCTAGGGCAGCAACTTACTTCAGTCAGCGGTCGAATTGGTAACGGGTCTAGTGGTTCACATGGGGTAGCCCCCACTGGTTATGGTTTGGGAAACAAGGAATTGGATAACTCATGGTTTACGAATAAACTTATGGTTTTTGGAACAACTTTAAAATGGAGAACCAACTGTGAACTCGCTCAACTTTATTGTTGATTCGTTGTTACATGCCTTGCAGGCCTTTAGGTGCATATTGTTGGAACTTGCTGTCTGGGAGGCTGGAGTGGTCATGGGTCGAGTACATGGAATCGCAACACAAGACTAATGGTTTCTACATGTGGTTTATAAACTCTTAACGAATGGATTATGCTTCCGCTGTATACTGTGATTTATTTGTAACATTGTAACACTTAATGTTAATAAATGAAAGTTTTATTTAAATATACCTTTGAGTTCAATGTGATTGGTGGCTTGGATCCTGGTATGTCACACGCCCTGCGGTTATTCCGCATGTGGTATTTTGGGGGTGTGACAGATTGGTATCAGAGCCATTGGTTATAGTGAACTTGGTTTTAAAAAGGGGAAAACATTTTTGTAAAACCAGACTATAACCGAACAATTCTGAAAACGTGAATATGACCATGACACTCAGCTCCAGATTGCAAGGTTCGTTTCTCGTATACTCATTGTACTGCATAAAAAGTGAACACCTACATATGATATTGCATGTTATTGCACGTTTAGCACAACAGTATGAATTCATGTATTACTTGCATGTGTTATGTGACTGTTAGGGTGGTATTTCTCTAAACATTCATGCCTTACGCTTCGTGAAGCTCTTTGTTTGCTACTCGAGTTTGAGGAACCATTTGACATGAGTTAAGAGGAGCTGAGATGAGCATGCAAATCGTAATATTATTGTGGGTGCACACATAATAATAATGTGGGTTGCATGCGAGTCCCAGTAAGCCTTAACAAGTGGGAAAGGGGTTCCGTTCTGTTATTTGATCGATGTGAAACATAACAAACCTATAGGGGTCATAGCGGTGATTGTCCCCTACTCGAACGTGAACTTTTCATTCCTCTCTGGATCCTTTCGAATCTCGATGCTATCGAGTATTACCTGAACACCCATCTGAACGCCTAGCGAACTGTGTAGAATGTTAGGTGCTTGTGCGAATATCCCCGAGTTGGATGTTGCAACGGCAATGATTGGTCTATATCTTTCTCACCTTTCTTCATTTGCTGGAACTTAATGTATTGACGCCTAAGATCCTGAAGTGTGATCACTTCTGCAACACTCTCGTAACATACCATGTATTCCTCAGTTAACTTGCAAGAACGATGGACTTCAGCATTTGAACGACCCTAGTTACCAGCAGCGAGCATCAGCGATTTGACTTCAACCAAATCCTTAACCCTTGTCAGCGACTCATGGGAGCCAACTCTTACGAATCAATCAGGACATAAGCAATGACAATCGACTATAGTGTGGAACGTGTAACTGCTGGCACAATGAGTAGTGCATTAGGACCTAACACGGAATATGAAAGGAAGGACTCCGTGAGTAAAGAGTCACAGGACTCCATTGCAATCAATGACACTAGAGGCAATAGGCACGGCGACACCAATGTACTCATAATCGTAACCTATAGTGTGGAAACGAAGGTGACTTCGACATGGATTGGCTGTTACTAAATCAAGGCGACAACAACCCAGGGAACAATGACAGTTTTGGGAGTTCTAGTAGCAGTAGCAACAACACTGGATGTGATGCTCATGGAAGGGCATTTAGGATTGGCGTGGGCGACGCCAGGATTGTAATAACATGGTGGCATACAAGTTCTAGGTAACGAATCACTTTGTCTCTGTTCTATATAACCGTGATGTTTCTTGAAACCCAACCTGTTGTGGAATCGGCTTATGGCAAGACAATGGAAACCTCATATGATCGTTGGGATGCAAACTCGACCTTGTGGGACAAGTGTTCGACATCGACCTTTCTTCTGTTGTTCTTGATAGATGTATCCTGTGAGGAGACGATTCTACGTATTCCTCTCCTTCGTGGAGGATTGTTATCTGTTCTAACACGTCAGCGTGGCGCAACGATTAGCGTCATTTTAGTGATGAAAGCCGGGAGTGTCTACGGAGAGATTATGTTAGCAACTGTTATAGACGTAAGGTTAGGAAAAAGGGGATCCAGGATCCACCAGTTGTTCGTGATTACCCTCCATGTGCTGCTCGAGGAACTTCCAGGATCATCTCTACAACAGTTAGGTAGGAACTCAGTTTGACCTTGCGCCAGATGCAGTTCTAACTACTCGTACTCTTTACCGTCTTGCACCAGGAGGGTTGTAGGAGCTGTTTAACCAACTACAGGAATGGCTGGACATGAGTTTTTGCTTTAAGGAGCCCTCGCTATACCAATGAAGAGAAGCCTTTTCGTATGTGTACTGACTATCAAGAACTTAACAAGGTGACAGTCAAGAACCGTTTGCCTCGACCATTTATTGACAACCCGTCGACCAGTTGCAGGAACAAGCTTCCATTCGAGGATTGGCTAGTGAACGAATTATCATCAGATGGAAGTCCAAGAGGAGAATGCTCTTAGCACAGCATGTCAAACGCAATGCAGCCATTTCAACTTTGTGCACCAGGATCATTGAGTTGATCAACACACCAGCAGCTTCAGGGATCACATGAACCGACCGTATTTGTTGATGAGGATCTGAATCATGACCAGGAGAAAGGAACACTATGGGTGGCATATGTATCGTATTTCAGCGCTTCTGTGGGAGGAGCCATTACGTGTGAAGTCTTGTTAAATGTCACATCTAGATTCGAGAAATGCATTTTGATCATGTAACCAACGGAGTGGGAATACACGTGGATCTCGCTAATATGCATCTTGTTAGAAACTGATCGACACCAAAGAATCCTTCGGGGATGCAGCAATTCCTTGGTTTCGCTAAATACTATCGCAACTTACTCACAGGAGTTTCGAAGGTCGCACAGCTTAAATCTCTTTAGCACAGCAGGGTACTGTGTTCGTGAAAGACGAATCATGAGGACGTCTTTTCAGCTTTCGAATTCCAACTCTGGAATGCACTGAGCATCGTCTTTACCCGAGGGTGCGGGTGATTTAGTAGTATACCATAATGGTCCGAATCAGAGTCCGAATTACACACCGACGCAACACGAGAGAGTGATAACTTACATGTTGGAGTTACAAAGAAGAACTGCACGATACACAACTGGCGGTGAAAACCATGGTCTTGGGATTTTAGATGGAGGCATTACTTGGACGGTACCAGATGCATTATTTAGACCGATCACAAGGGCCTCCCGTGTACCTTGGCTTCAACAGAGCTAAATCAGTTAATGGCATCGCTGCAGGGAACTTTAAGATGATTACAACTATGAAACTTGAACGTGCACGAGCTTTGCAGCTCACTATCGACTCTAACTTACCTGATCAGACTCGCTCTGTTCAAACTGGAGAACTGAAGGAAGAGGATTTTCAAGTTGAACCCATGCGGGGCATGGAGAAGCAACCTTTGACAGGTCGGACGATACTCGTTACCTCATGGAACGAATGTGGGTCTCATTATACGGCAACTGTAGGGAACTCGTGTCGAGCAAAGCACACCGGCTTCGATATTCTAGTCGTCTAGGTTTTGATGAGAAACATCAGGATTTATAATCCTTGTACTGGTAACTGGGCATGAAGGCCCACCTAGCTAGGTATGGGTATGATGTTTGACTTGTGGGAAAGTCAAGGTGAAGTGTTGACAACCAGAAACACCAGTAAGGAAAGCGAAAACTGACTGCCATGGATTTGGTCGCTAGACTACTTATAACTCGAAACGGAAACAATATCACCTGGATGATCGTTGATTGTCTCCCATAACCAGCACACTTTCTAGCCATCAAGGAAACGGATAAGCTTTGCTACACTTACAGTCATCTACCTGAAAGAAGTGGTTGCTAGGCACGGGGTGACAACTTCCATTATCTCTGATCGCGACCCACGATTTGCATCTGATTTGTGGCCAGCGATGCACAAATCCTTTGGCTCACGTCTAGACAGGAGCACAGCATATCATCCACAGACGGATGGGCAGTGATGTGTGCAAAATGCAACATATAAATTACATCAATTGTGGCATAAAACTAACCCTTTTTTAGTACTAATGTTGGAAAAAGTGTGTTTTGTCTTCCTTTTGTATTTTCAGGATTAAATGAGCTCAAATTAACAAAAGAAGCAAAAAGACAGCAAAATCTAACATAAATACAAGAAAAGGAACAAACATGACATGCCCGACCCCACGGCAACATCTTCCCAAGCAAAACAAGAAGACAGAAGACTGAACACGCCCCGTGCTCAACCAGCACGGGGGCGTGCCCAAGTGTCAGCAGAAAAGACAAAGTGGTAGAAGCTTCTATTGCCCACCAAGGGGCCCTGCTCGGCGGGCACGGGGCCGTGGTCAACTATAAGATTCGCAGAATCTAGGCAAATCTTCATAGTACAGATATGCTTCTGCACACGGGGTCGTGCTCAGCGGACACGGGGGCGTGGTCAACTAATAAAGACAAGCTGCAATAAATGAAGAAAGAGAAGGATGTGGACAAGGGACCGTGCCCACTGGACACGGGGGTGTGCCCGAGCTTCTGTTCAGCCTATAAATAGGAGTGCTTGGCTTAAGCTCAAACCATCTCTTGGCACACCACCTCTCTCACACTTCACCCACCACCCACCACCACCATAACACCATCATCCACCATCATCATCCATTATCCATCATAGAGTGTGTGAGTCGTCTCGGGATCCAAGATTGATCGTAAGAGTTCTTGACAATCAAGGCCATGTTTGCCTAAGTCTCTTACATCACTTGGTGAAGACAAAGTGTCTAGTGTAATACTTTTTATTTTTAATCTTTTCGCACTTTTTAATTGGTTATGTATTAATGACTTTAATAACTAGTTTCTTATGTTGAAGGTGATTCTTCCTTATCGTTTGTCCGTGGTGTCTTGGCATTATTTTACTGTCTATATAAAATAAAAGATTTTCACCATTCATATCTCCACGGTCTATATGGAGGTATGTTGGCTACTTGGTCGGGGGTTAAGGGAACGGTTTGGTAAGAGTCTTGCCGTTGTTCAGCGTTTAGAGATCCTGCAAGGGACCTGGGTCAAATTTAGTAGGACCTCCTTCAATACTTAACGGTATTGGATGGCGGGGGTCCAAACTCTTTGATCCCCTCATAAGTTAACTACTATTAATCCTATAACCCGACTACTTAGGACTGTATCCTTGCTGACTCAGACTACTTAGTCGAGGGTAACGTCACCTCCAAAAGAGGGGCCTACCATAATTTGCATTAATAACTTAATTCATTATCTTCAATAATCCGACCCTTTAGGATTGTATCCTTGCTGACTCAAACTACTGGGTTGAGGGTAACGTCACCTTCAAAAGAGGGGCCTACTACAATAACTAAGATAATCTCTTAAATAAGTGCAAAAGTGCGGAAATAATCAAAGCTTACACTAAACACGAGTCGGAACCAAGTGATTCATCTTGTCTATTTGTTTTTATTTTTATTTTTCAGCATTTTAGTTAATTTTCTTAGTTTAAAACATTTTTCTAACTTTTTTATTTGATTAGACGTTGAGGATAAACTGGTACTAAAAGCTCTTGTTTCCTTGGACGACCTCGGTATCTTACCAACACTATACTACGCTCACGATGGGTGCACTTGCCCATATGTGTGTTTAGTGTTAGTAAATATCGTGTTTTATAAATTTAAAACTTGACTAAAAAGTGTAAAAAGGGCTTAAAATATATTTAAACTTATATATACACTTCACACGCATCAAGTTTTTGGCGCCGTTGCCGGGGACACAAGGATTTTAAGAAAGCTTAAAATCGACGGCCTAATCAGTTTTTCAAAACCTTTTTAAAAAACGCGCGCACATTTTTCTGCATTTTAGTTTAGTTTTGCAATTACAGTAACCTGTACACGGGCCGTGCTCGCTGAACACGGGGCCGTGCTGCACATTTTCATAAAACACCCAGTAACAGTAGCTTGAACACGGGTCGTGCTCACTGAACACGCCCCGTGCTCAACAAAATCAGTAACATTAATTAAAACGCCCAGATACAGATTCTGTACACGGGGCCGTGCTCACTGAACACGGGGTCGTGTCCAACCTCTGTTTCCATTTTTATTTTTGTTTTCTGATCTCGAGACTTGGTTGTGGTCTGCTGAGTGATTCTTATGGATCAATACTCAGGAGGTTACAACTACACCTATGGGGAGGATGATTATAGGAGTAACTATTGCACCAATTGTAGTACTCCGCACTCGGTTCAATATAATCACTCATATCAACCATCCACTTCATACATCTACTATGAGGAACCCAGGTACGAGCCATCGACTTCATACACATCCTATGAAGACCAAAGGTATGAACCTCCTCCCTCATACTCATATTTTGATGAACCAAGGTATGAGCCTTCATACTCATACTTTGAGGAACCAAGATATGAGCCACCACCTTCGTATGCTTACTATGAGGAACCATGGCGTAAACAACCCACCTCATACGAGTATTATGAAGAACAAAATTACGACCCTTATCCATCATATGCTTACAATGAAGAACAATGGTGTGAACCATCTACTTCATATGGGTATTATGAGGAACAAAGGATCGAACAACCGGATTCATGCTTTGAAAATCCCGATCCTTTTTCTATAACCGAAGTGACCGATAGGATATTAGAACACCTTAGAGTTATCGATCGCTATATAAAAGAATCTCGCGCAAGGGAAGAGGAGTCCCGCGCAAGAGAAGAATTAAATAAAGAAGAGATAACCGAAAGTGTAAAAATGGAAGAACAAATAAGTGAAGAACCAACACATGAGTTAAACAACAAAAAAGGTGAGTCCGACAACGTTAAAATTCAAAAAGAGTCTAATTTTGAAGAAATTAATCTCTTGTCACCTTCTTTTAAAAATCATTGTTTAGTTCCCACTCATGCTAAGTTTTTAAAAGAATTAAACACTAACACTAAAATTGACGAAACGGTAAGTGTTAAGTTAACTATCGATTAAACTTCGCTAATAAAAGAAGACCCATTTGAAATTAACATTACACCGGTTCCATGTTTCTTTCAAAATTCATTTATTAGTAATGTCACAATTGATAAGGATCTTTGTGTTAACATAATGCCTAACTACATTTTCGAAAAATTAAGTATTAGTGATTTTTCTCCACTTCAAATACCCATTTTTCTATCCAATCAAAACGTAATAAAATCAATCGGTGTAGTTGAGGATGTCTTGGTTCAAACAAATCAAATGGTAGTTCCCACCGACTTTGTCATCCTCGATGACGCTCCCCTAATGTTGGGACGACCATTTGTAAGAAGTGTCGATCTTGAGCAATCAATGAAATATCCATTCGGCAACAATTACCCCCTAATTGAAGATGAAGATGAACCACCCGATACAAGTGAAAAGTTTGACCACTTTATTGAAGAAGAGGTCGCCATAGAACAAACTTTTAAAGTTCTTGATCAAATTGAGCAACCAAATAAGGAGTCTCCTAAAGACCCACCACTTGAGCTCAAAGAACTTCCAAAAGGTTTGGAATATGCTTTTCTAGACAAAGATGGTAAATTACCTGTAATTATTTCATCTAAATTAGATAGTTTAGAAAAAGAAAAATTAGTTAGTCTTTTGAAAAAACACAAAAACGCGATTGCTTGGAAGCTTGTAGATATTAAAGGGATAAGTCCTTCCATGTGCACGCACAAAATTTTAATGAATGATGACTACAAATCGGTAATACAACCACAACGTCGAGTAAATCCAAATGTTCAAGAAGTGGTTAAAAACGAAGTCATCAAATTACTTGACGCCGGACTTATCTATCCTATCTCCGATAGTCCTTGGGTAAGTCCCGTCCAAGTAGTCCCAAAGAAAGGAGGTATGACGGTAATAACTAA
Organism: Helianthus tuberosus; assembly: GCA_030545235.1. NCBI lineage: Eukaryota > Viridiplantae > Streptophyta > Magnoliopsida > Asterales > Asteraceae > Helianthus > Helianthus tuberosus. The sequence goes on from CM060396.1 coordinate 147,147,725, forward strand.
TGAAAAGAATGAACTAATACCAACGAGAACCGTAACAGGATGGAGAGTATGTATAGATTATAGACGATTAAAGAAGCAACAAGAAAAGATCACTTTCCTTTACCCTTCATTGATCAAATGTTAGAAAGATTATCCGGTCATAAATTTTACTGTTTCTTGGATGGTTTTTCAGGTTACTTTCAAATCCCGATAGCACCCGAAGACCAAGAAAAGACAACTTTCACATGTCCCTATGGAACTTTTGCTTATCGACGCATGCCATTTGGTCTATGTAATGCCCCTGCAACATTCCAACGTTGCATGGTAGCCATTTTTCATGACATGATAGAAAAAACAATGGAAGTCTTCATGGACGACTTTTCTATCTTTGGGGATTCATATGACCAATGCCTCGATAACCTTGAACGAATGCTATCCCGATGTGAGGAAACTAACCTCGCCCTTAACTGGGAAAAATGCCATTTCATGGTAACGGAGGGAATAGTGCTCGGTTATAAAATCTCAAGAGAAGGAATGGAGGTGGATCGAGCCAAGATTGACACCATTTCTAGATTACCACCTCCATCCTCCGTTAGAGCTATCAGAAGCTTCCTAGGGCATGCCGGATTTTATAGGCGGTTTATCGAGGACTTTTCTAAAATTTCTAGGCCTCTAACAAAATTACTTGAAAAAGATGCTCCTTTCATCTTTGACAAGGATTGCAATCAAGCATTTCTAACCTTAAAGGAAATGCTAGTCAATGCACCTATCATGATAGCGCCTGATTGGAAATTTCCTTTCGAAATCATGTGTGATGCGAGTGACTTTGCAGTTGGAGCTGTCTTGGGACAAAGAAAAGAAAAGCATTTTCACCCCATTTATTATGCTAGTAAAACACTTAACGATGCACAAGAAAATTACACAACCACTGAAAAAGAATTACTAGCTGTGTTATTTGCTTTTGATAAATTTCGTTCTTATCTTGTTCTTTCTAAAACTATAGTCTATACAGATCATGCAGCCATTCGATATCTCTTCAAAAAGCAGGATGCAAAACCACGTTTGATTAGGTGGATTCTACTCCTCCAAGAATTTGATATTGAGATCAAAGACAAAAGAGGAGTAGAAAATACCGCAGCAGATCATCTTTCACGCTTAGAAGACCCAGCTTTGGAGGCAACCAGGGACGAACAAATAAATGAAAAATTTCCAACGGAGTCCCTAGAAATGGTGGAATACAAAGAAGAACCATGGTACGCCGACTATGCTAACTACCTAGCTAGCGGTATAGTCGCTAAGGGTTGGCCACATCATCAAAGAAAAAAATTCTTTGCCAATGTGAAACACTATTTTTGGGAAGATCCATATCTTTTCAAAATGTGTGCCGACCAACTCATCCGCCGATGCGTCCATGGTAGCGAAGCACGAAGAATTCTCCGCCATTGTCATGAAGGTCCATACAGAGGGCATCATGGTGCCTCAAGTACCGCACGAAAGGTATTTGATTCAAGATTTTATTGGCCGACCATTTACAAAGACGCCCAAAACTTGTCAAGACATGTGATGCTTGCCAAAGAACAGGTAATATTTCTTCCAAAAACGAAATGCCACAAAATGGCATTCTTGTTTGTGAGATTTTTGACGTGTGGGGACTCGACTTTATGGGACCTTTCCCACCATCAAAAGGAAACAAATATATACTTGTGGCAGTAGACTACTTGTCTAAATGGGCCGAGGCCGAGGCACTTCCAACAAATGATGGAAGAGTCGTGGTAAGATTTCTGGAAAAAATATTTTCTCGTTTTGGCACACCTAAAGCATTAATAAGTGATAGAGGTACCCATTTTTGCAATCATCAACTTGAATTTTTTTTAACAAGATATGGGGTCTATCACCGGGTCTCAACGGCATATCACCCTCAAACAAACGGACAAGCCGAAGTTACTAATAGAGGTTTAAAACGAATACTCGAAAAAACCATAGGATTGAATAAAAAGGAATGTGCAGATAAATTAGATGATGCTTTATGATGGGATTTTCGAACGGCTTATAAAACAACAATAGGTACAACCCCATATAAGCTAGTCTATGGAAAAAGCTGTCACTTGCCAGTAGAAATTGCACACAAAGCCTACTGGGCAATTAAAAATGTAAACTTAGATTTAGAATTTGCTGGTAAAAATCGATTTTGTCAACTAAATGAATTAGACGAACTTAGAAATTATGCATACTCAAACTCCGAAATTTTATAAGGAAAGAATGAAAAATTTGCATGATAAACATATTAAACCTAATGAATTTCGAGTAGGAGATCTAGTTCTTTTGTTTAATTCACGACTTCGATTATTTCCTGGTAAATTAAAGTCTAGGTGGTCAGGACCTTTTTCCATCACCCATATTTTCCCACACGGTGCAATAGAAATTAAATCTCGGAATGGACCCCCATTCAAAGTCAATGGCCAACGGCTGAAACTCTATCAAGGATTCATTGAGGATGAAGAGGAGGAGATCTCGCTTCAAACGATTGAAGAATGAAAACATCATCATCATACCTGGTAAGTTATGAACGATAAGGACGACATCTAAATCGGTAAGTCTTCTAACCAAACTTTTTGGGAAACAACGGGCACTCACACTAGCACTAAAAAAAAATTCAAAACTTTGCTCGGCACGAGGCCGTGTCCGCTGGACACGGGGCCGTGTCCGCGCTGCAGTCGGGATAAAACCCCTTTTTCATAACAGTTACTTCATTCCACACGCCCCGTTTCCCCAAAAACATTCTGGTTCCTGGCGATTTTCCGCAGATTTTCAACGTCTCCTATCATTTTAACAACATCAAGGTATGATTCTATCACTATTCTTAGTTAGTTTAGTTACTTGCATGTAGTTAAAACACCAAAAATTTGGGGAAAAATCTAGGGTTCTTGAAGTTCATCCGGATCGAACCTCAAATTTTTGTTTAGATCTGTTAGCATTTAGTTAGATTAGTGTTATGGGAAGTGAATCCACTTGTATTGTTCATAGATTCGCCCGATTTCTCACAAAAACCACAAACCCTTGTTTTTGAACCGAAAAAGATAAAATTGATAGGGTAAACGGGTTGTTTTGGGAAAAACGGCACTTGGGGTTTCATTTTCGGGGGAAACTGCACCCATTGAACCAAAAATTTTCAAGTTTTTGAACCCGGGTCAAAAAATGGAATTTTTGTGTAACAGACGCCTGGACACGGGGCCGTGTGCGCTGAACACGGGGTCGTGTCCAGCCCACTGTTTGCATATTTTGTCCGAAAATCCTAATGTTTCGTGCTAACTTTTGGTGTATTCTTTCAGATGTCAAGGAAGTTCACAAGGTTGAGCGCAAATGAGCTCGATGCAAGGGCTAGATACGAAGTACTTCAAACAAGGCCGGAGGAATACCCGAGGCAAGCATGCACGGATTTGTTAACATTGGTGAACCAACTCGACCGCTTCAACAACCTTGTCACAGGACCTCTAAGAATCACTTTAACAACTCGACTCCGTTCCGTCCACGAATGCACTTTGGAATTCTATAGCACCTTCACATTCAACTCAAGGTGCGACCCATTCGACAATGATGGGGTAGCGTTCCGATGTGGCGGAACTAGGTATTCAATCTCTATGGCACAATTCGGGTCGATTATCGGGTTGTATGCGGAAGAAGATGCGGGAAACGAGGAAAATACCGGAGGGATGCGAAAGATAGACGAAAACGATCGCCAAGCCGCGTGGGCTCAGATTGGTGAAGGGTACTACAATCCGAGCAGCACGAAGAGCACAAAGTTGAGGGATCCGTTCTACCGATACATCCATAGGCTCCTCGGCTACTCTCTTAGTCAAAGGCATGATAGCGGCGGCGTCGTTGGGTTAAGAGATCCTGTTGTCCTCCACAGTATCCATAACCGTAGGCACCTCGATGTTCCTTTCCTCATGCTCCGAAACATGCATCTGAACCGCCTTGCTTCTACACCAACCCCCATCTTCTTCGGAGGATGGGTGTACCGTCTCTTCAAGCACTTCACCAACATACCTAGGTCATTCGGAAGGAGCCCATGGTCGGGTAGGATGGATATACACATCTGCTGCTCAATGAACCTAATGTATGAGGCTGAAGACGGGACGGTGAGCTTCCAAAGGATGCAAGGGCATGCATGGAACCCGCAAGAGGCACTTGTCCTCCACGCTCCACAACATCATCAATACCAATACCAGCCCCATGGTGATCCGGGCCAATCCTCCTCCTCAGGAGGTGGTTTTCCTAACTTCCAAAGTTTACATGATTTGTTGCAGGAAAACCTCATGTGCACCAGGAACACCTACAATATGGAAAGCAACACGTACAACCGGGTTGGGGCAATCGAGAGAAACATATCCGATATCCAAGATGATATTGGAAATATCCGGGAGTACATTGCGGGCCATGGGGGAGATGATGATGATGAGGACGAGGACATGGATTAGGAGGAGCAAAGGAAGAAGCGGTTAGTTGGTGATTACCCAGGTTAACTTTTAATCTTGAACAATTTAAGGCCTGCGTGCCAAATGTTGAACAATTTACTTTCCCTAACTTCTTTTATTTTCTGCACTTATTTTTCTTTTTCTTTTTTTTACTTTGTTAACATGGATGTTGAACTTGGTAAAAATTAGGGTATTTGCTATGGTGTGGTATAGTGTTTATTGATTAAGCAGGTATAAACGAGGCTTAGAGTACTAAGCATTAGTACTACTAAAGCCGGGACAGGAAAACCGAAGAAAGAAACCTGTTTTTCAAGCTTGCAGATTGTCCACACGGGGCAGTGTCCAGCCGACACGCCCCCGTACCCACTCTCCTGAACCTGCTGTTTGTTTTAAATTCTGTAGACCTTGACAGACACGGGGCCATGTCCAGCCGACACGCCCCCGTGCCCACCTTCTGTAAGTTTTCGTTACTGGCACCTGAACACGGGGTCGTGCCCACTAGGCATGGGGCCGTGTTCAGCGCCCAGTAACACAAAATTTTTGCTTAAATCACACCTTTTACACATTCAATCAACCTAAAAACTTATTTTTGGGATACATTGAGGACAATGTGTAATTTAAGGGTGGGGGGATGCTAAAACCTTGAATCTTGCAAGTCCTAAATACAAGTCTTACACAAAACTCTATTGGAACCGCTAATCACCCTAAATTTTTTCAAAAATTTTCATTTTTTTTTCTTGTCTAGGTTTAACTTGGGAATTTCAAAGTTCTAAAAAGGTTATATTTTTACAAATTTACAACCGATAGCGTCGTGATAAAAAGAACCAACATAAGAAAATTATGAAAAGGCATGACAAGCTTAGTTAAAATTTAATTATATATACTTGATCACATAAAAATCCATTCCCACAAAAGTGAGTTTTGAGCCTTTATTGAGCATACAAATACATATCTTTAAACTAAATGCTCATTTTTCGTTTCTTGTGTGAATAGCCGCTCGGTTCTTACAACTCTAGAACTTGCCATGACGATACATTCCCGGTCCTTACCAACTTAAACCCGAGTAAGTAAATGATGGAGGCATTAGGACTAACCCCTTTTTATTTCTACACCATTATTTTTTTTTACCACCTACCCAAAATCCCCCTAGTTAGCCCCTTTGAGCCTAAACCTTTTCATTTCATAACCCAAACAAACACCCTTTCACCCACCAAAACCTTTTTCATTTTTAACCCTTTGTTTTAGTAACTAGCTCGGTTCTTTGTATGACTTTTCAAAAAAAAAAAAAAGTGTTGATGATGAAGCAAAAACAAATAAACAAGCAAGTTCATCAAAAATAACTTTGTTTGAAAAATAGCTTCATCAAAATAAAAAAAAAATTGAAAAATAGAAAGTCTTACGAAAACCGATGCTTTTTACGCTTTTCGCCCTTTCTACTAACCACTAACCACTAACCCAACCACCTACCTTTAACCCAAGCCTAACCCTTCACCCAAAAAGTCCTCTTGATATTTACAAAGGTATATAGTTAAAAAAGGAGGATGATTGATTGATTGCTTGGCAAGCCTATAGTAGGAGTAAGTTCCATGCCGCTCTCGAGTGATCCACTAAAATACATTTTCGGCCGAGTGTTGAGTGATGCCCCGTGAGGTATGTGAACGTGTATATAAAGAGAATTTTAAAGAGGCATGTTATGCCCTAATAAGTAGTTTATCTTATGGAAAGTTTTAAATAAATCAAGACTAATAGGATTGTAAATAAATAAAAATAAAACTTAATAAAGAATCTTGGAAATCTCGACACTCTATGAGAAGCCTAAAAACTTTCTCTTCTACCCATTCCATTTGGGAGTGTAAAGCCACATTATAAAGAGTTTTGCTTGAGGACAAGCAAAGATTCAAGTGTGGGGGTATTTGATGTGTGCAAAATGCAACATATAAATTACATCAATTGTGGCATAAAACTAACCCTTTTTTAGTACTAAAGTTGGAAAAAGTGTGCTTTTGTCTTCCTTTTGTATTTTCAGGATTAAATGAGCTCAAATTAACAAAAGAAGCAAAAAGACAGCAAAATCTAACATAAATTCAAGAAAAGGAACAAACGTGACATGCCCGACCCCACGACAACATCTTCCCAAGCAAAACAAGAAGACAGAAGACTGAAGACGCCCCGTGCTCAACCAGCATGGGGGCGTGCCCAAGTGTCAGCAGAAAAGACAAAGTGGTAGAAGCTTCTATTGCCCACCACAGGGCCGTGCTCAGCGGGCACGGGGCCGTGGTCAACTATAAGATTCGCAGAATCTAGGCAAATCTTCATAGTATAGATATGCTTCTGCACACGGGGTCGTGCCCAGCGGACACGGTGGCGTGGTCAACTAATAAAGACAAGCTGCAATAAATGAAGAAAGAGAAGGATGTGGACACGGGGCCGTGCCCACTGGACACGGGGCCGTGCCCAAGCTTCTGTTCAGCCTATAAATAGGAGTGCTTGGCTTAAGCTCAAACCATCCCTTGGCACACCACCTCTCTCACACTTCACCCACCACCCACCATAACACCATCATCCACCACCATCATCCATTATCCATCATAGAGTGTGTGAGTCGTCTCGGGATCCAAGATTGATCGTAAGAGTTCTTGACAATCAAGGCGATGTTTGCCTAAGTCTCTTACATCACTTGGTGAAGACAAAGTGTCTAGTGTAATACTTTTTATTTTTAATCTTTTCGCACTTTTTAATTGGTTATGTATTAATGACTTTAATAACTAGTTAATTCTTATGTTGAAGGTGATTCTTCCTTATCGTTTGTCCGTGGTGTCTTGGCATTATTTTACTGTCTATATAAAATTAAAGATTTTCACCATTCATATCTCCACGGTCTATATGGAGGTATGTTGGCTACTTGGTCGGGGGTTAAGGGAACGGTTTGGTAAGAGTCTTGCCGTTGTTCAGCGTTTAGAGATCCTGCAAGGGACCTGGGTCAAATTTAGTAGGACCTCCTTCAATACTTAGCGGTATTGGATGGCGGGGGTCCAAACTCTTTGATCCCCTCCTAAGTTAACTATATTAATACTATAACCCGGCTACTTAGGACTGTATCCTTGCTGACTCCGACTACTTAGTCGAGGGTAACGTCACCTCCAAAAGAGGGGCCTACCATAATTTGCATTAATAACTCAATTCATTATCTTTCAATAATCCGACCCTTTAGGATTGTATCCTTGCTGACTCAAACTACTGGGTTGAGCGTAACATCACCTTCAAAAGAGGGGCCTACTACAATAACTAAGATAATATCTTAAATAAGTGCAAAAGTGCGGAAATAATCAAAGGTTACACTAAACACGAGTCGGAACCAAGTGATTCATCTTGTCTATCTGTTTTTATTTTTATTTTTCAGCATTTTAGTTAATTTTCTTAGTTTAAAACATTTTTCTAACTTTTTGATTTGATTAGACGTTGAGGATAAACCGGTACTTAAAGCTCTTGTGTCCTTGGACGACCTCGGTATCTTACCAACACTATACTACGCTCACGATGGGTGCACTTGCCCATATGTGTGTTTAGTGTTAGTAAATATCGTTTTTTATAAATTTAAAACTTGACTAAAAAGTGTAAAAAGGGCTTAAAATATATTTAAACTTATATATACACTTCACACGCATCAGCAGACTGAACGCACCTTCCAAATTCTTGAAGACATGCTTCGAGCATGTGTAATCGACTTTGGTAACGGCTGGGAGCGGCATCTACCTTTAAGTGGAGTTTTCGTATAACAACAATTACCATACCAGCATCCAGGTTGCTCCGTTCGAGGTATTGTACGGACGGAAGTGCCGATCACCTCTTTGTTGGGCAGATGTTAGAAACAGCCAAATCCCTGGCCCAGAACTCATCGTAGACACAACAGAGAAGATTGCTCAGATACGACAACGAATGGCGGCAGCTCGTGACCGTCAGAAAAGCTACGCTGTTAAGCGCAGGAAACCACTCGAGTTCCATGTTGGGGATCGAGTACTACTTAACGTCTCACCTTGGAAAGGTGTAGTTTGTTTTGGTAAACGAGGCAAACTTAACCCGCGATATGTCGGACTTTCTAAATCACGGAGGGAATTGGCAAGGTTGCCTACAGATTGAATCTACCAAAAGAACTCAGTGGAGTTCACAACGTATTCCACGTGTCGAATCTGAAGAAGTGTCTGCCAGATGAGACCCTCATAGTTCCATTCAAGGAACTCAGTATCGACGATCAGCTGCGATTCGTCGAGGAACCGGTAGAAATTACAGACCGAGAAGTTAAGGTTCTCAAACGTACCAGGATACCCATAGTTTGAGTTCATTGGAACTCCCGTCGTGGCCCAGAGTTCACCTGGGAACGAAAAGACCAAATGAAACTCAATTATCCCCAGTTGTTCGAGAAAAGTGCAACCACTACTGAGGCTGAAGCAACTGCGGAATTTCGGGATGAAATTCCAAACCAACGGGGGGATGATGTGACACCCCAGGAAAACAACGCAACACAACTAGCTTCCTCAGTAACTACATGCTAAATTTTGGGATGAAATTTCTTTCAAGTTGGGGATAATGTGACAACCCGAGTTTTCAAGGTCTCTACTCGACTTAATACTTGTTTGCAAAGTGTTGTTTATATATATATATATATATATATTTGGTGTGCATTATAAGTGTGTATGTTGATACATGTTTTGTATTAGTAATATGTTTCGTCAAGAAGCTGGCCGGCGAAAACATAATGGGCTTTTGGCCCACTGATGATCTGTTATAATGTTTTGTTCCCAACCTTTAAGTGAAAATTTCAATCGGCAAAACCCTAACCACCTCTCACCTTCTCTCTCTCCCTATCCCTTGTGCGACGGCAGCCTTGAAACCCTCGAAGCCTCTTTCATCGACTGGTTCATTGTTTCTCCTGTTTGGGTTAGTGATCAACTATTGATAATTATTTGATTGAAATTATTATGGTTTATTTGTTTGATATCATGTATTAACTGTTATTGTGAAGGGTTTATGATCATATGATTGGATAATGATTGATGAACAAGTGGTTAGATCTTCGTGATTTTGAATGGTTCTGGTTAATCTTTGTGGTTAAGTGATCGTATATGGTCTGTTGAGAATGATAGACTGTTAGTATTGTCATGATTATAAGCAAATGATGCTGATTGTATGGTAGAATTGATGATACTAGTGTAACTGTTAGTATGTGAATAGGGTTCTGGTATTACGTAACTGCTGTTGATGAAAACTGTTGTTGATGAAAAACCCTAGTCGACGAAATCACGACCCCGGTGAAATCATGACCATACGAAAACACAGGGACCAGCCGAAAACCCTAAGTGATTTCGCCATGCCTTAAGCTCGACGAAAATCCTTGGGATTTCGTCGCCTGAAGGGTTTTCGCCACTAGGGATTTCGTCGCATGTTCTGACATAGTAACTCTATTAAGTTAAGTCTGCTAACTCTGTTAAGTCTGTTAAGTATGTTAAGCCTGTTAATTGATAATTATGTTAGAAAAGACTGAGAACTCAATTATGTGAAGCATGAATCGCATGAACCTGATTAACTGCTTATGTGTTACATGATGTTAACTGTCAAGCACACATTATGAAATTTGATTTACATGTGAAACCTTATAAACATAAACTGATTGTAATTACGTGCATACTATAGGCTTTGACTGAATCGTTTGTGCAAGTAGATAAGCATACCGAGCAAACCAAGGTGAGTTCACACTTTCCACAAGGCATGGGATTCCCAAGGGTTGGGAATGGGTAAATGATTGAAACTGAAACTGCGTGATCTCCTGATTGGAACACGTACACACCCTCTTTATTGAAGGGTGACAACATGTGATAAGGAATTGATTTGGAACCTACGAAATCTCCTGGTTTGGGGATTTCGTACACACCCTCTTTATTGAAGGGTGACAACACGGATACTAGACCAAAATCTCTATCATGAAGTCCCTCCTTTTATATCGACTTAATCGTCGGGCCAATGGTGAGCGGGTCATTAGTTAGATAGCGCTATTTAGGTTTGACAAGCCTCACACTGTGCCGCAGAGGACGGGCGTGAACTAAAGGATCTGGGCGCATCAATGATGATAGACATTGACGCTAGGGCACCAACTTACTTCAGTCAGTGGTCGATATGGTAACAGGTCTAGTGGTTCACATGGGGTAGCCTCCACTGGTTATGGTTTGGGAAACAAGGAATTGGATAACTTATGGTTTACGAATAAACTTATGGTTTTTGGAACAACTTTAAAATGGACAACCAACTGTGAACTCGCTCAACTTTGTTGTTGATTCGTTTTACATGTCATGCTGGCCTTTAGGTGCATATTGTTGGAACTTGCTGTCTGGGAGGCTGGAGTGGTCATGGGTCGAGTACATGGAATCGCAACACAACACTAATGGTTTCTACATGTGGTTTATAAACTCTTAACGAATGGATTATGCTTCCGCTGTATACTATGATTTATTTGTAACGCTGTAACACTTAATGTTAATAAATGAAAGTTTTATTTAAATATACCTATGAGTTCAATGTGATTGGTGGCTTGGATCCTGGTATGTCACACGCCCTGCGGTTATTCCGCATGTGGTATTTTGGGGGTGTGACACCATGTTCCAACTAAGGATCAGCTGGTAGATGTGCTAACCAAAGCATTAGACACATCCACCTTTGAAAGCTTGATCTCTAGGATTGGCATGCTAAACATGGAATAACAGGAAAAATCCTGTTTTTCTATGAATAAAAGCATTAAAATGTTTTTAGAAAATCAAAAATCCATCCTTAAATATAGCTAAAAATGAACTTTTCATTAAAATCCTTAAAAAGTCTGCCATAACCACTGCTTTGTTCAAAAGTCTGCTCTACTTAAAAATCTGTCCACTGCTGAAAGTCAACCCCTGTTCTCTCATTTCTTGATATGCACTGTTGTTCAAAATCAGTGTTTTATCCACTGATGTGCTATCCACTGATAGTAAAAATCTCCCACTGCTTTCATTTTTACCATTACAACCACTGGTCTTGTTCCATCAGTGGTCTTCATAAAAGATAAATTGTCCTTCATCTCATCAGGGGTTGGCATGTGGACAGTACATAGCGGTCAGATCTTTTGTAACCGCTGCCACATCAGCATTCACTTTTTCCTTTATAAAACCCTTCCAAACCCCAAACAGTGTTTTACTGTCGAATTGAATTCTCAAAAATTCCTTTCTCAAAGCAGTTCTCATCTCATTTTCTCAAATTTCTTCACAAACTTCTTCGATCGTCTTCTCCAAAATGACTAAATCGAAGTCACCTGCACAATCCACTTCCAAATCTTCTCGTAAAAAGGCCGCTCAAACGGCTACACCCATCGAAATACCATACAAAGCACCTCACAATTATCTAGGTCTTTTGACAAAACCAGGCACCACTGATGCTTTCGATTCCATCATTGACATCATGTCTACATCAAAGTATAATACTTTGTTAACAGCAGATGCTCCAATTTACTTGGACACCCAAAGAGAGTTCTGGAAGAATATTACCCTTGACAAACAAGGCAAAAATGTCATAGCCATTAACTCTTCTCTAATGGGTAAACCTGTCAAAATCACACCACAATCCATCTCGGAAGTCTTTGAACTCAATGATCAGCAAGGTAAAACTTCTTTTCCTAAAAATGAGTTCAAAACTGATTTCCTTGAAAGAGGGTATGCAGAACAAATTAAAAAGGATACCTTACAAAAAGGTAATTTTCCACCTGCAACAAGATTTCTGTTCCATACCCTGCTTATGTGTGTTTCAAACAAAACCACTTCTTTTAATGAGATACCATTAAAGATTCAAAACCTGGGATATGCTATTCTTCAAGATGAAAATTTCAATTACTCCCAGGAAATCTTTAATGATTTGGATAAAAATGTTGATAAAAAACCATTCTTACTTTTTCCAAGATTTCTAAGTTACTATTTTAAAAATGCTTCTGCAATAAAACAAGGTGTATCTTTTCAAATAAACAGCTTAACTGCTGAAACTTTTACAAGAATGTCAACACCTTGCAAAACACAAGCAGAGGTGCCTGAGCAGACTTTAGCAGCTACCACTGCTCCTCAGGTATCTGTTGCTGAGCCCACTGCTCAAGGTGATCAAAGCAGCAAAACAACTGCTTTGAAACCCACACCTAAAATCACCAAAAAGCCAAAACAAAAGAAAACTCAAACCCCCCCCCCCAAACCTATCAAAAAGGCAACTCTGGAGGATGAGATACCAGAGCAACTGCCAGTGACAGCACAAAAGTCACAAGAAACCACTGCTGCTACTTCCTCACAGCAGTTGGTACAAATATCTCAACCCATGGCTGAAACTCCTCCTGCTTCTTCTGAAAAAGAACAGGTTGTACAAATCGGGACACCACAATATGATGCTCTGGAATCACTTGCTTCCATCATCCACAACCCAATGCCCAGGGCCAATTCTCTTTCTACACCCAACCTCACCTCCACAATTCCCCCACCAACTAAACTATTGTTGGATGCTATTGATCTGAACCAGGCACAAACCAGTCCTTCTCACTCACCTATCAATGAGAACATACTTCAACAAACGACTGGGTCTGATGTATCAATCATAGCTAACCCACCAACAAGACCTGAGGAGGTTACACCCCTTGAGTTATAAGTAACTCTTGGTGGTAATCCAAGTGAAGCAGCCACTACAAGTGCTGAACCCATTGATTTGCATTTGGACATTGGTTACATCAATAAGACTTCCTTGGAGGCAATTCCTTCTATAGCACCTCTGATAACCACTAGTGAGTTTGTTCTGACCACTGGTACCATCAAAAGGTTATCAAGTATTGAGGGAAGAAGTCCCCAGTACCAAGAAAAAGGGGCATCAGTGGATGACTTTTGGAATACATTCCCTAAGTCAACCACTATTCAAACCACTGTTAGTGGGAAATCAGATGATCCCATTAAGTTGGGTGATGGTTTAAAGTACTAAGAATTGAAGGGTAGAATTGACAAACTGGATACCTCTGTTGCAGAAATCAAAGAAATGATGCAACAGTTGTTGAAAGTTCAACAGGTGCAACCCACTGCTGTTCCAGCTTAAGCATCTGCTTCACCATAAGCACCTGCTGCAAATGAGTTATGGAGTTTATTTCAACCCCTGCTCCAACAACAAAGACAAACGGCTGATCAGCAACATGCAATACATGTACAAGAGCTGAGAAACATAATGGAGTCCAGGTTTAGAAACACCCAATCAGACATCAAGGCTATAAAGGCCCATCTCTTGAACACCACTGGCACTGCTCCTCCCACTGTTCTCTTCATTGATCAACTACCCCAGATAATGCCAAAAAGGGGGAGAAAATCAAGGAGTGGAAGAAGAAGGGAATAGATGATGGTCTATTTATTGAACAAGAAAAAGATGCAATGACTAAAAAGATTCCCTTGCCAGATGGTAGCAAAAAGATTTATGTTACCACAAATGCACTTGCTGAAGCAAAAGCGAGTGTAAAAAAGGACAGAGAGGCAACGGACATGTCCAGGTGGAATAAGGAGAAAAGAGCTTATATGGAGCTGAATGCGCACGGTTGTTCTGAGCCAAAGGATGTTAAAAATCCTGAGCCAAAAAGAAATCCCACTCGAAAAGTGAGGGAACCCAAATCCATACCATCCAGACTCACAAAGCATACTCCCAAACCACCGTTCAAAAGCCTCCAACATCAATCTTCCATTCAAACAGTTGTTGTAACTCCTACTGTATCAACAACTACTGATACTTCAGTGGTTTCAACAACTGTCAGCCAAACACCTGCTATCACTTCAACACACACCACAACCACTGCCTTACCACCACCACCAAAAATCATTTCACCATCAAAACCACCATCACCATTAAAAACAATCTCACCACCATCACCTCTTGCCAAAAAATAGAAGACATCAGATGTTACAACATCTGTTGTAATGACAACAGTGGTTGAAACACCAGTTGTTTCAACAACTGTAAGTCAGCCACCTTCTACCACTAAAATCACCACCACTGATCCATCCAAAACATCATCAGCCTCTCCTATAATAAAAAGGAGAAGGATTTTCATACCTGATGATGACTTTCCATCACCACCACCAACATGTTCACAATCCCTTGCACTTATTCCAAACCCTTTTCCTCTCTCATCAGCTCTAGTACAACAACCAATCCCTATCATCACTCTTGCAGGTTTCCAATATCCTCTTGAACTCATTGCAGTCAGAGAAGAGATTAAATCCTTCTACTATGAGGATGATCCTGCTAAAAGGAAGTTGCCATCTGTTAAAGGATATCCTAGGCCTAACAACATTGAAGAGTACTTGAAAATTAAAGCTCTACAGGCAGAAGATATTTCTAAAAGAAATTCTCAAGGTAAGACTGACAAAGAAATTCAAAGGCATTACCAATTTTTATTCACTCAAGTCAGATCCTTAGGGCAGTTTGCAAAGAATGTATGTAGACAAATTTCAGAAAAAGCAGATGAATCTTTGAGAAAAGACTATATTGAAAACATCATGGCTCATAAGAAATACAAGGGGGAAAAATATATGTACAAAGAGTAGACCATTCCTGAGCTTGAAAGTGAAGCAGCCAGGATTCAAGAAATGATTAAGAATAAGGTCAAGCACACTCCTCCAGATTGGTCAAAGTACAAAAAGAATATGCCTGAAAAGACATTAGAGCTGAGGAGAATGAAAGAGGAATTAGTTGCTGCTGATTATGGGTCTAAAAATCAAGTGTCAAGATGGAAAGAAGACAAAGTCAGGACCACCTACAAAAGGTTGGAGGAATTAAGGAAGAAACATCCTAAAGTTCCACAAAAACCTGACTACCCTGAAGCAGAGGTTTCAACAAGACCACCAAAGCTGCAAATCAGGAGATCCACCGCTCCAGCTGGTGCTGCCATCTACAAAAGAAGACAACAACAGTTGGATACTGAAACAGTGGCAGAATTAATGGCAGGAGATGAACTTGTAAAAGAAGGCATTAAGAAGATGATAGCTGAAACTCTTGGCCTAAACCAACCTGCAAGCACTATTTAAACAGTCATCACAAGGCCTGCATCACCAAACTCCCCATCTAATAAAAATCTCCCAAGAAACCCACCAGACTCAAAAGTACTAAAATGGAAAACTGACAAACAGACCCATGTACTGACAATGTTCAAGTCTAGTGGAGAAGCGAAGAAAATAACAAAGGAACAAGCACTTGGCCTAAGTCTTGAAGATTTGCAGGATCTCCTTGATCTTCCACTATGCAAGGATGATGATGACACAGATGCCTTAGCTTTTGAGTTACAACTCAAAGGGAAAATAAGGGAACTGTTGATGAGGTAATAAAGATCTACCAATAATGAAGGGTTTTGGCATTATCTGTTCCAGGGGGAGATTTTTGGGATTGAACCCTATCAGAGGAACATATAATTAAAGCCAAAACTGGATCAGAGCAGTGGATCCAGAATAAGTAGATGTTATGTACTCAAGTCTCTCCCCTTGAAAGTGGTTTCAACATCTGCTAACCTCCTATCTACTGATCGGTACAACTGCTGACCTACAACTGCTGATCAAGTCAAAGGTTGATGATGACTAAAGCCCTGCTGTTCAATCTACTGCCTTGAGTCAAGCACTGCTGGGTTATATCAACTGTTGCTGGGTTCACATCAATGGAAGGATTCAGCAGTAGTTTAGTTTGTCTTTATGTAATGAATTGTACTAGCAGTTGTTAGCATAGCAGTACTTGTATAGATCAGAGGTTAGAGTTTGTTAGGAGGTTAGATGTCACTTTCATGGTGACGTCAGCAAAGATGCCACAGTGGTTTGTCCGTGCCTATAAATAGAACAGTACCCTGTACTGTTCTATTAGCTCTTCACCATCTTTCTTCCTGTATGAACAAATCATTGTGAGCTCAGGCTGAGGGGGAGTTTGTTGCATACATGCAATTGTAATCGGTGTTTGGAATAAATTTAAGCATTCGGTTAATTGTTGAAAATGTGTGTTGAAAGCAATTCTCCTGTTTGATTGTGAAAAGTTTGTTTCCATTTATATTCCACTGCACATCTCTTTCATTGTTCATCTAAATTCAAACATAAAACACAATCAAAACCGAACTCAGATCCTAACATCTTTTGGTTATCCTGATTGTAGTATTAAAGGTTTAGGATCCTAACTTGGATTCTCAGGTATGATCCTTATTTACCTTCACTTTATTCTTAATTTATTTGAGTTACCCTTATTCTTTGACAACATGATATATGATCCTCAATATACATCACTTTTTGAATTTTTCGATTATAGGATATTTGATCCTTGATCACATCTTAAGCTTTTTTTTAACAAAATCTAATATACTTTTGTCCTAAACTTGCAAATTCAAAAAAATAAACAATAACAACTCAAAAGACACAACTTATACAACATGAGATAGCCAAAAGATTAAGGTTTTATTTATTTATCAAAGGTTAAACCCTTTAAAGGTTGTCAAAATTGCCAACCCAAGTTTCTACCAGCAAAACGTGGCCCGTCCACTTGGGTTGGCAAAGGGTGTCCATACTAAGTGTTCAATAGGTGCAGGAAATAAAAGCGAGGGGCACCAAAGGCTTCATCCTCCACAAACAGAAGGACCCATCCACCTTTGTTACTGTTTTGGTCAAAAATCAGGCTAGGATAATGTAACCAAATCTTTGTTGTGAGGAATGATGCTTGAAACAATGAACAAATGTATGAACAAACTAGCAAATGAAATGAACAAGTGACACAAGGATTTATACGAGGAAAAAGCCCTTGATCAAGAGTTGATCTCCGGTACAAAAAACCTCGGGTGATGGAAACTACCGATCACCAACTATAATTAAACAAATGATTGTTACAACCCGGGATGATAACAAGCTTGTTACAAGGATCACTAGAGTGCAATGTGTATGAAATCGCCAAATCAACTGTTGAGAGCTTGCGAGAGTGTGAGTGTTAACTAACTTAGCCAATTGTTCTTATTCAAGCTTGTTATCCCCTTTAAAAATAGAAATAACTTAAACAACTAACTATCCGCAATTTATGCTAGCCCCCCACTACTTCCATAACGGTTACTCCAGCTGAACACGTGCGGAATATTGAGAGCATATTCTCCTTGAATATCAGTAAGACCAAGTCCAACATGTATACTCCTGCAAAAAAAACTCAAACATAGTGAAGGCAACCGTTAGTGTAAGGATAACAATAAGGATCCTGGATCCTGATCCTGCAATGACTTCCGAGGATCCTTAATTCAAACAGAATTAAGGATCCGTGATCCTGGCAGTATTTGAGGATCCGTGATCCTTAGCTATAGAAAATCTATCCCTAACAATTGCCCCCAAAATATGAGGAGTAAAGTGTAAATTAACGAGTTATATTTTTTAATCTTATCTACAACTAACTAGCCAACGGAATTATAGACGTTTAAGCCGAACTAGCCGTTACACCTCATACGTCATTGAAGTGACAATCCTGCAGAATCATCATTATATATAGGTTAGAGATAAGGATAAATGTACATTTAAATTCGAGCGATACTTCCTTTAAATCCTCATTTAAAGATCAATCAGGTATCTCTCTCCTCCTCTCTTCATCTTCTTAGTCTGTTCTTCTTCAAAATCTTTAGATCATAATGAAGTTACGATCATCCCCCGCCAAGGATCACCAGAAAGATAGTCCTTTGAAAAGCCAAGGGATTATCAAAAATCTTTCGAAGGAACTCTGCAACTTCACTGATCCGGAGATTGACCGGATTCACCACTGTTTTTTGGCAAATCCGTCTTCAAGTCCTTTGACCCTACTGCCAAAAGCGACTTTGTCTCTGAAACTTGGGTTGCTTTTCCGGCTACCCCATTCCTGATAGGATACTCCTATCCTTTCCCTGCCTTCACTGAATCCTTCTTTTCTCTCACCAGCATGTGCTACATTCAGGCCATGCCAATGATGTGGAGGGTTTTATATACCCTAGAGAACATCATTGAGCAGAAAGGCATAGAGTTTGGGATGTCGGAACTGGCTGAACTGTATAACCTTGTGAGCCATGGTTCATACCGCTACCTGTTCAAACATAGACCCGGTGATGCACACCCAATCCTCAAGACCATGAAGAATGACACCAACTGGAAGAAGGTTTTCTTCTTTGTTAGGAGGGATTCAATCCCGGATGGGAAGGATCTTCCTAGAAATTGGACCACCCATGGTAGGATAGAGGATCCTTATAGAAGGATCATAGGATAACCCTATTTCTATTGAGGATAACTGATTTTTTCCTGTCTTTTTGTATAGCTATCTCAGTCTCTCATATCATCCAGTCACCTACAACAAAGGAAAGGATCACTGCTTTCTGGGACCTTGATCCTGCAGTTAGAACATTCTAGGAAAACACAAAGGATTCACAAGAAGTATCCTCTGGCTCAGTCACAATGTCAAGTAAGTGTTTATTTTTATGAATAATTAAATAGATATAAGTTAAGGATACTTATATGTTGTTTGCCATTTGTAGGTGCTGGAAAGTCCTCAAAGTCAGCCACTCGCTTCAGTGTCACTGATCTTGATGCTGTCTCTGCCCGATCCGAAAAGAGGAAATCTGCTGCTAGCCCAAGTGTCATAATCCCCAAGCCTGTCAACACCAAGGGCAAGGGAGGAAAAAAGAGGAAGACCGCTGATGATCTTGATGGCCTGCCCCTCATCTGTCACCAGTTTGAGGAATACTTTGCTGAGGTAAGGATCCCTGATCCTAAATTCTTTCCTGCCCACTTGAGAATAATGGATCCTGACTTGTGTCTTCCTTTCTTTGCAGAAATTTTCTGAGATCCAGATGCTCTTGGATGCTTATGCCGAGGAGGCTGACCAGAAGCACTTGGAGTTCCAAAAGATCTTCCTGGCAAAGGATGAGACCATCTCTTGTCTCGAGAAGGAGCTTACCTTAGCAAAAAAGCAGCTGGTCATGGTCCACATCAATGCTGATCACGAGAAGAACGAGGTGATGGAGGATGCTAAGCTCTCTGCCGCCATTGCTATGTACAAGATCAAGTTGCAGATGGCCAAGGAAGCTGAGGATCCTAACTTTGACAGGACCAATTGGGACCAGGAGGGCTGGAAGGCTAAGCTGGCAGAGCTTGATGATGAAGAGGAGGCTGGAGAGGTCTTGATGCTTGAGGCAAGTGGCAGCGGGGCTAAGGATCAGGCTGGTGATGCTGGGGCTAGAGATGATGGTGATGCAGCGAAGGTGTGAGCTGCAGAAATGGGCAATGATGGATTTATCTAGACGCGGCCAGAGCCCATTTTTTATGGTTTGGTAGTGGTTTTTGTTTTCATGGTGTTTTTCTTGAACAATTGTTGGTCTGTAATAACTTAGACAATAGTTTTTAGGGTTGAGGATCATGGATCCTTAGACAATAGGTAGGATAATGGGTGGTGGATGGATCCTCTGTTTAGGGGATGAAACCACTTGTTATCCTTCCACCTTTATTTCTTGCACTTAGACCTTGTTAAATATGGACACCCTTTGCCATCCCAAGTGGACGGACCATGTTTTGCTGGTAGAAACTTGGGTTGGCAATTTTGACAACCTTTAAAGGGTTTAACTTTTGGTAAATAGAATCTTAATCTTTTGACAATCTCGTGTGTTGTCATATTTGTGAATACTTTACCTTTCAGTTGTTATTATACATTTTGTTTGAATTCATAAGTTAAGAATAAAAGGTTGGTAAATTATGTCAAAAAATTTAGGATATGATCAAGGGTCAAGTATCCTATAATCGAAGAATTCAAAAAGTGATCTGACTTAAGGATCATGCAAGCTGTTGTCAAAGAATAAGGGTCACTTAGACAAATAAAGTACTAAACTAAAATGATTAAGGATCATACCTGAGAATCCAAGTTAGGATCCTAAACCTTTAAAATTTACAATCAGGATAACCAAAAGACAAACCTTAGTAAAAGGTAAGGATCAAGGATCCTTAGCTATTTGGCTTCAAAAACCTGAAATGGAACATAACTAGGGACTAAGCCTATATAAGAGAAGAGTTAGCAACTGGGGACAAGCCCAACAATTCTGGGGACAAGCCCAATATACTGGGGACAAGCCCAAAAAACTGGGGACAAGCCCAAAGAATCTTGTGTAAAGTGGAGTATGGCCCTCACTGGCGACTATCCAAACTTAGTGACATGAAAATGCCAAAACCTTAGCTAACGTGAAAATGTTAGAAACCTTAGGAACGGATGTATGGTACGTCTACCATTATACGTAGGATCCCGGATACAGCCAGTACAATGAAATTGTCAGCCCCTAAAGTGAGTACTGGTCCCATTGCCATGAACTGTACCAGGATCATCGTGCGCTGCTGGCGATACTAGGGACATGCCCAACAACTGGGGATTAGCCCAAATAACTGGGGTCAAGCCCAAACAACTAGGGTCAAGCCTAAATAACTGGATACTTCTGTGGGTACTCAATCCTTTGTCAAGGATATATCAACCTTCTACAAAATTCAGAACTAAGTGAAAGAAGGATAAAGGATCCAAGATCCTTCTCCTTATATATAGGATAACTAAAGAATTAAATAGATTGGAATTAGTTCATTACCAGAATGAGGATCATCTATCCTTTAAGGACCCTTCAAGGATATTGGTCATGAATATTGCTAAGGATCACAGATCCTTATTACATGAAGTATCTTTTCAAGTGGACAACATTCCAAGCTCTTAGTAGTAAATCACCTTCCATTGTTAGCAATCGATATGCCCCCTTCCCTGCCTCGGCTTCAATCAGGTAGGGGCCTTCCCACTTTGGTGCCAACTTTCCATCAGCAGGATTTGCGGTATTCTGAAATGCTTTCCTCAATACCATACCACCAACTTGGAATTTCCTGATCCTGACATTCTTATTGTAGGCTCTAGCCATCCTTTGTTGATAACTAGCCATTCTTATCCTTGCCAAATCCCTGAGTTCTTCTATGGTATCCAAGTCTCGAACCAAGTTTCCAGCATTTCCTTCAGGATCACGGATGCTTGTTCTTGCAGTAGGAACCACCATCTCTGTAGGGATCACTGATTCTGCTCCAAATACTAAAGAAAATGGAGTTTGGCCAGTGGCATTCTTGGGAGTTGTCCTATCAGCCCATAGTACATAAGGTAGTTCTTCTGCCCATTTTCCTTTCTTGGATCCAAGCTTCTTCTTCAAGTTAATGATGATGATCTTGTTGGATGATTCTTCTTGACCATTAGCTTGTGGGTGGACTGGTGTTGATGTTATCATCTTAATCCCCCAGCTGTCACAAAAGTTAGTAGTTCTACTCCCAATAAATTGGGATCCATTATCACAAACAATTTCAGAAGGGATACCAAATCTGGTAATAATGTTTCTTTTAATAAAGGATATCACTTCTTTCTCTCTGACTTGAGCAAAAGCTTCAGCCTCTATCCACTTGGAGAAGTAATCAGTCATGGCAAGCATAAACACCTTTCCTCCTGGTGCTTTAGGAAGTTTACCAACTATATCCATTCCTCATCTCATGAATGGCCAAGAAGAGGATATAGGATGCAAGAGCTCTGCTGGTTGATGAAGGATATTACTATGCCTCTGACAAGGATCACACTTCTTGGCATAATCCACAGCATCCTTCTTCATAGTAGGCCAATAGTATCCTGTTCTAAGGATCCTTGAGAACAGTGCCCTGCCCCCAGTGTGGTTTCCACAATCTCCTTCATGAAAATCCTTTAAGACTTCTTGAATTTCAAGATCCTCTATGCACCTTAGATATGGGCCTGCAAGAGATCGTTTATATAACATGTTATTCAATATTGTAATTTGAGATACCTTGATTTTGAAAGCCCTGGGGTTTTCTCCTGTAGGAATCTCTCCATGTTGTATATATCTCATGATTGGAAGGTTCCATGACCCTGAACGAGACTGTGCACCATCACTAGGAACCATTGCAGATTCCTCCTCTATCTCCATAGTTATGTGATCCTCAATAGCAGGAGCCAAAATATGGATGATAGGGATCTTGATATCCTCTGGAATTTTTAAGGATGATCCTAGGTTGGCCAATGCATCAGCTTCTGCATTTCTTCTCTGGGTACCTGTGTCAAACTAAAAGAAACAAAAGAGAGTGCCAATGCTTTGACTATCTCTAAATATTTGATTAGCTTTTCACCTTTAACAGCATAAGATCCATTAAAGTGATTAGTAATTAATAGTGAATCTACATGTACCTCAAGATACCTGATCCTCATATGCTTGGCAATTTGCAAACCAGCTATCAAGGCTTCATATTCGGCCTCATTATTAGTAGTTTGAAACTCACAAGCTATGGAGTGGGGTATTATGTCCCCATGTGGCGATTTTAGTAGTATTCCAAGTCCTGTTCCTTTGACATTAGATGCTCCATCAGTGAAGAGTATCCAAGGATCCTTAGTCTCTTCAAGCTGCTGAACTTCTAACTCAGCTTCTCTTTGTAGATCACTACTGAAATCTGCCACAAAGTCAGCTAAGGCTTGGGATTTGATGGTAGTTCTTGGTTCATATCTTATATCATAAGCACTAAGCTTTACTGCCCATTTAGCCATCCTTCCTGACATTTCAGGTTTCCTGAGAACATTCTTAATTGGAAAATTAGTCTTAACAATAATGGCATGAGTTTCAAAATAATGTCTTAATTTAGTAGATGCTATAATCAAAGCAAGTATAAGTGTTTCTAAATGTGAATACCTGGATTCAGCATCAAACAAACTCTTACTTACATAATAGACAGGATTTTGTGTAACTTTGTGATCCTTAATGTTAGGGGTGGATTTCTAAATGACCAGTGATCCTTATTTACTGTTGGATTTAGTGATCCTCAATTCTGTCTGAAGTAGTGATCCTCAGAAGTCTTGCAGGATCAGGATCATGGATCACTATAAGGATCCCTGTACTAACGATTGTCTACTTTGAATTCGTAAATGTTTTGCAGGAATATCAACTTGGACTTAGTCTTGGCGACATTCCTGGAGAATATTCTCAGTCTATTCCGCAAGTGCTTGGCCAGAAATGGACGTTATGGAGTCATGGAGGACTTGCACCATTTGCGGAATGTTAGTTAGGCTTGATATTTTCTATTTTTAAAGGGATAGCGAGCTATTTTAGAGACACTTGGCTATTTTGGCTACACACACACTCATACAACCGCTCTGACCAGCTCTCGACAAAACACTTAGCATTTTTCATACATTTCTACACGATACACTATAGTGATCCTTGTACTTAGCTCGCTATCATCCGAAGTTGTAACAGATTGTTTGTTTAATTTAAGTTGGTGATCGGTAGTTTCCATCACCCGGGGTTTTTTGTGCCGGAGATCAACTCTTGATCAAGGGCTTTTTCCCCGTATAAATCTTCGTGTCATTTGTTCATTACACTTCATAGTGATCCTTATTGTTGTTCATCAATTCAAGCATCATACCTCACAACAGAAAGTTTGGTTACATTGTCATTACTTGATTTTTGACCAAAACAGTTTGGCGCCCACCGTGGGGCAATTGGTGCTTCATTCCTAGAAAGATTCGTGTTTTCGTGGTCATTTCGGTTCGCTACAACCAAACAGATGGCTTCCTCAGTGAAGAATACTTCAATTTTGATGCCCTCATTCAGTTCCTCACAAGGCGTTCCTCCTTTGCCTCCACCACCTTCTGGATCCCAGAAGAATGCTGAGAATGCTGTGAAGAAACCAACTCCTATTTTCCAAAAACCACCTACTTCTTCTGTTTCAACTAATCCTACTACTAATGATCTTTATACCCTGATTTTGCAGATGAGGAATCATGCACAAGAGCAGGATAAGACCAACGAAAGGATCCTCCGGGAGATCGATGAAATCAAGAGACAGAAGAAATCAGTGGAGGATCACTCCCCTCTGATGCCAAGGTCGCTGAACTTCGACACTCCGGTCATGACTTCACAATACTCAGCAGTTCCGGACGTGCAATGCTTGGGTGAACTATCAGGAAGGCGTTATGGGACAACAACAATGAGTCAGGCATTTGGCTCTTACTTCCAGCCTCAGGGATCCTCTTCTCAACCATTAGGATCCTCCTCTCAGCATCAGGGATACTTCACGTCAGGAGGATATGTGGGAATGCATGCAGTACAAGGATCCTCCCAGGTCCAAGGATCCTCCCAGGTCCAAGGATCCTCCCAGGTCCAAGGATCCTCCTAGGTCCATGGATCCTCCCAGGTCCAAGGATCCTCTCTGGTCCCAGGATTCTCCCTTGTTCAAGGATCCTCCCTGGTCCCAGGATCCTTTCAAGTTCAAGGATCATCGCAATTCCAAGGATCCAACCCCCTTCAAAATCAAGGATCCTCGAGAAATATGCAACCTAAGAACTCAGACGTCCATCAAGGAGACTTCATACCAATGCAAACCATTGCCTCCTCTGGTCCTTCAATCATGCCAGAGTATCGACAAGATAGATTCGCATCCGCAATTCCTGTGGGAGGTAACACTTCTAATAATTTACATAACACTAACCATGGCTTTATGCAGGATACAGGTATCAATCAGGCCATGGCTAGGGAGCTGCAGAAGCTTAAGGATATGATATCCAGTGTACCAGGAGTGGTTAAACCCATTCCTGAGATTGCGGATGGTAGCCATAGGATATCTCGTTTTGCACCACCTTTATGTGATGCTGAGATACCCAAAAGATTCCAGATACCATCAATGAAGTTGTATGATGGTTCAACGGATCCAAAAGAGCATGTAGCCCAGTACAGGGAGAGGATGGAGATCAATCCAATTCCTGAAAGGTTGAAAGAAGCATGTCTATGCAAGGGATTTGGATCCACACTTACAGGATCTGCTCTTAAATGGCTGCTAAGTCTTCCCCCTTACTCTATTACTTCATTTGCTAATTTAGTTAACTTGTTCAATAGTCAATTCTCTTGTAGTAGAAAGTTTGAACGATTAACTAGTGATCTATATAGGGTAACACAAGGTCAAAATGAATCACTTAGAGATTATATCACTAAGTTTAGTAAAGAATCCTTAGACATTTCCAACCTGGATATAGCTACGGCTGTTGAAGCCTTTAAAATGGGATTGCTTAGGGATTCATTATTCTATGATGATCTTGTTATGACACCTTGCAGGAATCTTGATGAAGTAAGGACTAGGGCCCTTAGGTTCATCCGCCTAGAGGATGACAAAAGGATCCTGGACAGATTGACAGGATCCTCAAAACAGGATAAGCAAGGATCCTACTTCAGGAACAACAAATCCAAGTCCTATAACAAATCTGATAACCAGAATGTGCACGCAGTGGAACAAGAAGAGGATGATGAGAATTATCCTCCTATTTCTGAATATTGTTTCTCTGTTGATAACAATGAACTAATCCTTGCAATGCAGAATCTTGGTGAGAAAGCTAGGTGGCCAAGGAAAAGTGATAAACCAGCTGCTACAAAGGATAAATCCAAGTGGTGTGCATATCATGAGGATTTTAGGCATCTCACTGAAGAGTGTATTGCACTTAGAAAGGAAATTGGTTATTTGTTGAGCAAGGGGCATTTAAAGGAACTCTTGGGACGAAAGAAGTCAAGAACCCAGGATCCTGAAAGGATCCCGGAAAGGGCTCCTGCTCCTCCGGCAGATGCACAAGTCATAAATTTCATATCCGGTGGATCAGACATCTGTGGTACATCCTTATCAGCAGCAAAAAGACACGCTAAGGAAACCAAGATGGATAATGGAGACAGACCCGTCCGGACCTCTGTTGTCACCTAGGATAAAGTCATTACTTTTGATGAGGATGATCGTGTTGACATCCAGGATCCTCATCATGACGGTCTCGTAATTACATTGTTTATTTCTAACCACTTTGTTCGCAGGATCCTTATAGATGGGGGAAGCTCTGTGAACATCATTCAGCTGGATGTTCTAAAGAAAATGAATATCCCAGAGTCCGATATTATCCCAAGATCCTCAGTACTTGTGGGATTCAGTGGGGAAACAAAGAATACATTGGGGGACATCAAACTCCCAATCTATATTGAAGGATTGCATTCTTATCAAAAGTTTTGTGTTATTGATTGCTTATCGTGTTGTAATGTTATCCTTGGCAGGCCATGGATACATGATATGAAGGCAGTTCCATCCACCTATCATCAGCGTGTAAAGCTTCCAAGTCCATGGGGAGTGGTGAAAATTGAGAGTGATCAACAGGAGGCTAAGAATTGCTATACCTCATCAATGAAACCAACCTCAAGACCAAGGGAGAAATAGCAATTAAAGTATCCTTCAAGAGACGTCTTGGAGGCAAGAGAACAGGATTTGAAAGAAATCCTCATGGATCCTGACGATCCTGAATCCAAGATCTTCATAGGGTCAGGGATCCTTAGCGATATTGAACAGGAGCTAGTATCCTTTCTCAAAAGAAGGAAGACCACCTTTTCCTGGAAACATGAAGACATGACAGGTATATCTAAGGATATAATTACTCACAAACTCGGCATTGACAGGTCATTCAAGCCAATTCATCAAAAGAGGAGGATGTTTGCACCTGAAAGAAATGCTATTATCCAGGAAGAAGTAGATAAGCTACTTCGAGCAGGTATGATTAGAGAGGTTAAGTATCCAAGATGGTTAGCCAATGTGGTTGTTGTTCAAAAGAAAAATGGAAAGTGGAGGGTATGTGTCGATTTTACAGATTTAAACAAGGCATGTCCCAAGGATCCTTTCCCATTACCCCACATTGACTCCATGGTGGATGCTACCGCGGGTCATGAGTTGTTAACTTTTATGGATGGTTCATCTAGATTTCATCAAATTCAGATGGAACCATCCGATCAAGAGGATACAGCCTTTATGACCCCAACTGGTATATATTGTTATATTGCTATGCCATTTAGATTAAGGAATGCAGGTGCTACTTATCAAAGGCTAGTCAATATGATGTTCAAGGACCAAATTGGACACACTATGGAAGTCTATATTGATGACATGGTGGTTAAGTCCAAAAGAGCTGAGGATCACCTTAAAGACTTGGAGGAAGCATTCAATATCCTTGATAAATTTAATATGAAACTAAATCCTTCTAAGTGTCATTTTGGTGTAAAGGCAGGTAAATTCTTAGGATATATGGTAACAAAAAGGGGCATTGAAGAAAGTCCAGAGCAAATTAAGGCTATTGTGAATATCAAATCTCCTGCCAATGCTAAGGATGTGCAAAGGTTGACTGGCAGGATCGCAGCCTTGAACAGATTCATATCCAAATCCTCAGAAAAGTGCAAGGAGTTCTATGACATCCTGAGGAAAAACAAGAAATTTGAATGGACTGAGAAGCATGAAAGTGCCCTTAAAGATCTTAAAGATTACCTATCCTCAGCCCCAGCCTTAATGAAACCAGAAAAGGGAGATGTGTTATCCTTATATTTGGCGGTATCCTCAAAAGCAGTAAGTGCGGTCCTTGTTAAGGATCACTAAGGTACACAACATCCTGTTTATTATGTAAGTAAGAGCTTACTTGATGCTGAATCCTGGTATTCACATTTAGAAAAACTTATCCTTGCATTAATTATGGCATCTACTAAATTAAGACATTATTTTGAGACTCACGCCATTATTGTTAAAACTAATTTCCCAATTAAGAATGTTCTCAGGAAACCTGAAATGTCAGGAAGGATGGCTAAGTGGGCAGTGAAGTTGAGTGCATATGATATAAGATATGAGCCTAGGACAGCCATTAAATCCCAAGCATTAGCTGACTTTGTGGCAGATTTCAGTAGTGATTTGCAAAACGAAACTGAACTAGAAGTCCAACAGCTTGAAGAAACCAACGATCCTTGGATACTGTTTACTGATGGATCCTCCAATGTGAATGGAACAGGGCTTGGAATACTACTAAAATCACCACAGGTGGACATAATACCCCACTCCATAGCTTGTGAATTTCAAACTACCAACAATGAGGCTGAATATGAAGCCTTGATAGCTGGTTTGCAAATTGCAAAGCATATGAGCATCAGGTATCTTGAGGTACATGTAGATTTTTTATTGATCACTAATCACTTTAATGGATCCTATGCTGTTAAAGGTGAAAAGCTAATCAAATATTTGGAGATAGTCAAAGAATTGGCACTGTCTTTTGTATCCTTTAGTTTAACACAGGTACCAAGGGAAGAGAATGCAGAAGCTGATGCATTAGCCAATCTAGGATCATCTTTGAAGATTCCTGAGGATATTGAGATCCCTATTATCCATATCCTGACCCCTGCTATCAAGGATCATGTAGCTATGGAGATAGGAGAAGATTCTGCAATCATCCCTAGTGATCATACCCAATCTCATTCAGGATCATGGATACCCCCAATCATGAGATACATACAACATGGAGAAATTCCTACAGGAGAAAACCCAAGGGCTTTCAAAATTAAGGTATCTCAATTTACAATATTAAATAATATGTTGTATAAACGATCTCTTGCAGGACCATATTTGAGATGCACTGAGGATCCTGAAATTCAAGAAGTCCTAAAGGATTTCCATGAAGGAGATTGTGGAAACCACACTGGGGGCAGGGCATTATTCTCAAGGATCCTGAGGGCAGGATACTATTGGCCCACTATGAAGAAGGATGCTGTGGAGTATGACAAGAAGTGTGATCCTTGTCAGAGGCATAGTAATATCCTTCACCAACCAGCAGAGCTCTTCCATCCTATATCCTCTTCTTGGCCATTCATGAGATGGGGAATGGATATAGTTGGAAAGCTTCCTAAGGCAACAGGTGGAAAAGTGTTCATGCTTGCTATGACTGATTACTTCTCTAAGTGGATAGAGGCTGAAGCCTTTGCTCAAGTCAGAGAAAAGGAAGTTATATCCTTTATTAAAAGAAATATTATTACTAGATTTGGCATCCTTTCTGAGATTATTTGTGATAATGGATCCCAATTTATTGGGAGTAGAACCACTAACTTTTGTGATAGTTGGGGAATTAAGATGATAACATCAACACCAGTCCATCCACAAGCTAATGGTCAGGCAGAATCATCCAACAAGATCATTATCAACAATTTGAAGAAGAAGCTTGGATCCAAGAAAGGAAAATGGGCAGAAGAACTACCTTATGTGCTGTGGGCTGATAGAACAACTCCCAAGAATGCTACAGGCCAAACTCCATTTTCTTTGGTATTTGGGGCAGAGTCAGTGATCCTTACAGAGATGGTGGTTCCAACTGCAAGAACAAGCGTTCGTAATCCTGAAGAAAATGCTGAAAACTTGATTCAAGACTTGGATACTATAGAAGAAATCAGGGATTTAGCAAGGATAAGGATGGCCAGTTATCAACAAAGGATGGCTGGAGCTTACAACAAAAATGTCAGGCTCAGGAAATTTCAAGTTGGGGATATGGTATTAAGGAAAGCATTTCAAAACACCACCAATCCTGCTGATGGAAAGCTAGCACCAAAGTGGGAAGGACCCTATTTGATTGAAGCTGAAGCAGGAAAGGGGGCATATCGATTGCTAACAATGGAGGGTGATTTGCTACCTAGAGCTTGGAATGCTGTCCATTTGAAGAAATATTTCATGTGATCATGATCCATAATACTTACCAGACAAGTATCCTTGAAGGATCCCCGCTGACAGATGATCCTCTTTCTGGTAACATTCCAATCTTAAACTATTTCATTCTTTTTATTCTTACAAGGATAAGGATCCTGTGTCCTATATCCTCCTTTTACTTGATTCTGAGTTTTGAAGGTTCAGGTATCTTTAACTAAGCGTTGAGTATCCACAGAAGTATCCAGTTGTTTGGGCTAGTCCCCAGTTTGGGCCTGTCCCCAGTTTCGCCAGTAGCGCACGATGATCCTGGTATAGTTCATGGCAATGGGACCAGTACCCGCTTTAGGGGCTGATAATTTCGTTGTACTGGCTATATTCAGGATCCTACGTATAATGGTAGACATACCATACATCCGTTCCTAAGCTTTCTAACGTTTTCACGTTAGCTAAGGTTTTGGCATTTTCATGTCACTAAGTTTGGATAGTCGCCAGTAAAGGCCATACTCCAGTCCACATACGATCCTTTGGGCTTGTCCCCAGTTATCCTTTGGGCTTGTCCCTAGTTATCCTTTGGGCTTGTCCCCAGTTATCCTTTGGGCTTGTCCCCAGTTATCTTTTGGGCTTGTCCCCAGTATATTGGGCTTGTCCCCAGAATTGTTGGGCTTGTCCCTAGTTACTAACATTCATCTTTTATTGCCTCAGTCCCAAGTAATATCTTATTTCAGGTTTGTGAAGATAAATGACCAAGGATTCTTACTTTCAACTAAGGTTTGTATCTTGGGTTATCCTAGTTTTAAGTGTTAAAGGATAGGATCCTAACTTGGATTCTCAGGTATGACCCTTAACTGTTTTGATTTTATTCATTATGTGTTTGAGTGACACTTATCCTTTGACAACTGAAATTATGATCCTTAAATAATTTTTTATGTGATCCTTGATCATATCCTTAACTCTTAAGGGATATTTCTAAAATTTTTCCTTACTTGATGAGTTTAAACGACATGAACATCACAATAGATTGAAAAATAAAATAACAATGAGGATATCAACGCAGGATATAGCCAGAAAGTTAAAGTCATTTTATTCACAAAAGCTTAAACCCTTTTAAGGTTGTCAAAATTGCCAACCCACGTTTCTACCAGCAAAACGTGGCCCGTCCACATGGGTTGGCAAAGGGTGTCCATTTTTCGTAGGTCTAACAAGTGCAGGAAATTAAAGACGGCAGGATCACAATGGTTTCATCCCCCAAACAGAGGATCCCTCCACCATTTGTAATCCTACCTATTGTTCAAAGGATCATCCATGATCCTCAACCCTAATTACTATTGTCAAGTACAGACCAACCATTGTTTGTCAAAACATCATCAAAAAAAAAAAAACCATAACCAAACTAAAAAAATGGGCTCCGGCTACGTCTAGAAATGTCCATCATTGCCCATTGTTGCAGCCTACACCTTCGCTGCACTACCATCTCCAACTCCACTAGCTTCACCACAATGATACTTGCCACTACCACTAGCCTCAATTGCCAGAACCTCATCAGCCTCATCCTCATCCTCCAATTCAGCCAGCCTGGCCTTCCAGCCTTCCACATCCCAGCTGCTCCTATCAAAGGCAGGATCCTGAGCTTCTTGAGCCATTTGTAGCTTGGTCTTGTACATGGCTATGGCAGCGGAGACCTTAGCATCCTCTGTGATCTCGCTCTTCTCATAATCAAAATTAATCAGGATTGTAGCTGTCTGAGCTTTGTCATCTTTGAGATCCTTTTGGAGGTCAGCAATCTTAAGATCCTTGAGCAATGCGACTTGTTGGAGGTCAGCAATCTTCTTGTCCTGCTCCTCGACATGCCCAACATAGTCTTCAATTTCAGCAAATTTCTGCAAAGGAGATAAAGAACAGTTCAAGAACAGATGATCCTCAAATAAGCTGGATACCTAAAGCAGGGACAAGGATCCTTACCTCATTGAAGTACTCAAGGAACTGATGACAGATCAGGGGCAGACCTTGCAGATCTTCAGCTTCGGAGGCTTTTCTTTTCTTGCCACCCCTTCCTTTAGCGGGTGCCTTGGGGATCGAAGCAGTTGGGCTGGCAAGAAGCTTCTTCTTGGAGGATCGGACGGTGTCAAGCTCAGTGACACTAAATTTGGAAGCTGATCTTGATGATTTTCCAGCGCCTACACACCCAAAACAGGCTTTCTAAAGGCAGCAAGTCTCCCCTTGGTGGTAGCTGAAGGAATGATATGCGAGAATGTGATAGTTGTACAAAAAAGAAACAAAAGCATATTAATAATCATTATCAGAATGAGCTTACTTAGTGATCCTTCTAAGGATCCTCCTATCCTACCATGAGTGCTCCATTTCTTCGGCAAATCCTGGCCATCCGGGATAGAATCCCTTCTGACGAAGAAGAACCGCCGTTTCCAGTTGATATCATTTTTAGTAGCTCTAAAGATGGGATGTTCTTTTCCGGGTTTACGCTTGAATAGATATCGGTGGAATCCAAATGTGGTAAGGTCATACATCTCGGCTAATTCTGACATTCCCAAGTCAATTCCTTCTTGCTCAATGATCCTTTCAAGGGTATACAAGACCCTCCAGATCATTGGCATAGCTTGAATATAGGAGATGCCGGTGAGGGAGAAAAAGGATTGGGTAAATTCAGGGAAGGGATACGAATATCCTATTGTGAAAGGTGTGACTGGGAAAGCTACCCAGGTTTCAGAGACGTAATCGCTTAAAACGGTGGGAACAAATGGTTTGAAAACAGTATTTGCCGGAAAACAGTGGCGGATTCTGTCTATTTGTGGATCAGAGAAACAACATATTTCTTTCACCGAATCTTCGAGGATCCCCTGGCTCTTGAGAGGACTTTCCTTCTTATGATCCTTGGCTGGTGAGGATTTCAGCATCATCTTGATTTGAAGAAGGTAAAGAAAGATGAACGGAGGAAGAAAACGTAAAGGGAGAAGAGGAAAAGAGTTACCTGTTTGATCGTCGAAGCAGAATTTAAAGGGAGTTCTCTTGAATTTGAATGCTAATCGATCCCTATCTCTAACTCCTATTTATAATGATTCTGCAGGATAATCACCTCACTGACGTCATGATCGTAACGGCTAGTCCGCTTATAACGGCTAGTTATCCGTTGGTTAAATGCGGATAAGATCGACAAAATATAACTCATTTATTTACATATTTACTCCTTATATTTTGGGGGCAATTTTTAGGGGTGGATTTCTAAATGACCAGTGATCCTTATTTACTGTTGGATTTAGTGATCCTCAATTCTGTCTGAAGTAGTGATCCTCAGAAGTGTTGCAGGATCAGGATCATGGATCACTATAAGGATCCCTGTACTAATGATTGTCTACTTTGAATTCGTAAATGTTTTGCAGGAATATCGACTTGGACTTAGTCTTGGCGACATTCCTGGAGAATATTCTCAGTCTATTCCGCACGTGCTTGGCCAGAAATGGACGTTATGGAGTCGTGGAGGACTTGCACCATTTGCGGAATGTTAGTTAGGCTTGATATTTTCTATTTTTAAATGGATAGCGAGCTATTTTAGAGACACTTGGCTATTTTGGCTACACACACACTCATACAACCGCTCTGACCAGCTCTCGACAAAACACTTAGCATTTTTCATACATTTCTACACGATACACTATAGTGATCCTTGTACTTAGCTCGCTATCATCCGAAGTTGTAACAGATTGTTTGTTTAATTTAAGTTGGTGATCGGTAGTTTCCATCACCCGGGGTTTTTTGTGCCGGAGATCAACTCTTGATCAAGGGCTTTTTCCCCGTATAAATCTTCGTGTCATTTGTTCATTACACTTCATAGTGATCCTTATTGTTGTTCATCAATTCAAGCATCATACCTCACAACAGAAAGTTTGGTTACATTGTCATTGCTTGATTTTTGACCAAAACACTTAACAAGGACCGCACTT
Organism: Helianthus tuberosus; assembly: GCA_030545235.1. NCBI lineage: Eukaryota > Viridiplantae > Streptophyta > Magnoliopsida > Asterales > Asteraceae > Helianthus > Helianthus tuberosus. The sequence continues at coordinate 147,181,739 of CM060396.1, forward strand.
ACTGCTTTAGAGGATACCGCTAGATATAAGGATAATATATCCCCCTTTTCTGGTTTCATCAAGGCAGGAGCTGAGGATAGGTAATCCTTAATGGCTTTGAGAGCATTTTCATGCTTTTCGGTCCACTCAAATTTCTTGTTCTTTCTCAAAATGTCATAGAACTCCTTGCACTTTTCTGATGACTTTGATATGAACCTGTTCAAGGCTGCGATCCTCCCTGTCAACCTTTGCACATCCTTGCCATTGGCAGGAGATTTGATGTTCACAATAGCCTTAATTTGCTCTGGACTTGTTTCAATGCCTCTTTTTGTTACCATGTATCCTAGGAACTTGCTTGCTTTAACACCAAAGTGACACTTTGAAGGATTCAACTTCATATTGAATTTGTCAAGGATGTTGAATGCTTCCTCCATGTCTCTAAGGTGATCCTCACCTCTCTTGGACTTAACCACCATGTCGTCTATATAGACTTCCATAGTGTGTCCAATTTGTTCCTTAAACATCATATTGACTAGCCTTTGATAAGTAACACCTGCATTCCTTAGTCCAAATGGCATAGCAATAAACAATAGATACCAGTTGGGGTCATAAAGGCTGTATCCTCTTGATCAGATGGTTCCATCTGAATTTGTTGAAATCCAGATGTAGCATCCATAAAAGTCAACAACTCATGACCCGCGGTAGCATCCACCATGGAGTCAATGTGGGGTAATGGGAAAGGATCCTTGGGACATGCCTTGTTTAAATCAGTGAAATCGACACATACCCTCCACTTTCCATTTTTCTTTTGAACAACGACCACATTGGCTAACCATCTTGGATACTTAACCTCTCTAATCATACCTGCTCGGAGTAATTTGTCTACCTCCTCCTGGATAATGGCATTCCTCTCAGGTGTAAACTTCATCCTCTTCTGATGTATGGGCTTGAATGACCTATCAATACCAAGCTTATGAATAATTATATCTTTAGAGATACCTGTCATGTCTTCATTCTTCCAGGCAAAGGTAGTTTTTCTCCTTTTAAGGAAGGATACTAGATCCTGTTCAATGTTGCTGAGGATCCCTGATCCTATGAAGATTTTGGATTCAGGATCGTGAGGATCCATAAGGATATCTTTCACATCCTGTTCTCTTGCCTCCAAGACATCTCTTGGGGGATACTTTAGTTGCTATTGCTCCCTTGGTCTTGAGGCTGGCTTCATTGATGAGGTATAGCAATTCTTTGCTTCTTGTTGGTCACTATCAATCTTTATCACCCCCATGGACTAGGAAGCTTCACACATTGATGATATGTAGATGCAACTGCCTTCATGTCTTGTATCCACGGCCTGCCAAGGATAACATTGCAACAGGATAAGCAATCTATAACATAGAATTTTTTATAAAAATGAAGTCCTTCAATGTAGATGGGAAGTTTAATGTCCCCCAATGTATTCTTGGTTTCTCCGCTGAAACCCACAAGAACTGAGGATCTTAGGACAATATCTAATTCAGGGATGTTCATTTTCTTGAGGACATCAAGCTGAATGATGTTCACCGAGCTTCCTCCATCGATTAGGATCCTGCGAACAAAATGGTTAGAAATGAACAAAGTAATGACAAGACCATCATGATGGGGATCCTGAACATCAACACGATCATCCTCATCAAAAGTTATGACTTTCTCCTGTGTGACAGTAGAGGTCCGGATGGGTCTGTCCCCATTATCCATTTTCGTGTCCTTGGCTGCTTAAAAGGAAGTACCACAAATGTCTGAACCACCAGATATGAAGTTTATAACTTGTGCATCTGCTGGAGGAGCAGGAGCTCTTTCTGGAATCTTTTCAGGATCCTGGATCCTTGACTTTTTTCTTCCCAAAAGCTCCTTGAAGTGCCCCTTGCTTAACAGGTAACCGATTTCTTTTCTAAGTGCAATACATTCTTCAGTGAGATGTCCAAAATCCTCATGATATGCACACCATTTGGATTTGTCTTTCGTTGCAGCTGGTTTATCACTTTTCCTTGGCCACCTAGCTTTCTCACCTAAATTTTGCATTGCAAGAATTAGTTCAATGTTATCAATAGAAAAACAATATTCAGAAATGGGAGGATAATCCTCATCATCCTCTTCCTGTTCTACTGCATGCACGTTCTGGTTGTCAGACTTGTTGTAAGGTTTGGACTTGTTGTTCCTGAAGTAGGATCCTTGTTTCTCCTGCTTCGAGGATCCTGCCAGTCTTTCCTGGATCCTTTTATCATCCTCTAGCCGGATGAATCTAAGGGTCCTGGTTCTTACTTCATCAAGATTCCTACATGGGGTCATGACAAGATCATCATAGAATAATGAATCCCTAAGCAAACCCATTTTAAAGGCTTCCACAACCGTAGCTGTATCCAGATTAGGAAGGTCTAAGGATTCTTTACTAAACTTAGGGATGTAATCTCTAAGTGATTCATTTTGACCTTGTGTTACCCTATATAGATCACTAGTTAAACGTTCAAATTTTCTACTACATGAGAATTGAGTATTAAACAGATTAACTAGATTAGCAAATGAAGTAATAGAGTAAGGGGGAAGACTTAGCAGCCATTTAAGAGCTGATCCTGTGAGTGTGGATCCAAAACCCTTGCATAGACATGCTTCTTTTAACCTCTCAGGAATTGGATTGATCTCCATCCTTTCTCTGTACTGAGCTACATGCTCCTCTGGATCCGTTGAGCCGTCATACAACTTCATGGTTGGTATTTGGAACCTCTTGGGTATCTCAGCATCACAAATAGGTGGTGCAAAATGAGATATCATGTGGCTCCCATCTGCAATTTCAGGAATGGGCTTAACCACTCCTGGAACACTGGATATCATATCCTTCAGTTTCTGTAATTCCCTAGCCATAGCTTGATTGATACCTGTATCCTGCATAAAGCCATGGTTAGCGTTAGGGGTGGATTTCTAAGTGACCAGTAATCCTTATTTGATGTTGGATTTAGTGATCCTCAATTCTGTCTGAAGTAGTGATCCTCAGAAGTGTTGCAGGATCAGGATCATGGATAACTATAAGGATCCCAGTACTAACGATTGTCTACTTTGAATTCGTAAATGTTTTGCAGGAATATCAACTTGGACTTAGTCTTGGCGACATTCCTGGAGAATATTCTTAGTCTATTCCGCACGTGCTTGGCCAGAAATGGACGTTGTGGAGTCGTGGAAGACTTGCACCATTTGCGGAATGTTAGTTAGGCTTGATATTTTCTATTTGTAAAGGTGTAGCGAGCTATATTAGAGACACTTAGCTATTTTTGGCTACACACACACACTCATACAACCACTCTCACTGGCTCTCGACAAAACACTTAGCATTTTTCATACATTTCTACACGTTACACTATAGTGATCCTTGTACTTAGCTCGCTATCATCCGAAGTTGTAACAGATTGTTTGTTTAATTTGAGTTGGTGATCGGTAGTTTCCATCACCCGGGGTTTTTTGTGCCGGAGATCAACTCTTGATCAAGGGCTTTTTCCCCGTATAAATCTTCGTGTCATTTGTTCATTACACTTCATAGTGATCCTTATTATTGTTCATCAATTCAAGCATCATACCTCACAACAGAAAGTTTGGTTACATTGTCATTGCTTGATTTTTGACCAAAACAGTTTGGCGCCCACCGTGGGGCAATTGGTGCTTCATTCTTAGAAAGATTCGTGTTTTCGTGGTTATTTCGGTTCGCTACAACCAAACAAATGGCTTCCTCAGTGAAGAATACTTCAAGTTTGATGCCCTCATTCAGTTCCTCACAAGGCGTTCCTCCTTTGCCTCCACCACCTTATGGATCCCAGAAGAATGCTGAGAATGCTGCGAAGAAACCAACTCCTATTTTCCAAAAACCACCTACTTCTTCTGTTTCAACTAATCCTACTACTAATGATCTCTCTACCTTGATTTTGCAGATGAGGAATCATGCACAAGAGCAGGATAAGACCAACGAAAGGATCCTCCGGGAGATCGATGAAATCAAGAAACAGAAGAAATCAGTGGAGGATCACTCCCCTCTGATGCCAAGATCACTGAACTTTGACACTCCGGTCATAACCTCACAATACTCAGCAGTTCCGGACGTGCAATACTTGGGTGAACTATCAGGAAGGCGTTATGGGACGACAACAATGAGTCAGGCATTTGGCTCTTGCTTCCAGCCTCAGGGATCCCCTTCTCAACCATTAGGATCCTCTTCTCAGCATCAGGGATACTTCACGTCAGGAGGATATGTGGGAATGCATGCAGTACAAGGATCCTCCCAGGTCCAAGGATCCTCCCAGGTCCGAGGATCCTCTCGGGTCCAAGGATCCTCCCAGGTCCAAGGATCCTCCCAGGTCCAAGGATCCTCCCAGGTCCTAGGATCCTCTTTGGTCCCAGGATTCACCATTGTTCAAGGATCCTCCCTGGTCCCAGGATCCTTTCAGGCTCAAGGATCATCGCAATTCCAAGGATCCAACCCCCTTCAAAATCAAGGATACTCGAGAAATATGCAACCTCTGAACTCAGACGTCCATCAAGGAGACTTCATACCAATGCAGACCATTGCCTCCTCTGGTCCTTCAATCATGTCAGAGTCTCGACAAGATGGATTCACATCCGCAATTCCAAACTCGAATCCTGTGGGAGGTAACACTTTTAATAATTTATATAACACTAACCATGGCTTTATGCAGGATACAGGTATCAATCAGGCCATGGCTAGGGAACTGCAAAAGCTTAAGGATATGATATCCAGTGTACCAGGAGTGGTTAAACCTATTCCTGAGATTGCGGATGGTAGCCATAGGATATCTCGTTTTGCACCACCTTTGTGTGAGGCTAAGATACCTAAAAGATTCCAGATACCATCAATGAAGCTATATGATGGTTCAACGGATCCAGAAGAGCATGTGGCTCAATACAGGGAGAGGATGGAGATCAATCCAATTCCGGAAAGGTTGAAAGAAGCATGCCTATGCAAGGGATTTGGGTCCACACTTACAGGATCTGCTCTTAAATGGCTGCTAAGTCTTCCCCCTTACTCTATTACTTCATTTGCTAATTTAGTTAACTTGTTCAATAGTCAATTCTCTTGTAGCAGAAAGTTTGAACGATTAACTAGTGATCTATATATGGTAACACAAGGTCAAAATGAATCACTTAGAGATTATATCACTAAGTTTAGTAAAGAATCCTTAGACATTCCCAATTTGGATATAGCTACGGCTGTTGAAGCCTTTAAAATGGGATTGCTTAGGGATTTATTATTCTATGATGATCTTGTTATGACACCTTGCAGGAATCTTGACGAAGTAAGGACTAGGGCCCTTAGGTTCATCCGCCTAGAGGATGACAAAAGGATCCAGGACAGATTGACAGGATCCTCCAAACAGGATAAGCAAGGATCCTACTTCAGGAACAACAAATCCAAGTCTTATAACAGATCTGATAATCAGAATGTGCATGCAGTGGAACAAGAAGAGGATGATGAGAATTATCCTCCTATTTCTGAATATTGTTTCTCTGTTGATAACAATGAACTAATCCTTGCAATGCAGAATCTAGGTGAGAAAGCTAGGTGGCCAAGGAAAAGTGATAAACCAGCTGCTACAAAGGATAAATCCAAGTGGTGTGCATATCATGAGGATTTTGGGCATCTCACTGAAGAATGTATTGCACTTAGAAAGGAGATTGGTTATTTGTTGAGCAAGGGGCATTTAAAGGAACTCTTGGGATGAAAGAAGTCAAGAACCCAGGATCCTGAAAGGATCCCGGAAAGGGTTCCTGCTCCTCCGGCAGATGCACAAGTCATAAATTTCATATCCGGTGGATCAGACATCTGTGGTACATCCTTCTCAGCAGCAAAAAGACACGCTAAGGAAACCAAGATGGATAATGGAGACAGACCCATCAGGACCTCCGTTGTCACCCAGGATAAAGTCATTACTTTTGATGAGGATGATCGTGTAGACATCCAGGATCCTCACCATGACGGTCTCGTAATTACATTGTTTATTTCTAACCACTTTGTTCGCAGGATCCTTATAGATGGAGGAAGCTCTGTGAACATCATTCAGTTGGATGTTCTCAAGAAAATGAATATCCCAGAATCCGATATTATCCCAAGATCCTCAGTACTTGTGGGATTCAGTAGAGAAACAAAGAATACATTGGGGGACATCAAACTCCTAATCTATATTGAAGGATTGCACTCTTATCAAAAGTTTTGTGTTATTGATTGCTTATCATGTTGTAACGTTATTCTTGGCAGGCCATGGATACATGATATGAAGGCAGTTCCTTCCACCTATCATCAGTGTGTAAAGCTTCCAAGCCCATGGGGAGTGGTGAAAATTGAGAGTGACCAACAGGAGGCTAAGAATTGCTATACCTCATCAATGAAACCAGCCTCAAGACCAAGGGAGCAATAGCAATTAAAGTATCCTTCAAGAGACGTCTTGGAGGCAAGAGAACAGGATTTGAAAGAAATCCTCATGGATCCTGATGATCCTGAATCCAAGATCTTCATAGGGTCAGGGATCCTCAGCGATATTGAACAAGAGCTAGTATCCTTTCTCAAAAGAAGGAAGACCACCTTTGCCTGGAAACATGAAGACATGACAGGTATATCTAAGGATATAATTACTCACAAACTTGGCATTGACAGGTCATTCAAGCCAATTCATCAAAAGAGGAGGAAGTTTGCACCTGAAAGAAATGCTATTATCCAGGAAGAGGTAGATAAACTACTTCGAGCAGGTATGATTAGAGAGGTTAAGTATCCAAGATGGTTAGCCAATGTGGTTGTTGTTCAAAAGAAAAATGGAAAGTGGAGGGTATGTGTCGATTTTACAGATTTAAACAAGGCATGTCCCAAGGATCCTTTCCCATTACCCCACATTGACTCCATGGTGGATGCTATCGCGGGTCATGAGTTGTTAACTTTTATGGATGCTTCATCTGGATTTCAACAAATTCAGATGGAACCATCCGATCAAGAGGATACAGCCTTTATGACCCCAACTGGTATATACTGTTATATTGCTATGCCATTTGGATTAAGGAATGCAGGTGCTACTTACCAAAGGCTTGTCAATATGATGTTCAAAGAACAAATTGGATACACTATGGAAGTCTATATTGATGACATGGTGGTTAAGTCCAAAAGGGCTGAGGATCACCTTAAAGACTTGGAGGAAGCATTCAATATCCTTGATAAATTTAATATGAAACTAAATCCTTCTAAGTGTCATTTTGGTGTAAAGGCAGGTAAATTCTTAGGATATATGGTAACAAAGAGGGGCATTGAAGCAAGTCCAGAGCAAATTAAGGCTATCGTGAATATCAAATCTCCTGCCAATGCTAAGGATGTGCAAAGGTTGACTGGCAGGATCGCAGCCTTGAATAGATTCATATCCAAATCCTCAGAAAAGTGCAAGGAGTTCTATGACATCCTAAGGAAAAACAAGAAATTTGAATGGACTGAGAAGCATGAAAGTGCCCTTAAAGCTCTTAAAGATTACTTATCCTCAGCTCCAGCCTTAATGAAACCAGAAAATGGAGATGTGTTATCCTTATATTTGGCGGTATCCTCAAGAGCAGTAAGTGCGGTCCTTGTTAAGGATCACCAAGGTACACAACATCCTGTTTATTATGTAAGTAAGAGCTTACTTGATGCTAAATCCAGGTATTCACATTTAGAAAAACTTATCCTTGCATTAATTATGGCATATACTAAATTAAGACATTATTTTGAGACTCATGCCATTATTGTTAAAACTAATTTCCCAATTAAGAATGTTCTCAGGAAACCTGAAATGTCAGGAAGGATGGCTAAGTGGGCAGTGAAGTTGAGTGCATACGATATATGATATGAGCCTAGGACAGCCATTAAATCCCAAGCATTAGCTGACTTTGTGGCAGATTTCAGTAGTGATTTGCAAAAGGAAGCTGAACTAGAAGTCCAACAGCTTGAAGAAACCAAGGATCCTTGGATACTGTTTACTGATGGATCCTCCAATGTGAATGGAACAGGGCTTGGAATACTACTAAAATCGCCACAGGGGGACATAATACCCCACTCCATAGCTTGTGAATTTCAAACTACCAACAATGAGGCTGAATATGAAGCCTTGATAGCTGGTTTGCAAATTGCAAAGCATATGAGTATCAGGTATCTTGAGGTACATGTAGATTCTTTATTGATCACTAATCACTTTAATGGATCCTATGCTGTTAAAGGTGAAAAGCTAATCAAATATTTGGAAATAGTCAAAGAATTGGCACTCTCTTTTGTATCCTTTAGTTTGACACAGGTACCAAGGGAAGAGAATGTAGAAGCTGATGCATTAGCCAATCTAGGATCATCTTTGAAGATTCCTGAGGATATTCAGATCCCTATTATCCATATCCTGACCCCTGCTATCAAGGATCATGTAACTATGGAGATAGGAGAAGATTCTGCAATTATCCCTAGTGATGATACCCAATCTCATTCAGGATCATGGATACTTCCAATCATGAGATACATACAACATGGAGAAATTCCTACAGGAGAAAACCCAAGGGCTTTTAAAATTAAGGTATCTCAATTTACAATATTAAATAATATGTTGTATAAACGATCTCTTGCAGGACCATATTTGAGATGCATTGAGGATCCTGAAATTCAAGAAGTCCTAAAGGATTTCCATGAAGGAGATTGTGGAAACCACACTGGGGGCAGGGCGTTATTCTCAAGGATCCTGAGAACAGGATACTATTGGCCCACTATGAAAAAGGATGCTGTGGAATATGCCAAGAAGTGTGATCCTTGTCAGAGGCATAGTAATATCCTTCACCAACCAGCAGAGCTCTTGCATCCTATATCCTCTTCTTGGCCATTCATGAGATGGGGAATGGATATAGTTGGAAAGCTTCCTAAGGCACCTGGTGGAAAAGTATTCATGCTTGCTATGACTGATTACTTCTCTAAGTGGATAGAGGCTGAAGCCTTTGCTCAAGTCAGAGAAAAGGAAGTTTTATCCTTTATTAAAAGGAATATTATTACTAGATTTGGCATCCCTTCTGAAATTATTTGTGATAATGGATCCCAATTTATTGGGAATAGAACCACTAACTTTTGTGACAGTTGGGGAATTAAGATGATAACATCAACACCAGTCCATCCACAAGCTAATGGTCAAGCAGAATCATCCAACAAGATCATCATCAACAATTTGAAGAAGAAGCTTGGATCCAAGAAAGGAAAATGGGCAGAAGAACTACCTTATGTGCTATGGGCTGATAGAACAACTCCCAAGAATGCTACAGGCCAAACTCCATTTTCTTTGGTATTTGGGGCAGAGTCAGTGATCCCTACAGAGATGGTGGTTCCAACTGCAAGAACAAGCGTTCGTGATCCTGAAGAAAATGCTGAAAACTTGATTCAAGACTTGGATACTATAGAAGAAATCAGGGATTTAGCAAGGATAAGGATGGCCAGTTATCAACAAAGGATGGCTGGAGCTTACAACAAAAATGTCAGGCTCAGGAAATTTCAAGTTGGGGATATGGTATTAAGGAAAGCATTTCAAAACACCACCAATCCTGCTGATGGAAAGCTAGCACCAAAGTGGGAAGGACCCTATTTGATTGAAGCTGAAGCAGGAAAGGGGGCATATCGATTGCTAACAATGGAGGGTGATTTGCTACCTAGAGCTTGGAATGCTGTCCATTTGAAGAAATATTTCATGTGATCATGATCCATGATCCTTACCGGACAAGTATCCTTGTAGGATCCCCGCTGATAGATGATCCTCTTTCTGGTAACATTCCAATCTTAAACTATTTCATTCTTTTTATTCTTACAAGGATAAGGATCCTGCATCCTTTATCCTCCTTTTACTTGATTTTTGAGTTTTGAAGGTTCAGGTATCTTTAACTAAGCATTGAGTATCCACAGAAGTATCCAGTTGTTTGGGCTAGTCCCCAGTCTGGGCCTGTCCCCAGTTTCGCCAGTAGCGCACGATGATCCTGGTATAGTTCATGGCAATGGGACCAGTACCCGCTTTAGGGGCTGACAATTTCGTTGTACTGGCTATATTCAGGATCCTACGTATAATGGTAGACGTACCATACATCCATTCCTAAGGTTTCTAACGTTTTCACGTTAGCTAAGGTTTTGGCATTTTCATGTCACTAAGTTTGGATAGTCGCCAGTAACGGCCATACTCCAGTTTACATACGATCCTTTGGGCTTGTCCCCAGTTATCCTTTGGGCTTGTCCCCAGTTATCCTTTGGGCTTGTCCCCAGTCACTAACATTCATCTTATGATGGCTCAGTACCAAACAATATCTTATTTCAGGTTTGTGAAGATAAATGGCCAAAGATTCTTAACCCTTACTCTCAACTAAGGTTTGTATCTTGGGTTATCCTAATTTTAAGTGTTGAATGATAGGATCCTAACTTGGATTCTCATGTATGATCCTTAACTGTTTTGATTCAATCTATATGTTTGAGTGACACTTATCCTTTACAACTAAAATTATGATCCTTAAATTATTTTTTATGTGATCCTTGATCATATCCTTATCTCTTAAGGGATGTTTTTAAAATTTTTCCTTACTTGATGAGTTTAAACGACATGAACATCACAATAGATTGAAAAATAAAATAACAATAAGGAAATCAACACAGGATATAGCCAAAAAGTTAAAGTCATTTTATTCACAAGAGCTTAAACCCTTTTAAGGTTGTCAAAATTGCCAACCCACGTTTCTACTAGCAAAACGTGGCCCGTCCACATGGGTTGGCAAAGGGTGTCCATTGTTTGTAGGTCTAACAAGTGCAGGAAATTAAAGACGGCAGGATCACAATGGCTTCATCCCCCAAACAGAGGATCCCTCCACCATTTGTAATCCTACCTATTGTTCAAAGGATCATCCATGATCCTCAACCCTAATTACTATTGTCAAGTACAGACCAACCATTGTTTGTCAAAACATCATCAAAACAAAAAAAAACCATAACCAAACTAAAAAAAAATGTGCTCCGGCTACGTCTAGAAATGTCCTTCATCGCCCATTGTTGCAGCCTACACCTTCGCTGCATCACCACCTCCAGCTCCACTATCTTCACCACCATGATCCTTGCCACTGCCTCCAGCCTCGATCGTCAGGATCTCCTCAGCCTCATCTTCATCATCCAGTTCAGCCAGCCTTGCCTTCCAGCCTTCCACATCCCAGTTGCTCCTGTCGAAGTCAGGATCCTGAGCTTCCAAGGCCATCTGGAGTTTAGTCTTGTACATGGCAATGGCAGCGGAGACTTTGGCATCATCTGTGATCTCCTGCTTTTCATAATCAAAGTTGATCAGAATCTTGGCCATTTCAGTTTTGGCATCTTTGAGATCCGTTTGGAGGTCAGCAATCTTGAGATCCTTAAGCAATGCAACTTGCTGGAGGTCAGCAATCTTCTTGTCCTGCTCCTCGACATGCCCAACATAATCTTCAATCTCAGCAAATTTCTGCAAAGAAGATAAAGAACAGTTTAGGAACAAGTGATCCTCAAATAAGCTGGATACCTAAAGCAGGGATAAGGATCCTTACCTCGTTGAAGTATTCAAGGAACTGGTGGCGGATCAAGGGCAGACCTTGCAGATCCTCAGCTTCGGAGGCTTTTCTTTTCTTGCCACCCCTTCCTTTAGCGGGTGCCTTGGGGATCGAAGCAGTTGGGCTAGCAGGAAGCTTCTTCTTGGAGGATCGTACGGTGTCAAGCTCAGTGACACTAAATTTGGAAGCGGATCTTGATGATTTTCCAGCGCCTACACACCCAAAACAGATAAGTGTCCTAATTCTATTCATATATAACTATTTATTTAAACATTTGAATATAAAAAGAACAGGATACTTACTTGACATGGTGACAGAGCCTGAGGATACCTCTTGTGAATCCTGGGTGATTATCTTGAATGTTCTTGTTTCAGGATCAAGCTTTCTAAAGGCAGCAAGTCTCCCCTTGGTGGCAGCTGAAGGGATGATATGCGAGAATGTGATAGCTGTACAAAGAAGGAACAAAAGCATATTAGTAGTCATTATCAGAATGAGCTTACTTAGTGATCCTTCTAAGGATCCTCCTATCCTACCATGAGTGCTCCATTTCTTCGGTAAATCCTTTCCATCCGGGATAGAATCCCTTCTGACGAAGAAGAACCGTCGTTTCCAGTTGGTATCGTTATTAGTAGCCTTAAAGATGGGGTGTTCTTCTCCGGATTTACGTTTGAACAAATATCGGTGGGATCCAAACGTTGTGAGATCATACATCTCAGCCAACTCAAACATTCCTAGATCAATCCTTTCCTGCTCGATGATCCTTTCAAGGGTATATAGGACCCTCCAGATCATCGGCATAGCTTGGATGTAGCAGATGCCGGTAAGGGAGAAAAAGGATTGGGTAAAGTCTGGAAAAGGATAGGTGTATCCTATGGTGAAAGGTGTAACTGGGAAAGCTACCCAAGTTTCAGAGATGTTGTCACTAAGAGCAGTAGGATCAAAGGATTTGATAACAGTATTTGCTGGAAAACAGTGGCGGATTCTATCAATTTGTGCATCGGTGAAACAACAGCGTTCTTTTGCGGAATCTTTGATGATCCTTTGACTTTTTAAGGGGCTGTTCTTCTTGTGATCCTTGCCCGGTGAGCTTCGGAGCATCATTTTTGAACGAGATGATGGTAAAGAAAGAATAGCAGAATATGAGAAAGGAGAAAGGAAAAGAGTTACCTGTTTGATCGTCGAAGCAGAATTTAAAGGGAGTTCTATTGAACTTAAATGTGAAATGATCCCTATCTCTAACTCTTATTTATAATGATGATTCTGCAGGGTAGTCATCTCACTGACGTCATGATCGTAACGGCTAGTCCGCTTATAACGGCTAGTTATCCGTTGGTTAAATACGGATAAGATCGACAAAATATAACTCATTTATTTACATATTTACTCCTTATATTTTGGGGGCAATTGTTAGGGGTGGATTTCTAAGTGACCAGTGATCCTTATTTGCTGTTGGATTTAGTGATCCTCAATTCTGTCTGAAGTAGTGATCCTCAGAAGTGTTGCAGGATCAGGATCATGGATAACTATAAGGATCCCAGTATTAACGATTGTCTACTTTGAATTCGTAAATGTTTTGCAGGAATATCAACTTGGACTTAGTCTTGGCGACATTCCTGGAGAATATTCTTAGTCTATTCCGCACGTGCTTGGCCAGAAATGGACATTGTGGAGTCGTGGAAGACTTGCACCATTTGCGGAATGTTAGTTAGGCTTGATATTTTCTATTTGTAAAGGGGTAGCGAGCTATATTAGAGACACTTAGCTATTTTTGGCTACACACACACTCATACAACCGCTCTCACTGGCTCTCGACAAAACACTTAGCATTTTTCATACATTTCTACACGTTACACTATAGTGATCCTTGTACTTAGCTCGCTATCATCCGAAGTTGTAACAGATTGTTTGTTTAATTTGAGTTGGTGATCGGTAGTTTCCATCACCCGGGGTTTTTTGTGCCGGAGATCAACTCTTGATCAAGGGCTTTTTCCCCGTATAAATCTTCGTGTCATTTGTTCATTACACTTCATAGTGATCCTTATTATTGTTCATCAATTCAAGCATCATACCTCACAACAGAAAGTTTGGTTACATTGTCATTGCTTGATTTTTGACCAAAACAGTTAGTGTTATAAGAATTATTCAAAATGTTACCTCCTGAAGGATTCAAGTTTGGAATTCCATATATGAATTCATAGTGACGAGATTCTGGTATGACTGAAGGACCAAAAGAAGAAACGGTCTGCATTGGAATGAAGTCTCCGTGATTGACATCTGAACTTGACAACGGTCTGCTGGATCCTTGATGTGCTGTGACTGGGGGTCTTGGAGGATAATCCATGGATCCATAAACCTGGGATGAGGATCCTTGAACCTGAAAGGTGAATCCTTGAACCTGAGAGGATCCTTGAACTTGAGAGGATCCTTGATGCTGGAAGAAGGATCTTGAAGGTTGAAAGTAGGATCCTAAAGCTTGAGTCATTGCCGATGATCCAGAGCGCATTCCTGTTGATCCACCCTGGTATTGGATATCTGGAGCTGCAGATTGTTGGGCAGTTATAGCTGGAGTGTCGAAATCCAGTGATCTTGGTATCAGAGGAGAGCGATCCTCCCCTGATTTCTTCTGTTTCTTGATACTATTATTCGAAGGGGAGGATCACTATACCTAACAGTTACCCCCTATTGTTCGAAGGATCAGTGATCCTTAAACCTAGATACTATTATTCACCATTACAAACCAACCATTGTTCTAAAAACATCAACAACCAAAAAATTACCAAACCATAAAAAATGGGCTCTGGCCACATCTAGAAATTTCCATCATCGCCCATTGTTGCAGCCTACACCTTCGCTGCATCAGCACCAGCCGCTGCATCCTCAGCTTGATCCTTCACCCCACTGCTACTGGCTTCAATCATCAGAACCTCTCCAGCCTCCTCTTCAACATCTAGCTCAGCCAGTTTGGCCTTCCAACCTTCCTGGTCCTAGGAAGTCCTGTCAAAGTTAGGATCCTCAGCTTCCTTTGCCATCTGAAGTTTGATCTTGAGCATGGCTATTGTGGCAGAAAGCTTAGCACCCTCCATCGCCTCAGCCTTCTCCTGATCAGCTGTGATGTGGGCCAAGACTAGTTCCCTCTTCGCCAGGTTGACTTCATTCTCGAGGGAGGCGATCTTTTGATCCTTTGCCATGTACAACTTTTGGAAGTCCAGCTCCCTTTGCTTAGCCTCTTCAGCATAGGAATCCATGAGCATATGGATCTCAGCAAATTTCTGCAAAAGAATGACACATGCCAGGATCTGTTATCCTCAATATGGGCAGAACAGACTTAAGGATCAGGGATCCTTACCTCAGAGACATATTCCTCAAACTGGTGCTGGATGAGAGGCAGGCCTTCAAGAGTGTCAACAGTTTTCCTCTTCTTTCCACCCTTGCCTTTCGTGATGGCACCCTTAGGAACTGGGATGCTAGGACTAGCAGCAAGTTGTTTCTTGTCGGACCGGGAGGAGGAAAATGCTTCAAGATCACTGACACTGAAGCGAGAGGCTGATTTTGAAGATTTTCCAGCGCTTGCAAATGGCAAACAACAGATAAGTATACTTATTCTACATCTATTTAAATATTTAATTATACATGAATATGAATACTTAATTGACATGGTGACTGAACCAGAGGATGCTTCATGTGAATCCTTTGTTTTGGAGCAGGATCAAGGTTCCAAAAGGCAGCTACCCTTTCCTTTGTTGCAGGGGACTCTATGAGATGAGAAACTGAGATAGCTGCACAATAGAAACAGAAAAGGATCAGTTATCCTGAAAAGAAACAGAGTCATCCTATGATCCTTCTATAAGGATCCTATATCCTACCATGGGTGGTCCACTTCTTGGGAAGGTCTTTCCCGTCCGGGATAGAGTCCCTCCTAACAAAAAAGAAACTGTTTTTCTAGTGGGTATCGTTTTTTGTGGTCTTGAGGATTGGGTGAGGATCACCAGGTTTGTGTTTGAACAAGAAACGGTGTGAACCATGGCTGACAAGATTATACAACTCGGCCAACTCAGACATTCCTATATCTATACCCTTTTGCTCGATGATATTCTCTATGGTATACAGGACCCTCCACATCATCGGCATGGCCTGAATATAGCACATGCCAGTGAGTGCAAAGAAAGATTGAGTGAAGATAGGGAAAGGATATGAGAATCCTATCAAGAATGGGGTGGCCGGAAAAGCAATCCAGGTGTCGGAGACAGAGTCACTTTTTGTAGAAGAGTCGAAAGGTTTGAAGACGGTATCCGCCGGGAAGCAATGGCGAATCTGGTCAATCTCTGGGTTGGTAAAGAGACAGAGTTCCGATGAAGGATTTTTGATAATGCCTTGGCTTTTTAGAGGACTATCCTTCTTTGGATCCTTGGCCGGTGAGGATCGAAGAACCATTTTCGCCATGGATGTTAAGAGAAAAGAAAATCAGAATAAGAAAATGAAGAGAGAAGGAGAAGAGAGATACCTGATCAGTCTCCGAATGAGGATTTAAAGGGAAGTAACACACGAATTTAAATTCCTCTTGATCCTTATCTCTAATTTCGAATTTATAATGATGATTTGCAGGTTATCATGTCGCTGACGTATGATTAGCAACGGCTAGTCAGAGAATTGTTAGGGATAGATTTTCTATACCTAAGGATCTCGGATCCTCAAATACTGCCAGGATCACTGATCCTCAATTCTGTTTGAATTAAGGATCCTCGGAAGTCATTGCAGGATCAGGATCCAGGATCCTTATTGTTATCCTTATACTAACGGTTGCCTTCACTATGTTTGAGTTTGTTTTGCAGGAGTATACATGTTGGACTTGGTCTTACCGATATTCTTGGAGAATATGCTCTCAATATTCCGCACGTGTTCAGCTGGAGTAACCGTTATGGAAGTAGTGGGGGCTAGCACGAATTGCGAATAGTTAGTTGTTTAAGTTATTTCTATTTTTAAAGGGGATAACAAGCTAAAATAAGAACAATTGGCTAAGTTAGTTAACACTCACACTCTCACAAGCTCTCAACAGTTCATTTGGCGATTTCATACACATTGCACTCTAGTGATCCTTGTAACAAGCTTGTTATCATCCCGGGTTGTAACAATCATTTGTTTAATTATAGTTGGTGATCGGTAGTTTCCATCACCCGAGGTTTTTTGTGCCGGAGATCAACTCTTGATCAAGGGCTTTTTCCTCGTATAAATCCTTGTGTCACTTGTTCATTTCATTAGCAAGTTTGTTCATACATTTGTTCATTGTTTCAAGCATCATTCCTCACAACAAAGATTTGGTTACATTATCCTAGCCTGATTTTTTACCAAAACAGTTTGGCGCCCACCGTGGGGCAATTGGTGCTTCATTTCTGAAAAAAATTCGTTCATTGTGTTCATTTCGGTTCATTATCTTCAACCATATGGCTTCTCCAGCAAAGAACACTTTAAGTTCCATGCCAGCAGTCACTTCTTCACAGGGCGTCCCACCTTTGCCTCCACCACCTTTTGGATCCCAAAAGAATGCTGAAAATGCTGCAAAGAGACAAATCCCCATTTTCCCAAAACCACCAACATCTGCTGTTTCTTCTAATCCTACTAACAGTGATCTTTTTACTTTGATTTTGCAGATGAGGGATCATATTCAAGAGCAGGATAAAACCAACGAAAGGATCCTCCGGGAGATTGGTGACATCAAGAAACAGAAGAAATCAGGGGAGGATCACTCTCCTCTGAAACCAAGATCACTGGATTTCGACACTCTAGCTATAACTGCCCAACAATCTGCAGCTCCAGATATCCAATACCGGGGTGGATCAACAGGAATGCGCTCTGGATCATCGGCAATGACTCAAGCTTTAGGATCCTACTTTCAACCTTCAGGATCCTTCTTCCAGCATCAAGGATCCTCTCAGGTTCAAGGATCCTCTCAGGTTCAAGGATCCTCTCACGTTCAAGGATCCTCTTAGGTTCAATGATCTCTCAGGTTAAAGGATCCAACTTTCAGGTTCAAGGATCCTCATCCCAGGTTTATGGATCCATGAATTATCCTCCAAGACCCCCAGTCACAGCACATCAAGGATCCAGCATCTTTCAGGATCAGGGATTCTTAAGAAGTGTACAGCCCTCAAGTTTAGATGTCCATCAAGGAGACTTCATTCCAATGCAGACCGTTGCTTCTTCTGGTCCTTCAGTCATACCAGAATCTCATTAATATGGATTCACATCTGGAATTCCAAACTTGAATCCTCCGGGAGGTAACATTTTGAATAATTTTTATAAAACTAACCATGGCTTTATGCAGGATACAGGTATCAATCAAGCTATGGCTAGGGAATTACAGAAACTGAAGGATATGATATCCAGCGTTCCAGGAGTGGGTAAGCCCATTCCTGAAATTGCAGATGGGAGCCACAGGATATCTCGTTTTGCACCACCTATTTGTGATGCTGAGATACCCAAGAGGTTCCAAATACCAACCATGAAGTTGTATGACGGCTCAACGGATCCAGAGGAGCATGTAGCTCAGTACAGAGAAAGGATGGAGATCAATCCAATTCCTGAGAGGTTAAAAGAAGCATGTCTATGCAAGGGTTTTGGATCCACACTCACAGGATCAGCTCTTAAATGGCTGCTAAGTCTTCCCCCTTACTCTATTACTTCATTTGCTAATCTAGTTAATCTGTTTAATAGTCAATTCTCATGTAGTAGAAAATTTGAACGTTTAACTAGTGATCTATATAGGGTAACATGTCACACCCCCAAAATCCACCTGCGGAGTACCACCGCTTGGAGGCGTGACTGACCAGGATCCAGCCACCAATCATATTAAACAAGCATATAAGTAGTTTTAAAAATCCAACCAATACAATTGGTGTTCAAACAAAACATAGTTAAGTTGCAAGCGGAAGCATAAGTCTTAAATCAAAACATAAGTTTAATTGTTTCATAGTTTAATGTGGACACACAGTCGTCCATATCCCACAACGATCCTCCTCCATGCAAGCTCCAGCTTAAGAACCTAAGGACCTGCAAAGCATGTAGTAACGAGTCAACAACTAGTTGAGTGAGTTCACGGTTGGGTGTTCGTTTTAAGTTGTTTCGAAAACAGTTTCCTTTAGCTGGCATCCTGCCGTGGGGGTTACCCCATAGTTAAAAACGTGACTTGTTTATTCCCGGTTACTCTGGCAATCCAGCCGTGGGGGCTACCCCGTGTAGTTATCTGGCATTTCGGCCGTGGGGGCTACCCCATGTATACACTAGACTCGTTACCATATCGACTGCTGACTGTAGTCATGTTTAAGTGCCCTGAAACTGTCAATGTCTATCATCATTGACGTGCCCCAGATCCATTAGTTCACGCCCGTCCTCTGCGGCACGGTGTGAGGTTTGTCAGACCTAAATAGCGCTATCTAACTAATGACCCGCTCGCCATTGGCCCGGCGATTAAGTCGATATAAAAATGAGGGACTTCGTGATAGAGTTTTGGTCTAGTACGAGTTATCTGTCCGTGAGGACGAGGAATTACATTCCTGAACCTTTACTATCCTACCCAAGGAGGACGAGGAACCCAGTTCCTTAACCCCAATTCCCGACCCCTGGGAATCCCATGCTTTGTAGAGGGTGTGAACTCACCTTGGTTTGCTCGGTAGTAACACAGAAAGGTCAATCAAGTCGCAAGTAGTCAATTACGTCCTAACATAGATACCATTTATAATCAGATTCAAACCAAGCAGTGCACGTACAAGTAACGATCATATAGTTTTATCGTGGCAGTTTCAACAACGGTGCACAGCATATTCAATTAACAACAGCACACTTGGCTCATAAGTTCGGTCCAACTTCTTAAGCCCAAAACACGTATTAAACAGTTAACACAGAAGCCCATAAGCCCGGCCCATTATCGTAGGCCCATAATTAAGCAAACCCAATAGGCGTGGTTTCGAGTCGCAACCGGACTCGCAAGCGTGGTTGCGGGTTATGCTGTTCGTGTTGATCATGGATGGTTGCGAGTCGCAACCTATGTCGCAACCGTGGTTTCGGCTGATCATGCTAAGGTTTCGAGTCGCAACGGGACTCGCAACCTGTGTCGCAACTGGTGGTCTCGGCTTGTAAGGCTGTGATTGCGAGTCGCAACCAGGGGTTCCGACTCCCCAGCACCTGCTGATCCTTCACAGTTTGTACTATCCAATGAAAATCATGCAGAATTATGTACTATCCACTAAACATGTTTTGTTGTCTAATATTTACCCAAAATGGATCAAACAGTGCAGATTTCAAATATTCAGCACACTTTCATTGCATATTCAAGTTGTTCTTCACTTATTCATCATGTTCTTCATATATTCAAAAACATATTCATAACACATTCAACCCTTGTTCAAGCACATCATGCATTATCCTAATTACAACATGAACAACTATCAAAACACTTGAACTTAATACCACAATTCGGTCCTATATTAAGCCGATTACATGACATATGTAAACCGGTTTCATGAACATCAACAACTAGTAGTTTAAACTTCACTTAAACACAAGATATCATAACCCATCATGCAATATATCCGAAATCAAGGCATGTTAACCGATTTATCACAATCATGCATATAATATCATCACTTGACAACAAATAGCTATTTTCTATCAAGCAAACCTCTTAGCAAGCAAACATAATGTCATGACCATCAATCCAAACACCAAAACACAACATGAATCACTAACATTCAACAATAAACATCAAGAACACTAACCGGTTGATGGGTTTTGAGGATGTGTGTGCGCTTCCAACAATCCGAGAGTCCAAAAATCCGAGAGTGAGGGAGTGAAGGTGATGTTTGGTTTCAAGGGTTTTTAGAGAGGGAAAGAGTGAGAGTGTGGGTGTGTGTTGATCAAAAATGACAAGGTTAGCTAGTGTGATATATATATATTAGTTCAAGTGGTGCACCCTAAAGGGTTTCGGATGAGGGTTTACGGCCCAAATGGCCCAACCGGCCAAAGGCCCAAACCGGCCTAATGGCTACTGTTCACTCGAGACCACATGGTCTCGAGTCGGGTCCTTGTTGTCTCGGGTCGCATACATACAAGCATACACATAAGCATAATATATAATCACATAGAATGTTCGCTTATCTCATTAAACCAACATAGTTAACTAGTCACACGTTTAAGCATGTTACATCGAGATACAGATAAAAGGTTCTAAATTTCGAGTTGTCACATCATCCCCAAGTTGAAAGAAATTTCGTCCCGAAATTTGGTGGCACTCACTGAGGAAGCTAGTTAAGTCGTATGGTTTTCCCGGTTTTCCTGGGGTGTCACATCCTCCCCCCGTTGATCTGGAATTTCGTCCCGAAATTCCGTAGCTTCAGCCTCAGTAGTGGTTGTACCGTTTGCGAACAGTTGGGGATACTTTTGTTTCATCTGATCTTCGCGCTCCCAGGTGAACTCTGGGCCGCGACGTGAGTTCCAACGAACGCGTACAAGGGGTATTCTAGTGCTCTTGAGGACCTTAACATCCCGGTCCGTGATCTCGACTGGTTCCTCGACGAATCGTAACTGTTCGTCGATCGTGAGTTCCTTCAAAGGAACTACGTGGGTCTCATCTGATGGACACTTCTTCAGATTCGACACGTGGAAAACGTTGTGAACTGCACCGAGTTCCGCTGGTAAGTTTAGTCTGTAGGCCACCCTGCCTATTTTCTCAATGACCTCGAAAGGTCCAACGTATCGTGGGTTGAGTTTGCCGCGTTTGCCAAAACGAACCACACCCTTCCAGGGTGAGACTTTGAGTAGTACCCGCTCCCCAACCTGGAGCTCAAGTGGTTTCCTGCCCATGTCGGCGTAAACTTTCTGACGTTCGCGAGCGGCCGTCATGCGTTTTCGTATCTGAGCGATCTGCTCGGTTGTATCTACCACATATTCTGGACCAGTAATCTGACTATCTCCCACCTCTGCCCAGCAAAGGGGAGACCGGCATTTACGTCCGTACAATGCCTCAAACGGAGCAGCTCCAATGCTGGTGTGGTAGCTGTTATTGTACGAGAATTCCACAAGTGGCAGATGCTTTTCCCAGCGGTTGCCGAAGTCGATTACACATGCACGAAGCATGTCTTCTAAGGTTTGAATAGTGCGCTCGGACTGCCCGTCCGTCTGAGGATGGTACGCTGTGCTCATGTCTAATCGTGAGCCAAAGGATTTGTGCATTGCTTGCCACAGCTCTGAAGTAAAACGTGCATCTCGATCCGAGATGATGGAGGTGGGCACCCCGTGCCTCGAAACAACTTCCTTGAGGTAAATTTCTGCAAGAGTGGAGAACTTATCCGTTTCCTTAATGGCCAGGAAGTGTGCAGATTTTGTGAGTCGATCCACGATCACCCAAATAGTATCGTTCCCGCGCTGGGATCTAGGTAGGCCAGTAACAAAATCCATGGAAATTTGCTCCCATTTCCATTGAGGTATCTCTGGTTGTTGGAGCAGGCCTGATGGTTTCTGGTATTCCGACTTGACTCTCGCACAAGTCAAACACTTGCTGACGTAGGTCGCTATGTGGGCCTTCATGCTAGGCCACCAGTACGTAGTTTTGATGTCGTGGTACATTTTATCTGATCCAGGATGTACCGAGTAGCGAGACTTGTGTGCTTCATCCATCACAAGCTCTCGTAGGTTGCCATAGAGTGGGACCCAAACGCGTCCCGTTACGTAGTAAGCACCGTCTTCCTTCTGTTCTAAGCGTTGCCGCGATCCGCGTAGGGCTTCAGCCCTGACGTTTTCTGGTTTCAGTGCTTCTATCTGAGCAGCTCGTATCTGGGAGGGAAGACTAGAATGGATCGTGAGTTGTAAAGCTCGCACGCGCTTAGGCGCAGTGTCCTTCCGACTGAGGGCGTCAGCCACAACATTGGCTTTGCCCGGGTGATATCTGATTGCGCACTCGTAGTCATTCAGAAGTTCGACCCATCGTCGTTGTCGCATATTCAGTTCCTTCTGCTTGAAGATGTGCTCGAGGCTCCTGTGGTCAGTGTAGATCGCGCACTTGGTACCATACAGGTAATGCAGCCATAACTTAAGTGCAAAAACAACAGCTCCCAGCTCTAGGTCGTGCGTCGTGTAGTTCTTTTCATGAACCTTGAGTTGACGTGAGGCGTAGGCTATAACTTTATCTCGTTGCATCAACACGCAACCAAGACCTTGAATCGATGCGTCGCAGTAGACCACAAAGTCGTCCGTGCCTTCCGGCAAGGAAAGGATAGGTGCGCTACAAAGTCTATCCTTTAGGTGCTGAAATGCCAACTCCTGTGCGTTTCCCCAGCGATAAATAACGCCCTTCTGCGTTAGTGAGGTGAGGGGCTGTGCAATCTTAGAAAAATCCTTTATGAATCTCCGGTAGTATCCCGCCAAACCCAAGAATTGGCGTATTTCCTTTGGTGTACGAGGTGCTGGCCAGTTCTTTATCGAGTCTACCTTGGATGGATCAACGTGAATCCCATCCTTGTTCACCACGTGGCCTAGGAAATGGACTTCTCGAAGCCAGAAGTCGCATTTCGAGAACTTTGCATAAAGTTGTTCCGTTCGAAGGAGTTCCAGAATAAGTCGCAGATGCTGCTCATGTTCCTCCCGACTCTTGGAATAGATCAGGATGTCGTCGATGAAGACTATAACGAACTTGTCCAGGTAAGGCTTGCACACTCGGTTCATCAAGTCCATGAAAACCGCAGGTGCGTTTGTCATCCCAAAAGGCATGACCAAAAACTCATAGTGCCCGTATCGAGTTCTGAAAGCTGTTTTAGAGACGTCCTCTTCCCGGACTCTCAGCTGGTGATAACCCGACCTCAAGTCAATCTTCGAATAGTAGCTCGACCCTTGCAACTGGTCGAATAAGTCGTCGATACGCGGTAGAGGATAACGATTCTTCACCGTCACCTTGTTGAGTTCCCGGTAATCGATGCACATTCTGAAAGTACCGTCTTTCTTCTTCACAAATAACACTGGAGCTCCCCAGGGCGATGAGCTAGGACGAATAAAACCCTTATCCAGGAGCTCTTGCAGTTGCGTGGAGAGTTCCTTCAACTCTGATGGAGCTAAACGATAAGGTGCACGAGCTATAGGCGCAGCTCCAGGAGCTAGTTCGATCTGAAACTCGACTTGGCGATGAGGCGGAAGACCAGGTAGTTCCTCAGGAAATACCTCTGGATAATCGCGTACAACTGGGAAATCTTCTATCTTCTTCTCTTTCTCCGTGGTGTCAGTAATAAGAGCCAAAATAGCAGTGTGGCCCTTTCGCAAGTACTTTTGGGCCTTAAGGAGAGAAATGACGTTCTCAACAGCACTCCTCTTATCGCCATGAATTATGAGAGGTTCACCATCGGGACCTGGAATACGGACAACCTTCTTGTTGCAAAGAATCTCTGCTCGGTGTTGGGATAACCAATCCATCCCAATGACAACGTCGAAACTACCCAAGACAATAGGAATGAGGTCGATAGAGAAGGTTTGGTCAGCGAGAATAAGTTTACAACCTTTGACTACGTGTGTGGCCTCTAAACTCTTACCATTTGCTAGCTCTACGGTGTGCTTGTTGTTCAAAGGTGTTGGAATACGCTTAAGCATTCGACTAACTTCTAGTGACACGTAGCTAGTATCGGCACCCGAATCAAATAAAACTGAAACATAAAAGTCGTCGAGAAGGAACTTACCCGCCACAACATTGGGGTCGTTCCTTGCTTCACCTTGGCCGATCACAAACATCCGCCCCCTGGCGCCATTGTTGTTGTTGTTCCCATTGTTACCATTCCCCTGATTGTTGTTATTGTTGTTGTTGTTCTGGTTCCTGTTCAGTTGGGGACAGTCTCTCTTGAAGTGGCCCTCAGCTCCACACTGAAAGCACCCTTTGTTATCACCCTGTTGCTGTTGCTGGCGCTGGTTCTGTTGAGTTTGCTGACGATGCTGATTGGCGGGGTATAAGCTCCTGCAATCCTTTGCAGCGTGACCAGGCTTGTTGCACCGATGACAGTTGCCCCTGGTGCATGGCCCGCTGTGGTGCAGACTGCAGCGATTGCATTTGGGATGATTTCCTTTGTATCCACCACCAGACGATTGTTGATTAGGGCTTTTGTAGTCCTCAGTCTTTCTCTGCTGAGACTGGGACTGAACTGAAGTCGAACCCTTACTCGAAGTTCCATCCCATTTCCGTTTGTTGTCACTAGAGGTACCAGTAGTAGTTGCAGCGCCAATGCGTTTTGGTAACTTGTTCTGCTCCACCGCTTGATCCGTGAGACGGTGAGCCAACTGTACAGTTTGCTGGTAGGTAGCGAGGTTCGCTGAAGTCACATGACTTTGGATCTCTGGCACTAAGCCCTGAAGAAACAGTTCGATGCGTTTGATGGGAGGATCCACCATAGTAGGGCACAGAATTGCCAGTTCGTTCGACCTTTTCACATAAGCCTCAATCTCCGACCCCGTCATCTTGAGGTTGAAGAACTCCACCTCGAGTTTGTGAATCTCATCACGGCTGCAGTATTCTTCCTTGATCATTTCCTTAAAAGTTTCCCATGGGGTGGCGTTGGCAGCAACCAACCCTAGCATCTGAACTTGAGCGTTCCACCATGTGAGGGCCAAACCCTCGAGAGTACCCGTAGCATACTTCACCCTGCGCGCCTCAGGGCATTCGCACATTTCGAAGACAGATTCTAGTTTCTCAAACCAGTGTAGGAGTCCTACTGCTCCTTCAGTGCCGCTAAAAGTAGTTGGCCGGCAGTCCATGAAAGTCTTAAAAGTGCACACGGGTGGCTGAACGTGCTGACCTATCGTAGGCGAAAGAAAAGACAGAGTTTAACACAAAGGTTGGTTCACGAGAGTAGGATCCTAAAGGTCCTAGATTGAGTTCGGACTGCAGGATATACCTCCTGCGTGTGCAGCTGCAAGTGCTGCGGCAACTCGTTCGTTGATCAAAGCCGTCAACTGGGCTTGTGTCATGTTAACGCGTCCAGACATGATCTTCACATCAAGAAGAACGTAAGTGAGAGGGGTTCGCAAAAGTACGATGTCAGAAGCGAGTAAGTGCACACGTGTTCAAGCAACAATAGTCATACTAACCAAGCATACCATGAGCAATGTACTATGTATCTAACAAGTAGGTAATATACAGACCATATCACCTAGAATGTCGAGCCTTGCATGTGGAGTGAAGCATCGTTGTGGACCGTTGAGCACTGTACAGGTTATAGTCTGATTTTAATAAAAAACGTTTTCTCCTTTATTAAAACCAAGTTCTCTATAACCAATGGCTCTGATACCAATCTGTCACACCCCCAAAATCCACCTGCGGAGTACCACCGCTTGGAGGCGTGACTGACCAGGATCCAGCCACCAATCATATTGAACAAGCATATAAGTAGTTTTAAAAATCCAACCAATACAATTGGTGTTCAAACAAAACATAGTTAAGTTGCAAGCGGAAGCATAAGTCTTAAATCAAAACATAAGTTTAATTGTTTCATAGTTTAATGTGGACACACAGTCGTCCATATCCCACAACGATCCTCCTCCATGCAAGCTCCAGCTTAAGAACCTAAGGACCTGCAAAGCATGTAGTAACGAGTCAACAACTAGTTGAGTGAGTTCACGGTTGGGTGTTCGTTTTAAGTTGTTTCGAAAACAGTTTCCTTTAGCTGGCATCCTGCCGTGGGGGTTACCCCATAGTTAAAAACGTGACTTGTTTATTCCCGGTTACTCTGGCAATCCAGCCGTGGGGGCTACCCCGTGTAGTTATCTGGCATTTCGGCCGTGGGGGCTACCCCATGTATACACTAGACTCGTTACCATATCGACTGCTGACTGTAGTCATGTTTAAGTGCCCTGAAACTGTCAATGTCTATCATCATTGACGTGCCCCAGATCCATTAGTTCACGCCCGTCCTCTGCGGCACGGTGTGAGGTTTGTCAGACCTAAATAGCGCTATCTAACTAATGACCCGCTCGCCATTGGCCCGGCGATTAAGTCGATATAAAAATGAGGGACTTCGTGATAGAGTTTTGGTCTAGTACGAGTTATCTGTCCGTGAGGACGAGGAATTACATTCCTGAACCTTTACTGTCCTACCCAAGGAGGACGAGGAACCCAGTTCCTTAACCCCAATTCCCGACCCCTGGGAATCCCATGCTTTGTAGAGGGTGTGAACTCACCTTGGTTTGCTCGGTAGTAACACAGAAAGGTCAATCAAGTCGCAAGTAGTCAATTACGTCCTAACATAGATACCATTTATAATCAGATTCAAACCAAGCAGTGCACGTACAAGTAACGATCATATAGTTTTATCGTGGCAGTTTCAACAACGGTGCACAGCATATTCAATTAACAACAGCACACTTGGCTCATAAGTTCGGTCCAACTTCTTAAGCCCAAAACACGTATTAAACAGTTAACACAGAAGCCCATAAGCCCGGCCCATTATCGTAGGCCCATAATTAAGCAAACCCAATAGGCGTGGTTTCGAGTCGCAACCGGACTCGCAAGCGTGGTTGCGGGTTATGCTGTTCGTGTTGATCATGGATGGTTGCGAGTCGCAACCTATGTCGCAACCGTGGTTTCGGCTGATCATGCTAAGGTTTCGAGTCGCAACGGGACTCGCAACCTGTGTCGCAACTGGTGGTCTCGGCTTGTAAGGTTGTGATTGCGAGTCGCAACCAGGGGTTCCGACTCCCCAGCACCTGCTGATCCTTCACAGTTTGTACTATCCAATGAAAATCATGCAGAATTATGTACTATCCACTAAACATGTTTTGTTGTCTAATATTTACCCAAAATGGATCAAACAGTGCAGATTTCAAATATTCAGCACACTTTCATTGCATATTCAAGTTGTTCTTCACTTATTCATCATGTTCTTCATATATTCAAAAACATATTCATAACACATTCAACCCTTGTTCAAGCACATCATGCATTATCCTAATTACAACATGAACAACTATCAAAACACTTGAACTTAATACCACAATTCGGTCCTATATTAAGCCGATTACATGACATATGTAAACCGGTTTCATGAACATCAACAACTAGTAGTTTAAACTTCACTTAAACACAAGATATCATAACCCATCATGCAATATATCCGAAATCAAGGCATGTTAACCGATTTATCACAATCATGCATATAATATCATCACTTGACAACAAATAGCTATTTTCTATCAAGCAAACCTCTTAGCAAGCAAACATAATGTCATGACCATCAATCCAAACACCAAAACACAACATGAATCACTAACATTCAACAATAAACATCAAGAACACTAACCGGTTGATGGGTTTTGAGGATGTGTGTGCGCTTCCAACAATCCGAGAGTCCAAAAATCCGAGAGTGAGGGAGTGAAGGTGATGTTTGGTTTCAAGGGTTTTTAGAGAGGGAAAGAGTGAGAGTGTGGGTGTGTGTTGATCAAAAATGACAAGGTTAGCTAGTGTGATATATATATATTAGTTCAAGTGGTGCACCCTAAAGGGTTTCGGATGAGGGTTTACGGCCCAAATGGCCCAACCGGCCAAAGGCCCAAACCGGCCTAATGGCTACTGTTCACTCGAGACCACATGGTCTCGAGTCGGGTCCTTGTTGTCTCGGGTCGCATACATACAAGCATACACATAAGCATAATATATAATCACATAGAATGTTCGCTTATCTCATTAAACCAACATAGTTAACTAGTCACACGTTTAAGCATGTTACATCGAGATACAGATAAAAGGTTCTAAATTTCGAGTTGTCACATAACACAAGGTCAAAATGAATCACTTAGAGATTACATCACTAAGTTTAGTAAAGAATCCTTAGACATTTCTAATCTGGATATAGCTACGACTGTGGAAGCCTTTAAAATGGTTTGCTTAGGGATTCATTATTCTATGATGATCTTGTCATGACCCCATGCATGAATCTTGATGAAGTAAGAACCAGGGCCCTTAGATTCATCCGGCTAGAGGATGATAAAAGGATCCAGGAAAGACTGGCAGGATCCTCGAAGCAGGAGAAACAAGGATCCTACTTCAGGAACAACAAGTCCAAACCTTACAAAAAGTCTGACAAACAGAACGTGCATGCAGTAGAACAGGAAGAGGATGATCAGGATTATCCTCCCATTTTTTAATATTGTTTTTCTGTTGATAACAATGAACTAATTCTTGCAATGCAGAATTTAGGTGAGAAAGCTAGGTGGCCTAGGAAAAGTGATAAACCAGCTGCAACGAAAGACAAGTCCAAATGGTGTGCATATCATGAGGATTTTGGACATCTCACTGAAGAATGTATTGCACTTAGAAAAGAAATCGGTAACCTGTTAAGCAAGGGGCACTTGAAGGAGCTTTTGGGAAGAAAAAAAGTCAAGGATCCAGGATCCTGAATAGGTTCCAGAAAGAGCTCCTGCTCCTCCGGCAGATGCACAAGTTATAAACTTCATATCTGGTGGTTCAGACATTTGTGGTACTTCCTTTTCAGCAGCCAAAAGACATGCCAAGGAGACCAAAATGGATAATGGAGACAGACCCATCCGGACCTCTACTGTCACACAGGAGAAAGTCATAACTTTTGATGAGGATGATCGTGTTGATGTTCAGGATCCTCATCATGATGGTCTTGTCATTACTTTGTTCATTTCTAACCATTTTGTTCGCAGGATCCTAATCGATGGAGGAAGCTCCGTGAACATCATTCAGCTTGATGTCCTCAAGAAAATGAACATCCCTGAATCAGATATTGTGCCAAGATCCTCAGTTCTTGTGGGATTCAGCAGAGAAACCAAGAATACATTGGGGGACATTAAACTTCCCATCTACATTGAAGGACTTCATTCTTATAAAAAATTCTGAGTTATAGATTGCTTATCCTATTGCAATGTTATCCTTGGCAGGCCGTGGATACATGACATGAAGGCAGTTGCATCTACATATCATCAATGTGTGAAGCTTCCTAGTCCATGGGGGGTGATAAAGATTGGGAGTGACCAACAAGAAGCAAAGAATTGCTATACCTCATCAATGAAGCCAGCCTCAAGACCAAGGGAGAAATAGCAACTAAAGTATCCTCCAAGAGATGTCTTGGAGGCAAGAGAACAGGATGTGAAAGATATCCTTATGGATCCTCACGATCCTGAATCCAAAATCTTCATAGGATCAGGGATCCTCAGCAACATTGAACAAGATCTAGTATCCTTCCTTAAAAGGAGAAAAACTACCTTTGCCTGGAAGCATGAAGACATGACAGGTATCTCTAAAGATATAATTAATCATAAGCTTGGTATTGACAGGTCATTCAAGCCCATACATCAGAAGAGGAGGAAGTTTGCACCTAAGAGGAATGCCATTATCCAGGAGGAGGTAGACAAATTACTCCGAGCAGGTATGATTAGAGAGGTTAAGTATCCAAGATGGTTAGCCAATGTGGTCGTTGTTCAAAAGAAAAATGGAAAGGGAAAGTGGAGGGTATGTGTCGATTTCAGTGATTTAAACAAGGCATGTCCCAAGGATCCTTTCCCATTACCCCACATTGACTCCATGGTGGATGCTACCGCAGGTCATGAGTTGTTGACTTTTATGGATGCTTCATCTGGATTTCAACAAATTCAGATGGAACCATTCGATCAAGAGGATACAGCCTTTATGACCCCAAATGGTATCTATTGTTATATTGTTATGCCATTTAGACTAAGGAATGCAAGTGCTACTTATCAAAGGCTAGTCAATATGATGTTTAAGGAACAAATTGGACACACTATGGAAGTCTATATAGACGACATGGTGGTTAAGTCCAAGAGAGCTGAGGATCACCTTAGAGACCTGGAGGAAGCATTCAATATCCTTGACAAATTCAATATGAAGTTGAATCCTTCAAAGTGTCACTTTGGTGTTAAAGCAGGCAAGTTCCTAGGATACATGGTAACAAAAGCAGGCATTGAAGCAAGTCCAGAGCAAATTAAGGCTATTGTGAATATCAAATATCCTGCCAATGCCAAGGATGTGCAAAGGTTGACAGGGAGGATCGCAACCTTGAACAGGTTCATATCAAAGTCATCAAAAAAGTGCAAGGAGTTCTATGACATTTTGAGAAAGAACAAGGAATTTGAGTGGACCGAAAAGCATGAAAATGCTCTCAAAGCCCTTAAGGATTACCTATCCTCAGCTCCTGCCTTGATGAAACCAGAAAAGGGGGATATATTTTTCTTATATCTAGCGGTATCCTCTAAAGCAGTAAGTGCGGTCCTTGTTAAGGATCACGAAGGTACACAACATCCTGTCTATTATGTAAGTAAGAGTTTGTTTGATGCTGAATCCAGGTATTCACATTTATAAAAACTTATACTTGCTTTGATTATGGCATCTACTAAATTAAGACATTATTTTGAAACTCATGCTATTATTGTTAAGACTAATTTTCCAATTAAGAATGTTCTCAGGAAACCTGAAATGTCAGGAAGGATGGCTAAATGGGCAGTAAAGCTTAGTGCTTATGATATAAGATATGAACCAAGAACTGCCATCAAATCCCAAGCCTTAGCTGACTTTGTGGCAGATTTCAGTAGTGATCTACAAAGAGAAGCTGAGTTAGAAGTTCAGCGACTTGAAGAGACTAAGGATCCTTGGATACTCTTCACTAATGGAGCATCTAATGTCAAAGGAACAGGACTTGGAATACTATTAAATCGCCACAGGGGGACATAATACCCCACTCCATAGCTTGGGAGTTTCAAACTACTAATAATGAGGCCGAATATGAAGCCTTGATAGCTGGTTTGCAAATTGCCAAGCATATGAGGATCAGGTATCTTGAGGTACATGTAGATTCACTATTAATTACTAATCACTTTAATGGATCTTATGCTGTTAAAGGTGAAAAGCTAATCAAATATTTAGAGATAGTCAAAGAATTGGCACTCTCTTTTGTTTCTTTTAGTTTAACATAGGTACCCAGAGAAGAAATGCAGAAGCTGATGCAGTGGCCAACCTAGGATCATCCTTAAAAATTCCAGAGGATATCAAGATCCCTATCATCCATATTTTGGCTCCTGCTATTGAGGATCACATAACTATGGAGATAGAAGAGGATTCTGCAATGGTTCCTAGTGATGGTGCATAGTCTCGTTCAGGATCATGGATCCTTCCAATCATGAGATATATACAAGATGGAGAGATTCCTACAGGAGAAAACCCCAGGGCTTTCAAAATCAAGGTATCTCAATTTACAATATTGAATAACATGTTATATAAACGATCTCTTGCAGGTCCATATCTAAGGTGCATAGAGGATCCTGAAATTCAAGAAGTCCTAAAGGATTTTCATGAAGGAGATTGTGGAAACCACACTGGGGACAAGGCACTGTTCTCAAGGATCCTTAGAACATGATACTATTGGCCTACTATGAAGAAGGATGCTGTGGATTATGCCAAGAAGTGTGATCCTTGTCAGAGGCATAGTAATATCCTTCATCAACCAGCAGAGCTCTTGCATCCTATATCCTCTTCTTGGCCATTCATGAGATGGGGAATGGATATAGTTGGTAAACTTCCTAAAGCACCAGGAGGAAAGGTGTTTATGCTTGCCATGACTGATTACTTCTCCAAGTGGATAGAGGCTGAAGGTTTTGCTTAAGTCAGAAAGAAGGAAGTGATATCCTTTATTAAAAGAAACATTATTAACAGATTTGGTATCCCTTCTAAAATTGTTTGTGATAATGGATCCCAATTTATTGGGAGTAGAACTACTAACTTTTGTGACAGTTGGGGGATTAAGATGATAACATCAACACCAGTCCACCCACAAGCTAATGGTCAAGCAGAATCATCCAACAAGATCATCATCAACAACTTGAAGAAGAAGCTTGGATCCAAAAAAGGAAAATGGGCAGAAGAACTACCTTATGTACTATGGGCTGATAGGACAACTCCCAAGAATGCCACTGGCCAAACTCCATTCTCTTTAGTATTTGGAGCAGAATCAGTAATCCCTACAGAGATGGTGGTTCCTACTGCAAGAACAAGCATCCGTGATCCTGAAGGAAATGCTAGAAACTTGGTTCAAGACTAGGATACCGTAGAAGAACTCAGGGATTTGGCAAGGATAAGAATGGCTAGTTATCAACAAAGGATGGCTGGAGCCTACAATAAGAATGTCAGGATCAGGAAATTCCAAGTTGATGATATGGTATTGAGGAAAGCATTTTAGAATACCACAAATCCTACTGATGGAAAGTTGGCACCAAAGTGGGAAGGCCCATACCTGATTGAAGCTGAGGCAGGGAAGGGGGCATATCGATTGCTAACAATGGAAGGTGATTTACTACCAAGAGCTTGGAATGCTGTTGATGTGCACAAAATGTAACATATAAATTACATCAATTGTGGCATAAAACTAACCCTTTTTTAGTACTAATGTTGGAAAAAGTGTGCTTTTGTCTTCATTTTGTATTTTCAGGATTAAATGAGCTCAAATGAACAAAAGAAGCAAAAAGGCAGGTAAATTTAACATAAATACAAGAAAAGGAACAAACGTGGCATGCCCGACCTCCCCAACAGCATCTTCCCAAGCAAAACAAGAGAACAGAAGGTTGAACACCCCCCGTGCTCAGTGAACACAGGGGCGTGCCCAACTGCCAGCATAAAAGACAAAGCTATAGAAGCTTCTATCGCTCAACACGGGGCCGTGCTCAGCGGACACGGGGCCGTGCTCAACTATAAGATTCGCAGAATCCAGGCAAATCTTGATAGTACAGATACGCTTCTGCACACGGGGTCGTGCCCAGCGGACACGGGGGCGTGGTCAACTAATGTAGATAAACTGTAATTAATGAAGACAGAGAAGAGGATGGACACTGGGCCGTGCCCAATGGACACGGGGCCGTGCCCGAGCTACTGTTCAGGCTATAAATAGGGGTGCTTGGCTCATTTACAAACCATCCCTTGGCACACCACCTCTCTCACACTTCACCCACCACCATCACAACACCATCATCCACCATCATCATCCATTGTCCACCATAGAGTGTGTGAGTTGTCTCGGGATCCAAGATTGATTGTAAGAGTTCTTGACAATCTGTTAGTACATTACGTCTGTAGCTTCCGTCAGCATGTAGTCATATTTTGTATTCTGTGTTTATGTATATTGTCTGATTGTATGTATGTAGTTAGCATGACAACTCGGGAATAGGTTTTGTATGTAAAAGTGTTGTTTGGGAAAGGTTCATCCGCACGCATGGCAATACGCGTGGATGGTAATACGCACGGATGACTTATCCGCACGGATAAGTCATACGCGCGGATGGCCATACGCACGGGTAAGCCATACGTACGGGTAGCCCACCCGCACGTACAACACTTGATAGATTCCTGAGTTTATCTATAAATAGGAGGTCCGGTGCTACTTTGTTAGAACTTTTGACACGCACGGAGAGTCTGTACGTCTGCCGGATCTTGTAACTTTCAGAACAGTTAATAGAACGAACAGACAAGCAGTTAAACGTTGAATTCTGTGTTGCACAAATCTGTGATTCGTCATAATGGATTCCGCACATTAAGACGAAATCGATTCATCTTGTTCCTACGATCAGATCCTGTATCAAGGGGACCAACAAGTGGTATCAGAGCATCCAGGGAGCTGAATCGAGATCAACAACACTGAATTCACCGGAATTCAAGCTTTATTCGCCGATCAAAGTCAAATTTCACCGGAGATTTGACATCAGTTGCCGATTTAATTCAAATTTCACCGGAAATTTGACAGATTTCTTCTACATCTACTCAGTTTTTACATTTGTTCTTCATTCGTCACCATAAAATCAGAAAAACTTAAAATTGAGCAAGAATCTACGGTTAAAATTTCTTAAAATTGACATAAATTGATTCGCAATCATTCAAAGTATAATCCTACTTAGTTTCATAATCAAATTCAACCTAAATCTAGATCAAATTCATCGAAAATCATGTTTAGTTGTTCGTATTTGATGACGTCACTCACCCGTGCGGACAGCTGTCTGAACGGTTTGGATTAGTTAGTTACTGCAAGTTGTTTGCTGACATCATCATTGTTACACGCACGGATTACAACCCGTGCGGATAACCAGAAAAGTCAAAAGGTCAAAGTTACCCGTACGCACAACCATCCGAGCGGATCACCGTCCGTGCGGATAAGCTTTGTCACCATCTGTATTCCTGCTCGAACGGATAACCATCCGGTTCAAGTGTTTGAAATTTTTAAAATTTGTAAAAATTGTCTAAGTGTTTGAAAATTTTTTCAGGTACTTAAAAATGGAAGAATTCATGAATCCCTTCAGTGAGATGTATGCTTTCGCGGGTAATTCCGGAGACGATACTTCCAACCATTCAAATGATAATCCGAACCCGAAGAAAACTTTATCCGATGCCCTAAGTGTTGAAAGCGCATATGGTACCTACAACAAACCACCAAAGCTAATGGCAATCGAAGATTATAATCGGTGGGCAAAAAGATTCGATGAATGGCTGAAAGCTTTCGCATATCAGAGCTGGAAGAACTTAAAGAACGGTTATGTTGCAGAAAGACAAGATTGTGAGAATTTGTCAGAAACTGAATCCGTAGAGAACTTTGTAGCTGAACAAAAATGCATCGCTTTGATTCACCAGTCCGTAAGAGACGAAATTATTTCACTCATTGAATACACAAACGCAAAAGATCTATGGGAAAAGTTAAATAAAAAATGTGTAGGAAGTGCAGAAATAATCAAAAACAAAAAGAAGTTGCTGAGAAAGGAGTTTGATTTGTTCGGATGCTTAAAAATGAATTTGTTTGTAAAATGATTGAAAGATTTGGGCACCTAAAGTTGGAATTGGCGAGGCACGGAATTATCTATTCTCAAGAGGAGCTAGTTGATAAACTGTTCGATTCTCTACCAGAAGAGATGGATTGGCAGTACTATGCACTAATGTTAAAGAATACAATCAAAGCTGAAGATCTGACTGTCGACTTGCTGATTGAAAGACTAGAAAGTCATGAATTGGAGATAAAGAAAACTCACTTAGTAAATCATTCATCATACCAACAAAACATGGAGTTGTACTATCCAAAGAGTATGATTCCCAAGAATGTTTCTCCAAGAACTGCTTTCTCCGCTGAAAATTCAAACCCTTCAAGCAAAGAAAGTCCAAACAGTGGTTTTCATGGAGGTTTTTCATACAATACTCCAAGTCAGGGATCTTCTTCAAATTCTTCAAATCAACAACAATCTGTTCCAAATAGGGCTGTAAACGAGTCGAGCCGAGTCGAGCCAGGGTGGGGTCGAGCTCAAGCTCGAAATTAATTCAGGAGGCTAAACTTGGCTTGAGCTTTATGTCGGAGTCAAACGAGCCTAAGAACGAGCCAACGAGCCGAGCCATGGGCCGAGCCGAGCTTAGCTCGAGCTTGGCTTGGTTACAAAATGAGCCAGCTTGGTTCACGTCATCTCAAATTGAGTTTTTTTAGCTAGTTTTTCTCGAGCTTCTTTCGAGCGAGCTACGAGCCGAGCTACGAGTCACGAGCTTTATGAACAGCCCTAGTTCCAAAGAATGTGTTTTCATGCAACATTGCGGTAGATTTGAAGAATGCTCAGAATTTTGATGAGGAGTCGGCCAAACAGCAGATGATCTTTCTAGCATCTGTGTTAGAGTCATATGAAGGGTTAGTAGCCGGGAAGATAGGTAATACCAATCTGACGAAAGAAGATTATGATCAGATTGATCCCGAGGAAATGGAGCTGATCGATATTCGTTGGGCTATGGCCAGTGTTGTTCGTAGAGCACAACGTTTCATGGAAATTACTGGCAGGAAGACAATTGGTGGTGCATCTACTAAGCTGGGGTTTGATAAATCAAAGGTGACGTGCTTCAAATGCAAGCAGAAAGGTCACTTCAAACGAGAATGCAGAAATGCATATGCTGATGAGTCAGAGAACCCTTTCAGAGATGATTATTACAAGAAAGCAATTTATCACCAGAATAAATCTGAGCCACCTAGATTGAAGCAGGTTGAAGACAACAAAGAGAAATCTAGAGCTCTCGCTGTGATTCATGATGATGAAGGGTTTGACTGGAGCGAACTGCTACCAGAGGAAGATGCGGTGGGTTATGCATTTGTGACGAAGATTATTCCTTTTAAAGACATTAGAACTGAAGAAGAAAAGCTCGTCAACCGAAGAATGAAAGCCCAAACCAGAATGCGCAGAATTTATAACACATACAGAGAAGCTAAAGGAGCAAAAAGGTGGGATGCCGACAGAGAATGTTACCTTGATCCTCAAGGAAACATTGCAGTTGACCCAGATTCCATCAGTGTTGATGCTCTCACCCAGCAATTTGCCGAGGAAGAAGAAGCTAGACAAAGAGAATGGTGGGGAGGTGGTGATGAGAAACAAGTAGAGAAAGAAAAAAAATCAAAGAAGCAGAACAGAAGCCAAAGTCAAAAGATGCTGATGATGGGATCATTGATACATCACAAGAGCTGACGGCTGAAAACTTGAGGAAGATGGCTGAAAAAGTTCTTGCAACAAAAGAACTTGAGGTAGTTTCTAGTTCTGGAACTGAGTCAACAAACAAGGTCAGTTCAAATGGTACAGTTGAGTCAGGTAAGAAAGATAAATCTGAAAATGACTGCAAAAATTGCATGAAAGAGTGCAAAGTTTGTAGTACAATCACTTACCTCAGTGGTAAGAAGATTGAAGAGTTGACTAGTAGAGTCAAAAGTGTTGAAAATCAAATCTTAAACCGTGACAAAATGCTGAAAGCTTCGAATGATAGATCAAAAGAATTAGCTGAGAAAATTGAAAATGATAAAAATGATATTGAAAGAATAAGAAAAGAAAACGAAAAGTTGATTCTTGAAAGTCGTAAAATTTCTGAAAATTTTGAGAAGCTAAAGCGAACGGTTAAAGATTCTGATGAGAGAAATGGTAAAACAACAAAAGAAAATCTTCAACTATCAGGGGTTCTTAGAGTAAAAGAAGAGTTAATCAACCAACAACTTGATGAAATTGCGAAATTGAAGCTTCAGTTTGAAGAAGCTAAAATTGAGAATGAGCGTATTAATCTGAAACTGAGCAGTTACAACTCTGCAAGCTTTGTTTTGCAACACATTGTTCCAAAACCCATTGGAAAAACCAAAGCTGGTGAAGATGTATACTGTGATGGAACTGGGGTGGGGTTTCATCAAGTTCCGCCACCTGTTCTAAATAATTTTTCAAAGAAGCAATCAGGGTTGGTTAATGATGATGAAACAAATGAGATAAAACTGCCAGAATCAATTGATGTGACATTTTCTTCATCATCATCCGATGACAGTGTTCAAACTGAGATCATAAAAGGCATGGCTGAAAGTGTCTTGGATAGTGATTCGACTGAAGATGAAGAATGTTTTCTGAACAATTACATTCCGAAACCAAAATCTAAAAACAACTTAAATGATGAACCGGATCTTGTGATGTACAAGATGTCTGGTTCTGAAAAGTTGTATTCAGACTTTGAGTTTCCTCTGGAGAATGTTAATTTGAACAAATTGAAAAATGTTTTCAAACTGGTTGAAATTGATTTGTCTGAAGTAGACGGTTTGAAACAGACAAAGAGACAAATGAATTTTGAGAAAGATAAAGCTTACTATAAGAAACCTGTTATTCCACCACGTTTTTCTAACAACAATCAAAATAAATGGTCGGGAGGATATCAGGGTGGTAAGAATTATCAGAAAAAGAATGTTCAGAACAAGAAGTTTGCTGTGAAAAAAGGTGTTTGTGAACAGTTCAAGTTCACTTTCTGATGAGGAGTCTGAAATCTTTTTAAAATCAAACAAAGAGTTCTTTGAAAAGAAGGCATCACAATCTCAGTCTGAAGGCTCAAGTCGGGTAATTGACACCTGAACATGCTTCAAATGTAATCAAGTTGGACATATTGCACGAAAGTGTACCAACTTGAAGCCTAAGACTGAAACTGTGAAGAATTCTATCAAGAGAGATGTTGTGAAAGGAAAGGCTTCATTGATTGTTGAGAAAATTGTTTTGAAAAATGAAAACACCAAGATCAAAACTGAACCTGTTAAGAATTTGACATTTAAAAATGATAAATTTTACCAACGGGTTGCATCACCTCAACAAACATGGAAGCCAAAAGTTGTTGAAAAGAAAGTAGATTCACCAAAGGTGTCTGAAACTGAAAAATCATCATCTTCTATCAAGAAGAAGTATGTACCTTTGAAGTTTTATGAGAAAAAACAATCGACTTCTGAAAAGAAGTATGTGGTGAAGAAAAATCAACCAGTTGATCAACCTCAAAAAGACGAATTTTTCTTATTCAAAGAGGTTGAAGTTGGGACTGCTGAAAGCCTTAAAATGAATAATAAAAACTTTCCGCCACTTTACACTAAAACAACTCACCTTAATTTCAAGTTACCCGAGTCAAAAGAGGCTTGGGTAGCATCAAAATCTCATTAAATGTTTTTGATATGTGCAGGAGCTTCCGAGATCCGTCTCACGTTGGATTATGGATAGTGGAGCTTCTCGGCACATGACAGGAAAGACAGCGCTGCTGTATGAT
Source organism: Helianthus tuberosus (assembly GCA_030545235.1). NCBI lineage: Eukaryota > Viridiplantae > Streptophyta > Magnoliopsida > Asterales > Asteraceae > Helianthus > Helianthus tuberosus. The sequence continues at coordinate 147,220,911 of CM060396.1, forward strand.
GTCAGAAATATCAATGGAGGTTATGTAGGGTTCGCAGGTAACCAAGGTGGTAGAATTGTTGGCGAAGGAACGTTATCCAACGGGATTGTCACGTTTGAAAGAGTTAACTACATTGCTGAGCTGGAAAATAATCTGCTAAGTATCTCGCAGATTTGTGACCGGATGTATACTACTCACTTCACAGACAAAGAGTGTTTGATTTTGAAACCAGGCTTTGTTATTCCTGAAGAATGGATTATCATGAGAGCTCCTAGAGTGAATGATCTGTATGTTTTAGACATGACTGTAGCAACTACAACAACGGGTCAAGCACACTGTTTTGTTTCTAGAGCAACGGAGAAAGAATCAAAGTTGTGGCATCGTAAGATGGGGCACATTCATCTACGAAAAATGAATCATCTGGTGCATAATGATTTGGTTCTGGGAGTTCACATTAAAGGTTTTCATCTGGAAAAAGAATGCATTAACTGCATGAAAGGCAAGCAAAAGAAAAAGTCACACCCCAAAAAGCAAGTCAATTCAGTCTCAAGACCTTTGGAAAGACTTCACATGGATTTATTTGGTCCTGTGAATGTCAAAAGTATTACCGGAGAACTTTATTGTCTTGTGGTTACTGATGATTATTCAAGATTTTCATGGGTGTTATTCTTAAAGTCGAAAGAGGAAACGTTTGACAGTTTGAGGGGGTTGTTCAGAAAGATTGAAAATTTGTACCAAAGGCGTATCAGAAGAATTAGAAGTGATAATGGTACTGAGTTCAAGAACAACAAGATGGAAGAATATTGTGATGAAAGAGGTATCTTGCATGAGTTTAGTGCTCCGTACACTCCGCAACAGAATGGAGTCGCAGAACGTAAAAACAGGACGCTAATCAAAACGGCCAGAACAATGCTTGCTGATTCAAAGTTACCGATAAATTTCTGGGCAGAAGCAGTTTCCGCCGCATGCTATACGCTCAACAGAGTTCTCACTGTCAAGAAATTCAACAAAACATGCTTTGAGTTGATCAATAATCGAAAACCGAATTTGAAGTATCTTGAACCGTTCGAGTCACCCTGTACTGTTCTAGAGCCTTTTGGAAAATTTGGTCCGAAGAGTATTGAAGGAATATTCGTAGGTTATGCAAGTCCATTGCGACGTGTCTTTGTTCCAAGTCTGAAACGGATCATTGAAGTTCAAAATGTTGAATGTCAAGGTCATACAATGCCTCCACAGAATCCGGGCGACTCATGGCATTTCAATTATGATGTTTTGTGGGAGTCTTTCAACATGGAGGAAGAACCGGAGTTCTTTGATGAGTTGGATATTCTAAGAGACTATGAAGATTCAGATGAAAGGTTTCCAGCAGAAACTTATCGAAAACGACAAGCTTCAAATGATGATGAGGCGGGTCCAAGCAATGCTGGAGAACATGACGATATTGAAAACGATGTTGCTCAAGAAAATCAGACGGTAGAGAATGTTAATCAAGAATCTGAAAACATACCAATATTCGATCGTGATGATTCAGATTCTGAGGGGGAGTCTGTTAGTACATTACGTTTGTAGCTTCCGTCAGCATGTAGTCATATTTTGTATTCTGTGTTTATGTATATTGTCTAATTGTATGTATGTAGTTAGCATGACAACTCGGGAATAGGTTTTGTATGTAAAAGTGTTGTTTGGGAAAGGTTCATCCGCACGCATGGCAATACGCGCGGATGGTAATGCGCACGGATAAGTCATACGCGCGGATGGCCATACGCACGGGTAAGCCATACGCACGGGTAGCCCACCCGCACGTACAACACTTGATAGATTCCTGAGTTTGTCTATAAATAGGAGGTCCGGTGCTACTTTGTTAGAACTTTTGACACGCACGGAGAATCTGTACGTCTGCCGGATCTTGTAACTTTCAGAACAGTTAATAGAACGAACAGACAAGCAGTTAAACGTTGAATTCTGTGTTGCACAAATCTGTGATTCGTCATAATGGATTCCGCACATTAAGACGAAATCGATTCATCTTGTTCCTACGATCAGATCCTGTATCAACGGGACCAACAAGTGGAAATCCGGGGAGCTAATCCAGTTTTCAAGTCAAAATGTTCCAGTCAGTGAACAAGTTGCTGATCAAAACGTCACAAATTTGGAGAGCGAAGTAGATGTTTCAGGCGAGGTGATGCCAAGAACGCTTTTTTATCATCCGGAGGAACTGATAATCGGAGAACTGCAATCAGGCGTCCGCACTCGAAGACAGCTTGATCAAGGGCTTACATGTTTTTATACAAAAGTTGCTCCTTTACAAACTGAATTCTCATTAAGTTGTTTTATCTCGCAGATAGAACCAAGGACGTACAAAGAGGCGCTTACTGAAGATTTGTGGGTAAATGCAATGCAGGAGGAGTTAAGCCAATTCGAGAAGCTTGGTGTATGGAAGCTAGTAGATTTGCCCGATGGTCACCGGAAGATTAATACCAAATGGGTGTTTAAATGCAAGAGGGATGATCGAGGAGTTATCATTCGAAACAAAGCTCGACTCGTTGTCCAAGGCTTCAGTCAGCAGGAGGGATAGATTTCACCGAAGTATATGCCCCTGTCGCAAGACTTGAAGCTATCAGAATCTTCCTTGCATTTGCATCGTGGAAAGGATTTAAAGTTTTTCAGCTAGATGTGAAGTCGGCGTTTCTCTACGGCAAGGTGAAAGAGGAGGTTTATGTCGGACAGCCACCAGGCTTCACCGACCCAATTCACAAAGATAAAGTCTATCTCCTTGACAAAGCGTTGTACGGCTTACATCAGGCCCCGAGAGCCTGGTATGAGACTTTGTCTCAACATCTGTTGGCCAACCATTTCACTCGAGGAAAGATAGACGCCACTCTTTTCACAAAAGAAGTCGACGGGCATCTTCTGATTGTCCAAATTTACGTGGACGACATAATTTTCGGGTCTACAAATGAACAACTCTGCAAAGATTTTGAACAAGTTATGAAGCAGAAGTTTGAAATGTCTTCAATGGGTGAGATGAAGTTCTTCTTGGGACTTCAAGTTGATCAACTTCCCGAGGGAACTTTCATACATCAATCAAAATACGTTCATGATGTTCTGGAGAAATTCGGGATGTCAGGAATGTCACCAATGTCCACCCCATTAGCGACGAACCATGGGATAAACCCTGATCTCACCGGAGAGAAGGTGGATGAAACATTGTATCGTTCCATGATCGGCTCGTTAATGTACTTGACGGCATCAAGACCGGATATTATGTACCCAACCTGCCTCGCGGCTCGATTTCAGTCAAATCCTAGAGCTTCGCACATGGTAATTGTGAAAAGGATTCTACGCTACCTGAAAGGAACTCCATCTCTGGGGTTGTGGTATCCAAAAGTTGGCGATTTCATGCTCGAAGGATATTCTGATTCTGATTTCGGATGCTGCAAAGTGAATGCTAAATCAACAACAGCGGGGTGCCAGTTTTTCGGACCACGATTGGTCACCTGGCAATGCAAGAAGCAGACCTTTGTCGCTTTATCCACTTGTGAAGCTGAATATGTATCTGCTAGCAGCTGCTGCTCTCAGATCCTGTGGATCCAGCAACAAATGAGAGACTACGGTTTGCAATTTCTTAACACCCCTATTTTTGTTGATAATGAGGCAGCAATTAACATAACAAAAAATCCTGTTCATCACGCTAAAACAAAACACATTGAAATTCGTCATCACTTCATCCGAGACTGTTTCGAGAAGAAGTTGATACGAATAGAGAAAATCCACACCGATGAACAAAAAGCTGACTTACATACCAAATCTTTTGACAAAACTCGCTTTAAATATCTTTTGAAACTTAATGGTATGAAGTTGCTATCGGATGCGGAGGAAATTGTTGGCGTTGATGAAGGTACCGCTGTAGATGATGTTGAAAAACAATCTGCAATGGTTTGTCGAATTTTTACTTGTTTTGGTTTTTAGGGGGAGATAGTAGCTTTATTTTCTGAAAATACAAAAACAATAAAAAAATTCGAAAAAGTCAAAAACATTAGAAAATTTCAAAAACCCAAAAACATGATAAAATTTCAAAAAGAGTTTGTGTAAAAAGGGAAAATGATAGTACATCAGCTAGACGGTTAAAGTACGCTAAAGAAATGGAAAGTTTAAAATGCGTTAAACAGTCTCACTAATGATGTGTCGATAGGTTTTTGCACAATTAGTAAGTCTGTTCGAGATATAAACCTAAAATCTTACTTGCTTATTTCGTGGGGAACATTACTTGGATATATAGGTAACCCCTGAAATCTCGTTTGAAAGGTCTCATAATCTGATATACTAGGTCTTTATACTTAATGATGTCTGGGGTATTATTCCGGGACTTCTGCTGAACGGTAGTTCTGACCTAGTCCTTGGATAATACTTTCTGCAAATGCTTGAAACATAGCATTAAACCCTCAGCATGCCGAAACAATAAAATTGATAGTCGCTGTTGTTGTAGCAAAAAGATCCTCTAAAGGGGACACACCTTAAAGTCGAAGCTGATATCTCTCTGCGTATACGGAAGTATCGACCTGAGATCCCTCGGCCCTCGCATACCTAAATTATGTACAGATATCATTATAGTATACTCACCTGTAAGACTGATTATTGGGATTCTGGATACGGGAGTATATTCAAGAGGTGGGACACACGTATAAGTTTAAGTCTTCAAAATACTAAATCAGTATCTTGAACAGATTGAAATTTGTGTAAGAATTTAAGTAGATCAGCATATCGACAATCGAGGTGAATTGTTTAATGTTTGGCATGAAATCAAGCTTAATGGTACTTGTAACTTGTAACTTGTCGGAAGCTGATATGATTCCCTAACACGCTCACCAAAAATATGTTTGTAAATAGTTTACATTTACTGTTCTTTTATTTCTGTTTTTCATTTCTAGTCTTCTTGCTTCATTAAAATTCCAAAAAGATTTTTTTTCTGCTTTATTTTCCGACAAACCAAAGTGGAGAGTTGATCTTCGGATTCGAAAGTGATAGAAGATGCAGGAAGTTTCTGGGATGGAAGATGAGTTTGGAGCTAATTATGACTAATCTGTAATTGAAAATGTGAAACACAAGTTCATTAAGTTGATACTTGTAATTTTTCAGAAAAATGTTTGAACAAAATTTTCAAAAGTCAGTATGTTTTGCTTCAGGTCAACCAAGGTCATTAAGTTGGACTTGGTCGACAAATTAAGTTCCTTGGGTCATTAAATTGATCCAAGCAACTTAAGTGGATTTCTAAAAACTGACAAAAGTTGAGAAAAATCAAAGTTTCCATTGAAAAGGATAATGTGTGCCTCATTCGGATGTTCATCCGGACGGGTAGCCATACGCACGGATGGCAATGCGCCCGGGTGACCATACGCATCTGTTGATAGTATAAATAGAGGGTCAAAGAGTCAGTCAAAGCTATCCGCACGCACAATACTCTTTCTTTCTCACACTTTGACTTTCTGATTTCGGAATTCTTTGCACGGATCTTTGTTTTCGTTGGTTTGCACAACATTAGCAATGGCAAAGGTATGTTTTTCTAACTCAAATCTGCAATAATACGTTGTTTGTTATCTGTTCATCGCGTATCTTCTCTTTCGGAGCCTTTAATTTTAGATCTAGCCTATGTTAGTTCGTTTTGTCATAAATAAATCATAGGATTTTGTTCGGAATGATTAGATCTAGAGTTTTACCGGATTAATTTGTGTTATAACATGTTAAAATCTTGTAGATCTGATGTTTGAACGGTACGTAGTGTCTGCTAAGTTTTTGTGAAATTGACCTGTGAATAGGAAGTTTTAGACATCATTGAACATAGGGTTTTGATCGCTTTGACATCCTCTGTGTAGATCTGTGTTCAATTTTAGATTTTGCCATAGAAATTTTTTTGATGTTCATAAACTGTTCTTCATCTGTGACTTGTATCCGCACGCATAACTTGTACGCGCGGATAGCAATCCGTGGCAAAGTCATGCTGTACGCACGAATAGCAATCCGTGGCAAGTCATGCTGTACGCACGTATGGCAATCCGTGACAAAGTCAGGCTGTACGCACGGATGGCAATCCGGGGCAACGTCATATTGTACGCACGGATGACAATCCGGGGCAATGTTATGTTGTACGCACGGGTGGCTATACGCGGTATAGACAAGTTGTCCGCACGGACAACTTATCCGCACGGATAAGTCATGCGTACGGATAACCATTCAAGTGTCATACATACTACAAGTCTTTCTTTGACAGAATATTTTGAGATCCCAAAATTATTATTTTTTTTAAATGAATAAAATGTCTGCAGGATTGGGATAAAGCTCATAATATATATTGTGTATTGGATGAAGTGTATACCGAAAACACAATAGTTCAAGATGTTGCAAAATTCTTGAGGGAAAGTAGAATTTCTAAGGCCTTAACTGATAAGACAGTAGCTTATGAATCTCATGTGAAACGATTTTGGAGTGCTGCAAGATACGAAGAAAGTGATAAGACCATTTATTCTGCTGTATCAAAGAAGGATGAGAATGGAAGAGATGTAGATTTGGAGATGAAGGTGACAGTTGGTGTTATAAGGAGAGTGTTGAATTTAGGAGACAATGATAGTGACCCAACCATAGTTTCTGAACGTCTAGTAAAAGGATTGTGGTGTAGGATGGGCTTTATTGGTAGTGTGAATGGAAGGATGCAGAAGACAAGTTTCAGTCACGCTTATAAATTCATGGCACATTATGTTATTCATGCATTATCACACAGAAAAGGTGGATATGATGAAACTCAAGATTATATCATGAATATCATTGCTTGTCTTGTACTGAACAGACCGTACAATATCTCTCAAGTAATTTTTGATCACATGTCTGAGAATGTAAAGGATGGAAGCAAGAGGTTCCTTATGTATCCTAGGTTTGTCCAGATGTTGATAGATGATCAGTTTCAAGGTTTAGAAAAGAGAAGTAATGACATTTTGGGCCTGAGGCACATGACACCTGACACAATCAGCAGGTTGATCAAAGGTCCAAATCCAGGAGCAAAGATAATGATCTGCAAAATTTCAAATCCAAACTATGTAGCTCCAGAGAATGATACGTGGAGACATGAAGACAGCAATTCTGATAATGAAGATGACAAGATGAGTTTGTTCTATAAGAAGGATACAAGATGGTGGTGTATCAAAGATGGAAAAAGAAAGAGAACTCCAAAGACGTCCCCTGCAGTTTCTATTCCGAAGAATGTAAAAAAGGGTATTGTGAAAGGGGGAGTCATAAGGAAATTAGAATTTTATATTGTGAAAATTTCTAATAAATTTGTCAAACATCTGTTTTGTAGGGTCTACTGGAAAACAGCAGCACAAGTTGATAGATGAAACAGTTTTGGAACCATCAGCAGTTATTCAAGAAGGTGCTGAATTGTTATCACAATCTCTTCAAAGTTTCTTAAAGAAGAATGAGGATGCTGCTCAAGGTGTTAAAGATCAAGAAAGTGTTAAAGATCAAGAAGGAGTCGTTCAAGATCTATCAAGTGATGATGATTCTGAAACCACAATATCAGAATCTGAACTTGATCCACTTACTCTTGGCAAAGGAAAAGTTCAGTTAAAGAAAAGGTCTCCAAAGAAAAAGAAGGGATCAGATGAAGAAGATACAACTTATGATCCTGAGAGTCCAAAGAAACAAATCAAGAAAAGAAAAGCAGTTGTAGATGGTCTTATTCCAAGAAGTGTTCGAGCAAGAAAAGGCGAAAGACAAGTTCAAAAGGAACTTGATGGTAAAGATACTCAACATGTTGAATCATCTCAACCACAAGAAAAAGAAGCCGAAAAGCAGACTAGTCACGATGACTACGTTGAAGTTACTGATGCTGGAGAATTTTATTCAAAGTTTCCAAAAGTACAAGAAAACATAGAGATTCCAGAATCATCCTCACGTCCAAAAGACTCAGATGATTTCTTTAGCAATATGCCACCTGCTTCAGGTGATCCATTAGAAGATCTGAATTTTGATGTTGACTTGTTCAACAATGAAGCAGTGAGAGTCCTGGCAAAGAAAGTCAAAGAGCTTGAAAAAGAAAAAGAAAAGGCTGAAAGCGAACATGATCTTTTATTGAAGCAAGTTAATAAAATAATGAAAGCTCATGATCAACTTAGAACGGTGTTAATCCAGGATGAAAACATCATGAAGAAAATAAAGGAAGACGGTGATAGTAATACTAAAGTGATTGAAGCTCTTATGGCAGAAATTTCTTCATTGAACAAGAATCTCCAAGATGTAAATCAAACACTCAATCAGCTGCTCAGTGAAATGAGTGAATCTACTTCAAACGAAATGAAAGCAATGAAGTTGTAGATGGAAGCCATGAAAGCTGACAAAGTGATGAAAGATGAACAACTCAAAATGTTATATACTGTTGTGGAAAATCTTTTGAAAAAGGATGTTCATGCTGCTTACAATGAAATTGAAGTAAGGAAAGTTGAAGAGAGAAGACTTGAAAGAGAACGAAGACTGGCTGAGGATGCTATCCAAAACAACAAAAGTATAATTGAAGATGTTCAAGAAGCTGGTGGTTCTTCACTTCAAGTTGATGCTGAAATGATTGATGCTGAACATGCTCAAGAACAACATGCTCAAGAACAAGTTGCTCAAGAACATGTTGTTCAAGAACAGGTTGTACATGATCAAGATATCATGTTGGTTGGAGAGCCTTCTCAAATCATTGATTCTGATGAAATCATTCGTAGAGTTGCTATTGCACAAAAGAAGAAAAAAGGGGAAAGAAGTGTTACTACTTGAATGGAAGACAAAGTAGTTTGTTCTTGTTGGTAATGCTTATACTATGCCACTCAACGTAAAAGATGGTCTTTACAGAATGAAAGTTATGAAAAGGAGAAAAGAAGCGAAGAAGGCTCGGGGTGAAGAAGTTAGTGATTCTGATGAAGAACTTCTTGGAGATGATGAAGCAGATGAAGATGAAGAAAAAGATGACGATGATGAGAAAGACGATGAGAATAAGAAAGATGATGATAAGAAGAATGATGACGATGATCAAGGTTCTTCAGGATTGATTGTGAAGAATCAAATTGATGAACAAAAGATAGAGGAGTTTCTGAATGATCAGATCAACGAACAAGAAGATGATGATCAGCAAGAAACTTCCACTTCTGGAAAGCAACACATGGATCAGGTATTCCTCTCAAATCCTACCGTCATTTTCTTACAAGATAAAAATCAAGAAGTGATTGAGGTTAGAAGAACAAGGGAAGAGATGTTAGAGGAATTGGGTTTGCAAGAAGGTAAATTTAAGTTCGATATTGAAGATGAGATTCCTGAAACTTCTGAAGATGTATTTGAGACAAGATATGCCTTTGAAGCTGATAATTACAACGATGTAATTGTTGAAGATGCTTCAGATTCATCTGATGATGAAGTTCGTTTTCATTATTCTGGGATTGATGCAACATTTCCTTCGTTGACGGAAATGTTTAAAGACCGAAATGAAGATGAAATTAGAAGAAAGATAGTGGAGAAAGTGTCTGCAGAAGGTATTCCAGATACCATACCGAGAGAAAATCTTGCAGAAGAAAGAAAGAAATGGTACAAAGTCATGCCAAAAGAGAGAAAGAAACTTTGGGCACTACAATTCTTTACACACGACAAAGAACTCTCTTGGGGTGACATTCTCTCATGGGGATATTTGGAAGACTTGAAAGTTTATGCAATCAGAAGAGAACAGGGAGTACAGTATTTTGAGTTCTTGTCTGATATCAAAACTCTACCCTGGTGGGATATAGATGAATTGGTAAAAACAAAGAACATTAAAGAATTCTACCATGGGTTAGATGTAAAGCAACAGGATCAACGGTTATGGAATTACGTGAAGCTGCAAGCTGAGAAAAGATATCCTGATTGGAAACCACACTTTCCTCAACAGATTGTCAGAATCTTAGAAAGTGGTGAAAAGGATATTACTCTGGATATCAAACCTCCAAGTTGTTTGAAGAATATGCCTTTAAGGGCGATGGAGCAAGATTTCCACGATGAGTTTGAAGGGTGGTTGTATAATCAAACTACAGCTGAAGCAATAATCTCGTTAAATAACAAGTCCACAGGAGAAGCTAAAAGGATCTGTGTGTTAGATCCTATGTGGCTTGTAAACTGCTCAAAGAAAGATATCGATTGTCTGTTCTACAACAAGATAGTCTACGAGAGACCTGATAGAGAGCAAGCTTTGCAATATCAAAAAGTTGTGGATGTTTGTTACGCAAAAGACATCAACTCTGGAAGATACTGGAAGACTAAATTGAGAGATCTAGAGATTGATGAGTTCTTGAAAGTATACAAGCGTGAACAACGCTCCAAAAAGATTGCTGAAAGAGCTGCTGAAATGGGAAAACGTAGAATGGGGATTGTTCCTCCAATAGATCAAACACCAATTGAATCTGAAGAAAACAAAATTCCAAGATGGGAACGGAAGCGTGATGGAGATCCTGTCTACAGACATTGGTGGTTGACTGAGGGAAGACAAAAGAGAAAAAGAATGTTGGAGGAAAAGGCACAGAAAAGAAGAGAGAAAGCGCGTGAGCGAAGACGCAACAGAAGGAATTAAAGACTATGCTGGAAGGTACTACAGCTACATCCGAGGGGGAGTCTGTTAGTACATTACGTCTGTAGCTTCCGTCAGCATGTAGTCATATTTTGTATTCTGTGTTTATGTATATTGTCTGATTGTATGTATGTAGTTAGCATGACAACTCGGGAATAGGTTTTGTATGTAAAAGTGTTGTTTGGGAAAGGTTCATCCGCACGCATGGCAATACGCGCGGATGGTAATACGCACGGGTAAGCCATACGCACGGGTAGCCCACCCGCACGTACAACACTTGATAGATTCCTGAGTTTGTCTATAAATAGGAGGTCCGGTGCTACTTTGTTAGAACTTTTGACACGCACGGAGAGTCTGTACGTCTGCCGGATCTTGTAACTTTCAGAACAGTTAATAGAAAGAACAGACAAGCAGTTAAACGTTGAATTCTGTGTTGCACAAATCTGTGATTCGTCATAATGGATTCCGCACATTAAGACGAAATCGATTCATCTTGTTCCTACGATCAGATCCTGTATCAACGGGACCAACACAATCAAAGGCCATGTTTGCCTAAGTCTCTTACATCACTTGGTGAAGACAAGTGTCTAGTGTAAAACTTTTTATTTCTAATCTTTTCGCACTTTTTACTTGGTTATGTATTAATGACTTTAATAATTAGTTTCTTATGTTGAAGGTGATTCTTCCTTATCGTTTGTCCGTGGTGTCTTGGCATTATTTCACTGTCTATAGAAAATAAAAGATTTTCACCATTCATATCTCCACGGTCTATATGGAGGTATGCTGGCTACCTGGTCGGGGGTTAAGGGAACGGTTTGGTAAGAGTCTTGCCTTGTTCAGTGTATAGATCCTGCAAGGACCTGGGTCAAATTTAGTAGGACCTCCTTCAATACCCACCGGTATTGGATGGCGGGGGTCCAAACTCTTTGATCCCCCCCTCATATGTAAGCTACTATTAATACTTTAACCCGGCTACTTATGAATGTATACCTGCTGACTCAGACTACTTAGCCGTGGGTAACGTCACCTTCAAAAGAGGGGCCTATCATAATATGCATTAATAACTTAATTAATTATCTTTCAATAATCCGACCCTTTTAGGATTGTATCCTTGCTGACTCAAACTGCTGGGTTGAGGGTAACGTCACCTTCAAAAGAGGGGCCTACTACAATAACTAAGATAATCTCTTAAATAGTAAAAAAGTGCGGAAATAATCAAAGATTACACTAAACACGAGTCGGAGCCAAGTGATTCATCTTGTCTATCTGTTTTTTATTTTTATTTTATTTTTCAGCATTTTAGTTAGTTTTATTTTTCCAGTTTCATAACCTTTTTTCTAACTTTTTGATTTGATTATACGTTGAGGATAAACCGGTACTAAAAGCTCTTGTGTCTTTGGACGACCTCGGTATCTTGCCAACACTATACTACGCTCACGATGGGTGCACTTGCCCATATGTGTGTTTGGTGTTTGTAAAATATCGTGTTTTATAAATTTAAAACTTGGCTAAAAGTGTTAAAAAGGGCTTAAAATATACATTAAAAACTAATAAAACTCACGCACATCAAGTTTTTGGCGCCGTTGCCGGGGACACAAGGATTTTAAGAAAGTTAGGAATCAACGGCCTAATCGTTTTTTCTAATTTTTCTATTTTTTAGGATTTTTCTTAGGTTTTCAGCTTCTGCAGAACTCAGCACGGGCCGTGCCCGCTGAACACGCCCCGTGCCCAATCATTGGAACTGGCAATCCTGTTTTAAGTCAGATAGTAAGCTGAACACGGGGCCGTGCCCACTCAACATGCCCCGTGCCCAAGTTTCAGTTACTGAAAACAGAACCGTAAGATCCCGACGGTTGGTAATTTCTGACACAAACATGAGTGATACTGATATTTTTTACTTTCGGCACTCTTATGGTACGTGGTGTCAAATATGTGGTGGTTCCCATAAAGAATTAGAATGCTATTTTCTAAATTATAAGCCCCACTATATAGACCCATTGTTTTCCTGTAGCCTTAAGAGGGGCGAAAGTAAAAATAATCTCTATCTCTCCCTCGAATGCTCTCAACCGGATCTTCTAGGAGAAATGCTTCTTGATGAACTATTTCAAATGGAAGATCTAATTCTTAATTGGTTAGAAGAACTTAGGATAGATTTCAATAATTTATCTCAAGACGATAACCAAGAAGAATTGTTGGGATCGCATTCAAATAAAAACAACTTCGTTGTTCCCGATGTTACCTCTAACTCTAGTGAGGACTTGAGCGATAGTCATCCCTGTGTCGATTGTGCCGTGAAGGACTCCCCATCGACTCCGTTCGATGCATACATAGAACTGAGCGATTCGGCATACACCTTCTTTAACGAGAGCCCGGGAAAGGGTTGGACTTGTCCACCTACATATAGCATAGGAATCACCCTCACCGACAACCTCTTGCGTTCTCGTCTAAATCTAGAGCAATTAAGGTATCTTAATTAGGCACTTTGGGGTTGTTCCATCCAGTAAGGAACCACCCGATCCGGATAAGTTCCTTAAAAATAGACAAACTTCATAAACAGCCTTTCGACACGGGGTCGAGCCCAGGTCAACACGCCCCCGTGTCCACCAAAAGATTCATTTCTGACTTTTTGTCAGAATACGGACAAAATGTGTCAGGATCTTGCCTGCACATGGGGCCGTGTCCAGCATGCTGTCATTTTCTATAAATGCAGCCAAGAATCCTTCACATTTGGACCATCCAGGGACAGAGATTTGAAAGGATCTTCTCACCTACCATCCTAGGTATTTTCTAAAAGAATGTTCTAACAACCATCTTGTCCTTTCCTCTTTTATCCAGTGCCTTCTTCTTCATCTTTCTTGTCTCAACACCTCCATTGAAGCTTGTTCTCAAACTTTATTGTGTTGATTATTAGATTTTTGTCCAAGGAATCTGGTTAAAAATAAGTTGTGCAACTTTGTTTTAAGTTATTTCTGTTCAAAAATGCTTCATAAGTTGAAAAAATAATTTAAAACTCCAAGATTCTTTGTTCCAAAAATCTGCAGAAAGGTGAACACGGGGCCGTGCTCATTGAGCACGGGGCCGTGTCCGATGTACTGTTCCATTAAAATGAACTAGTTTTGGTTTGTTTTCGTAGAATTTCTAGTCAAAACAATGGGACTTCTTCTGCGCACTCCAGAAACAGTCGAAGGGAGAGAAGGTCATCAATTGAAGCAACTCTCATACGTTACGTAATTGCATTACGTGAAGCTCTTGACGAGATGACTTCGGTAGAGGAGGTCCTAATAGACCGTATAAATTATCTTACGGTGGGGTTGGAAAACAGTTTTCAAGAAATAAACCTCTTGCACCAGAGGTTAAGCATTCTTGTAACACCTCCCATAGAACCAATCCTCCCTCAAGAGGATTGGAACCTAGCACTTGGAATCAACAATCCTACCGGTTGGAACGACATTCCAACGAAACCTCCTCTTGAAGATCTACAAGAAGTCCCGGTGGAGGTTGCACCCCCTCAAACCAATGCCAATGAGCCCGCCTTTCTTCTCCCTAGGGAGATAGAAGAGTGGCTCGCCGACGTGTGAGGGACCCATGCCCGGAGAAAGAAGTTTTTCAAGCCACATCTAACCGAGGAAATTATCTTTTCGGAAATTTTGCTAATAGAATAAGTAGTAGGCTAGAACTTCTTGGTTTAGATTTCTTGTGTTTCTTTGACCTAATTATCTAGAGTTTTAACTTTTTAGGATTATTATGTAATTCTCTCTATGACTTAATGAATGATGGTTTTAGCTAATTTGGTGTTTGGATGATGTTGTAATGGATAAAACACACTCGGGATGGTGAAGGATAACAAGGGAAACTTGAACCAGCACCCCATGCACGAAAACAGGGTCGTCCGACAAATTTTTCTTCATTACAGCAAGTTCAGCACGGGTCGTGCCCGCCCAACACGGCCCCGTGCTGCACAATCTGCAGAAAATGCCCAGTTCAGGTAAATGGCCACGGGGCGTGTTCACCCAACACGCCCCCGTGCCCAGGCTTCTGTTCTCTTTATTCATTTCTGTTACTGGTGATCTGAACACGGGGCCGTGTCCAGACGCCCAGTAACACAAATTTTGCTTTTTCACACCTTTTTACACATTCAATCAACCTAAAAACTTATTTTTGGGACACATTGAGGACATTCTGTAATTTAAGTGTGGGGGGGGGGGGATGTTAAAATCTTTAATCTTGCAAATCCTAATTACAAGCCTTACACAAAACTCTATTGGAACTGCTAATCACCCCAAAAAAAAAAAATCAAACAAATATTTTTTTACTTGTCTAAGTTTAATTTGGGAATTTCAAATTCTATAAAGGTTATATTTTTACAAATTTACAACCGATAGCGTCGTGATAAAATGAACCAACATAAGAAAATTATGAAAAGGAATGACAAATTATATATACTTGATCACATAAAAAACCCATTCCCACAAAAAGTGAATTTTGAGCCTTTATTGAGCATACAAATACATATCTTTAAACTAAATGCTCATTTTTCGTTTCTTGTGTGAATAGCCGGTTGGTTCTTACAACTCTAGAACTTGCCACGACGATACATTCCCGGTCCTTACCAACTTAAACCCAAGTAAGTAAATGATGGAGGCATTAGGACTAACCCTTTTTATTTCTACACCATTATTTTTCTTTTTTACCACCTACCCAAAATCCCCCTAGTTAATCCCTTTGAGCCTAAACCTTTTCATTTCTTAACCCCAAAAAAAAAACCACACCCTTTTCACCCACCAAAACCTTTTTATTTTTAACCCTTTGTTTTAGTAACAAGCTCGGTTTTTCTTATGACTTTTTCAAAAAAAAAAAATTGTTGATGATGAAGCAAAATAAATAAACAAGCAAATTCATCAAAAATAACTTTGTTTGAATAATAGCTTCATCAAAATAAAAATTGCAAAAATAAAAAGTCTTACGAAAACCGATACTTTTTACGCTTTTCGCCCTTTTCTACTAACCACTAACCCAACCACCTACCTTTAACCCAAGCCTAACCCTTCACCCAAAAGTCCTCTTGATATTTACAAAGGTTTATAGTTAAAAAGGAGGAGTATTGATTGCTTGGCAAGCCTATGGTAGGAGTAAGTTACATGCCGCTCTCGAGTGATTCACTAAAATACATCTTCGGCCGAGTGTTGAGTGATCCCCCGTGAGGTATGCGAACTTGTATATAAATGGAATTTTAAAAAGGCATGTTATGCCCTAATAAGTAATTTATCTTATGAAATGTTTTAAATAAATAATGACGAATAGGATTG
Organism: Helianthus tuberosus; assembly: GCA_030545235.1. Lineage (NCBI taxonomy): Eukaryota > Viridiplantae > Streptophyta > Magnoliopsida > Asterales > Asteraceae > Helianthus > Helianthus tuberosus. The sequence continues at coordinate 147,236,811 of CM060396.1, forward strand.
TAAATAAATAAAAGAGAAAAATGCCCAGATAGTCCCTGTGGTTTCGCCTTTTTTCACCTATAGTCCCCAACTTTCTAAAATTACCTGAATAGTCCCCAAGTTTTCATTTTTTTGTTTCCGGATAGTCCCTGGTTCTAACTTCAGTTTGTTTTCTCTGCTTAGAGGGTGTGAAATGACAAAACTACCCTTTTCCTTAAAAAGGCCAAACCATAGGGACTATCCGGGCATCTTCTTCATTTTTATTTATAAAACCGCACCACCACACTTCATCTTCAACCTCCACCCACCATCACCCTCCTCCGCCGGAAAAATAAGTCACCGCCGCCCGGCAGACGGCGGCGCCGCTGTCGCCGTCGTTCCTCTTTCCCCGAATCGGTTTCTCTCATCTGTGATTCAATCCTGCACAAAAACCCAACAACTTTCCCAATTTTGATTCATTCTATGAGATGATTTGCTCATCAACTGAATATGGATATGACCGGCCGATAACGTTCGAAACAAAAATAACAAAAAGATTTCAAAATAACAGAAAAGGGTTAAGAGGGGTTTACCGGAAAAAGGTTACCGCCGTCGCTTCCATCACCGCCGCCGCAGCGGCGGCGCCGCTGTGCAACCACCCCTCCTTCTTGGTTCTTTCTCACTCTCAACATCAGCAGTTGGAGGTGTTTGTAAAAGAAAAAAAAATGTTTAACCGTCATCAAATCAGCGGCGGAGCTCTACCGTCGTCCGCCATTATCCTCCCCCCTCCGACGTCTCTCTCTCGCCTCTCTTCCTATCTTTCTCCGATCTGTACAGTGGGGGGGGCTGTCGGCTACACTTGAGTGAGGAACGGGGGAGTGGAGTCTGGTGTCGAATGTGGGTGTTTCGCCGGCCAATTAACTGACGCCGGCCATGGCTGTTGAGATGTGATTTAGAGTGAATGAGGCAGATAATGTGGAGGTGTGATTTGGAATAGCTCAAAGTTAGAAGGGGAAGACAAGATTCTGGTTCATATGGTTTGTGTTTTGAGATTGCAGAGATGAAGTTTTGAGAGGGAAATGAGTGATGGGAGCGGCTGATGAGTTTTCGCTAGGGTTTTTCCGGCACTGGATGACCGACAGCCGGCGATGGTAGAGGGTGGAGGAGGGTGATGGTGGGTGGAGGTTGAAGATGAAGTGTGGTGGTGGGGTTTTATACCGGATAGTCCCTATGGTTTGGCCTTTTAAGGAAAGGGTATTTTTGTCATTTCACACCCTCTTAACAGAGAAAACAAACTGAAGTTAGACCCAAGGACTATCCTGGAACAAAAAATGAAAACTTGGGGACTATTCAAGTAATTTAAGAAAGTTGGGGACTATAGGTAAAAAAAGGCGAAACCACAGGGACTATCCGGGCATTTTTCTCTAAATAAAAATAAAACATGATAAAGAATCTTGGAAATCCCGACACTCTATGACAAGCCCAAAAACCTTCTCTTCTACCTATTCCATTTGAGAGTGTAAAGCCACATTATAAAGAGTTTTGCTTGAGGACAAGCAAAGATTCAAGTGTGGGGGTATTTGATGTGCACAAAATACAACATATAAATTACATCAATTGTGGCATAAAATTAACCCTTTTTTAGTACTAATGTTGGAAAAAGTGTGATTTTGTCTTCCTTTTGTATTTTCCGGATTAAATGAGCTCAAATGAACAAAAGAAGCAAAAAGGCAGCTAAATTTAACATAAATACAAGAAAAGGAACAAACGTGGCATGCCCGACCTCCCCAACAGCATCTTCCCAAGCAAAACAAGAGAACAGAAGGCTGAACACGCCCCGTGCTCAGTGAACACGGGGGCGTGCCCAAGTGCCAACATAAAATACAAAGCTATAGAAGCTTCTATCGCCCACCACGGGGCTGTGCTCAGTGGACACGGGGCCGTGGTCAACTATAATATTCGCAGAATCCAGACAAATCTTGATAGTACAGATACACTTCTGCACATGGGGGCGTGCCCAGCGGACACAGGGCGTGGTCAACTAATGCAGACAAACTGCAATTAATGAAGACATAGAAGAGGATGGACACGGGGCTGTGCCCGAGCTACTATTCAGGCTATAAATAGGGGTGCTTGGCTCATTTGCAAACCATCCCTTGGCACACCACCTCTCTCACACTTCACCCACCACCCACCACCATCACAACACCATCATCCATCACCATCATCCATTGTCCATCATAGAGTGTGTGAGTCGTCTCGGGATCCAATATTGATCGTAAGGGTTCTTGACAATCAAAGGCCATGTTTTCCTAAGTCTCTTACATCACTTGGTGAAGACAAGTGTCTAGTGTATTACTTTTTATTTCTAATATTTTCGCACTTTTTACTTGGTTATGTATTAATGACTTTAATAACTAGTTTCTTATGTTGAAGGTGATTCTTCCTTATCGTTTGTCTGTGGTGTCTTGGCATTATTTTACTGTCTATATAAAATAAAACATTTTCACCATTCATATCTCCACGGTCTAAATGGAGATATGTTGGCCACCTGGTCAGGGGTTAAGGGAACGGTTTGGTAAGAGTCTTGCCTTGTTCAGTGTATAGATCCTGCAAGGACCTGGGTCAAATTTAGTAAGAGCTCCTTCAATACCCACCGGTATTGGATGGCGGGGGTCCAAACTCTTTGATCCCCTCATATGTAAGCTACTATTAATACTTTAACCCAGCTACTTAGGACTGTATCCCTGCTGACTCAGACTACTTAGCCGAGGGTAACGTCACCTTCAAAAGAGGGGCCTACCATAATATGCATTAATAACTTAATTAATTATCTTTCAATAATCCAACCCTTTAGGATTGTATCCTTGCTGACTCAAACTACTGGGTTGAGGGTAACGTCACCTTCAAAAGAGGGGTCCACTACAATAACTAAGATAATCTCTTGAATAGTGCAAAAGTGCGGAAATAATCAAAGGTTACACTAAACACGAGTCGGAGCCAAGTGATTCATCTTGTCTATCTGTTTTTTTTTTCAGCATTTTAGTTAGTTTTATTTTTCCAGTTTAAAAACCTTTTTTCTAACTTTTTGATTTGATTAGACGTTGAGGATAAACCGGTACTAAAAGCTCTTGTGTCCTTGGACGACCTCGGTATCTTGCCAAAACTATACTACGCTCATGATAGGAGCACTTGCCCATATGTGTGTTTGGTGTTAATAAAATATCGTGTTTTATAAATTTAAAACTTGACTAAAAAGTGTTAAAAAGGGCTTAAAATATACATTAAAAACTAATAACACTCACGCACATCAGCTGTCCACTTGAAAAGATACTTCATGTAATAAGGATCCGTGATCCTTAGCAATATTCATGACCAATATCCTTGAAGGGTCCTTAGAGGATAGATGATCCTCATTCTGGTAATGAACTAATTCCAATCTATTTAATCCTTTAGTTACCCTATATATAAGGAGAAGGATCCTGGATCCTTTATCCTTCTTTCACTTAGTTCTGAGTTTTGTAGAAGGTTGATATATCCTTGACGAAGGATTGAGTATCCACAGAAGTATCCAGTTATTTGGGCATGGCCCCAGTTGTTTGGGTTTGACCCCAGTTATTTGGGCTAGTCCCCAGTTGTTAGGCTTGTCCCCAGTATCGCCAGCAGCGCACGATGATCCTAGTACAGTTCATGGCAATGGGACCAGTACTCGCTTTAGGGGCTGACAATTTCATTGTACTGGTTGTATCCGGGATCCTACGTATAATGGTAGATGTACCATCCATCCGTTCCTAAGGTTTCTAACGTTTTCACGTTAGCTAAGGTTTTGGCATTTTCATGTCACTAAGTTTGGATAGTCGCCATTGAGGGCCATACTCCATTTTACACAAGTTTTTTTGGGCTTGTCCCCAGTTTTTTGGGCTTGTCCCCAGTATATTGGGCTTGTCCCCAGAATTGTTCGGCTTGTCCCCAGTTGCTAACTCATCTCTTATATTGGCTTAGTCCCAAGTTATGTTCCATTTCATGTTTTTGAAGCCAAATAGCTAAGGATCCTTGATCCTTACCTTTTACTAAGGTTTGTCTTTTGGTTATCCTGATTGTAAATGTGAAAGGTTTAGGATCCTGACTTGGATTCTCAGGTATGATCCTTAATCATTTTAGTTTAGTACTTTATTTGTCTAAGTGACCCTTATTCTTTGACAACAGCTTGCATGATCCTTAAGTCAGATCACTTTTTGAATTCTTCGATTACAGGATACTTGACCCTTGATCATATCCTAAATTTTTTGACATAATTTACCAACCTTTTATTCTTAACTTATGAATTCAAACAAAATGTATAATAACAACTGAAAGTTAAAGTATTCACAAATATAACAACACATGAGATTGTCAAAAGATTAAGATTTTATTTACCAAAAGTTAAACCCTTTAAAGGTTGTCAAAATTGCCAACCCAAGTTTCTACCAGCAAAACGTGGCCCGTCCACTTGGGATGGCAAAGGGTGTCCATATTTAACAAGGTCTAAGTGCAGGAAATAAAGGCGGAAGGATAACAAGGGGTTTCATCCCCCAAACAGAGGATCCATCCACCACCCATTATCCTACCTATTATCTAAGGATCCATGATCCTCAACCCTAAAAACTATTGTCTAAGTTATTACAGACCAACAATTGTTCGAGAAAAACACCATCAAAACAAAAACCACTACCAAACCATAAAAAATGGGCTCCGGCCGCGTCTAGATAAATCCATCATCGCCCATTTCTGCAGCTCACACCTTCGCTGCATCACCATCATCTCCAGCCCCAGCATCACCAGCCAGATCCTTAGCCCCGCTGCCACTTGCCTCAAGCATCAAGACCTCTCCAGCCTCCTCTTCATCATCAAGCTCTACCAGCTTAGCCTTCCAGCCCTCCTGGCCCCAATTGGTCCTGTCAAAGTCAGGATCCTCAGCTTCCTTGGCCATCTGCAGCTTGATCTTGTACATAGCAATGGCGGCAGAGAGCTTAGCATCCTCCATCACCTCGTTCTTCTCGTGATCAGGATTGATGTGGGCCATGACCAGCTGCTTTTTTGCTAAGGTAAGCTCCTTCTCGAGATGAGAGATGGTCTCATCCTTTGCCAAGAAGATCCTTTGGAACTCCAAGTGCTTCTGGTCAGTCTCCTCGGCATAAGCATCCAATAGCATTTGGATCTCAGCAAATTTTTGCAAGAAAGGAAGACACAAGTCAGGATCCGTTATCCTCAAATGGACAGGAAAGAATTAAGGATCAGGGATCCTTACCTCAGCAAAGTATTCCTCAAACTGGTGACGGATGAGAGGCAGTCCATGACGATCATCAGCGGTCTTCCTCTTTTTTCCTCCCTTGCCCTTGGTGTTGACAGGCTTAGGGATTATGACACTTGGGCTAGCAGCAAATTTCCTCTTTCCGGATCGGGCAGAGACAACATCAAGATCAGTGATGCTGAAGCGAGTGGCTGACTTCGAGGACTTTCCATCACCTATAAATGGCAAACAACAGATAAGTATCCTTAACTTATATCTATTTAATTGTTCATAAAAATAAACACTTACTTGACATTGTGACTGAGCCAGAGGATACTTCTTGTGAATCCTTTGCGTTTACCTGGAATGTTCTAACTGTAGGATCAAGGTCCCAGAAAGCAGCGATCCTTTCCTTTGTTGCAGGTGACTGGATGATATGAGAGACTGAGATAGCTATACAAAAAGACAGGAAAAGATCAGTTATCCTCAATAGAAATAGGGTTATCCTATGATCCTTCTATAAGGATCCTCTATCCTACCATGGGTGGTCCACTTTCTAGGAAGATCCTTCCCATCCGGGATAGAATCCCTCCTAACAAAGAAGAAACGTTTATTCCAGTTGGTGTCATTCTTCGTGGTCTTGAGGATTGGGTGTGTATCACCGGGTTTATATTTGAATAGGTAGCAGTATGAACCATGGCTCACAAGGTTATACAGTTCAGCTAGTTCCGACATCCCAAACTCTATGCCTTTCTGCTCAATGATGTTCTCTAGGGTATATAAAACCCTCCACATCATTGGCATGGCCTGAATGTAGCACATGCCGATGAGAGAAAAGAAGGATTCAGTGAAGGCAGGGAAAGAATAGGAGTATCCTATCAGGAATGGGGTGGCCGGAAAAGCAACCCAAGTTTCAGTGGGGGGCTAGCACGAATTGCGGATAGTTAGTTGTTTAAGTTATTTCTATTTTTATAGGGGATAACAAGCTTGAATAAGAACAATTGGCTAAGTTAGTTAACACTCACACTCTCGCTAGCTCTCAACAAATCATTTGGCGATTTCATACACATTGCACTCTAGTGATCCTTGTAACAAGCTTATTATCATCCCGGGTTGTAACAATCATTTGTTTAATTATAGTTGGTGATCGGTAGTTTCCATCACCCGAGGTTTTTTGTGCCGGAGATCAACTCTTGATCAAGGGCTTTTTCCTCGTATAAATCCTTGTGTCACTTGTTCATTTCATTTGTAAGTTTGTTCATACATTTGTTCATTGTTTCAAGTATCATTCCTCACAACAAAGATTTGGTTACATTATCCTAGCCTGATTTTTTACCAAAACAAGAATAACGGCTATATTTACGTTGGCTAGTTCGTTTGGGATAAGATTGAAAAATATGACTCATTAAGTTGTATTTTATTCCTCATATTTTGGGGGCAATTGTTAGGGATGGATTTTCTAAGCCTAAGGATCACGGATCCTCAAGTGCAGCCAGGATCACTGATCCTCAGTTCTGTTTGAATCAAGGATCCTCTGAAGACGTTGCAGGATTAAGGATCCAGGATCCTCATTGTTATCCTAACACTAACGGTTGCTTCCACTATATTTGAACTTGTTTTGCAGGAATGAGTGAGTGGGACTAAGTCTTGCCGAGATTCCAGGGGAATATGTTTCCATATTCTGCACGTGTATAGCTTGAGTGACCGTTATGGAAGTCTTGGGAGCTTGATAGAAAAAATTAATTAGCTGACACACACACTCTCGAAAGCTCTCTGCAACTTATTGGAGATTACACACATTCTACACATTAGTGATCCTTGTAACAAGCTTGTTATCATCCCAATTTGTAACCTTTACTTGTTTAATATAGTTGGTGATCGGTAATTTCCATCACCCGAGGTTTTTTGTGCCGGAGATCATATCTTGATCAAGGGCTTTTTCCTCATATAAATCCTTGTGTCTCTTGTTCATTTCATCTACAAATTGTTCATACATTTGCTACTTAATTCAAGCATCACACCTCACAAAATAAGATTTGGTTGCATTATCCTAGTCTGATTTTTTGACCAAAACACTTAACTTCTCTAATCATACTTGCTTTGAGCAATTTGTCTACCTCTTCTTGGATAATGACATTTCTTTCAGGTGCAAATTTCCTCCTTTTCTGATGTATTGGATTGAAGGACCTGTCAATACCGAGTTTATGAGTAATTACATCCTTAGAAATACCTGTCATGTCTTCATGTTTCCAAGCAAAGGTAGTTTTTCTTCTTTTCAAGAAGGATATTAAATCTTGCTCAATATTGTTAAGGATCCCGGATCCTATAAAAATCTTGGATTCAGGATCCTCCGGATTCAGCAGAATATCCTTGACATCTTGTTCTCTCGCCTCCAGGACATCTCTTGGAGTGTACTTTAATTTCTATGCTTCCCTAGGCTTTGAGGCTGGCTTCATTGATGATGTGTAGCAATTCTTGGCTTCTTGCTGGTCACTTTCAATCTTCACCACACCCCATGGAGTAGGGAGCTTCACACACTAATGATATGTTGAGGGGACTGCTTTCATTTCATGTATCCATGGCCAGCCAAGGATAACATTACAGCAACATAAGCAATCTATGACACAAAACTTTTGAACAGAATTTACTCCCTCTGTATAAATAGGAAGTTTGATGTCCCCCAATGTATTCTTGGTCTCTCCACTGAATCCCACAAGAACAGATGATCTTGGAACAATATCGGATTCAGGGATGTTCATTCTTTTGAGGACATCTAGTTGAATAATGTTCACTGAGCTTCCCCCATCAATGAGAATCCTGCAAACAAAATGGTTAGAGATAAATAATGTAATAACAAGACCATTGTGATGAGGATCCAGTATATCCACACGGTCATTTTCATCAAAGGATGTAACTTTTTCCTGTGTAAGGATGGAAGTTCGAATAGGTTTATTCCCATTCTCCATTTTTGTCTCTTTTGCATGCCTCTTAGCTGCTGAGAACGAAGTGCCACATATGTCAGATCCACTGGAGATGAAATTAATAATTTGAGCATCGGCTGGTGGAGGAGGAGCCTTTTCAGGGACTTTCTCAGAATCCTAGATCCTTGATTTTTTTCCTTCCGAACAACTCCTTCAAGTATCCTTTGCTCAAGAGGTAACCAATCTCCTTCCTTAATGCTATGCATTCATCCGTGAGATGACCAAAGTCTTCATGATAAGCACACCACTTCGATTTGTCTTTGGTAGCAACTGGCTTGTCACATTTCTTCAGCCATATAGCTTTGTCACCTAGGTTCTGCATAGCAAGGATTAGTTCACTATTATCAGCAGCAAAACAATATTCAGAGATAGGAGGAGAGTCCTCATCATCTTCCTCTTGTTCCACAGCATGCACATTCTGATTTTCAGACTTATTGTATGACTTGGATTTGTTATTCCTGAAATAGGATCCTTGTTTGTCTTTCTTTAATGATCCTGACAGTCTTTCCTGGATCCTTTTGTCATCCTCTAAACGAATGAACCTAAGGGCCCTGTTTCTTACCTCATCAAGGTTCCTGCAAGGTGTCATAACAAGATTGTCATAGAATTGTGAATCCTTAAGTAAACCCATTTTAAAAGCTTCAACAGTTGTAGCAATATCTAAGTTAGGAATTTCTAAGGATTCTCTACTGAATTTAGTTATGTAATCCCTTAATGCTTCATTATGACCTTGGGTTACCCTATATAAATCACTAGATAACCGTTCAAACCTCCTACTACATGAAAATTGACTGTTGAACAAGTTAACCAGATTAGAAAATGAAGTAATGGAGTAAAGAGGAAGACTTAGCAGCCATTTCAGAGCTGATCCTGTTAATGTAGATCCGAAACCCTTGCAAAGACATGCTTCCTTTAATCTTTCTGGAATGGGGTTGATCTCCATTCTCTCCCTGTATTGAGCTACATGCTCTTCTGGATCAGTGGTACCATCATAGAGCTTCATATTTGGTGTTTGAAACCTCTTTGGTATCTCCGCATTACATATAGGTGGTGCAAAGAGAGACACCTTGTGACTCCCATCCGGGATATCAGGAATGGGTTTAATCACTCCTGGGACACTAGATATCATATCCTTGAGTTTTTGCAACTCCCTTTTCCATAGCCTGGTTGATCCCTGGTTCCTGCACAAAACCATGCTTAGTATTGTAAGATGTATTGAAAGTATTACCTCCTGAATGGTTCGAGGTTGGGATTCTAGATGTGAATCCAAATTGTGGAAGCTATGGTGCAATTGTGGGACAGGATGAAGCAATAGTCTGCATAGGAATGAAGTCTCCCACATAAATCTCAGAACTTCTTGGTTGTTGACTCTCTAAGGATCCTTGATCCTGGAAGATATTAGATCCAGTATGCATCGGAGCTGAAGGTCTTGGAGGATACTCTATGGATCCTTGAACTTGGGATGAGGATCCTTGATGATGAGGGTAGGATCCTTGATCTGACAGAATCCCCATGTATCCTCCCGAACTAGAGAAGGATCCTTGATGATGGAAAGAGGATCATTGAGGCTGAAGCGAGGATCCTGAAGGCTGGAAGTAGGATCCTTGAGCCTGTGTCATAGCCGATGATCCATACTGCATGTTTGATGATCCTCCATGATACTAGAGACCTGATGTCTTAGAATGCTGAATGGTTGTTACTGGAGTCGTGAAATCCAATGATCTGGGCACCAATGGAGAGTGATCTTCCGCTGACTTCTTCAATTTCTTGATTTCATCAATCTCGCGAAGGATCCTGCCATTAGTTTCATCCTGCTGTTGCATGTAATTTTTCATCTGCAAAATCAAAGAATAAAGATCATTGTTAGTAGGAGCAGAAGAAACAGCAGTGGTTGCTTTTGTGAAAACGAGGGTTGTCTTCTTTGCAGCATTCTTAGCATTCTTCTGGGATCTTGAAGAAATAGGAGGCAAAGGTGGAATGCCATATGATAAGGTGATCACAGGCATGGAGCTTCAAGTGTTTTTCCCTTGAGAAGCCATGTGGTTGAAGGCAATGAACAGAAATGAATAAAATGAATGAATTTTTTAGAATTGAAGCACCAATTGCCCCACGGTGGGCGCCAAATTGTTTTGGTCAAAAATCACACAAGGATAATGTAACCAAATCTGATTTTTGTGAGGTTAGATGCTTGGTTAAATGAACAAAAGTGTAAACAAGAAATGAATGAAAATGATGATAAACACAAGGATTTATACGAGGAAAAAGCCCTTAATCAATGAATGATCTCCGGCACAAAAAACCTCGGATAGTGAAAACTATCACTATCAACTATATTAAGCAATAAAGGTTACAACTTTGGATGATAACAAGCTTGATACAATGATTTCTCGAGTGTTTGTGTGTGTATTCGCCAACAGGTTTCAGAGAGTTCGAATGCGTGTAACTATCTTTTTTATAATAGCTTGTTATCCCCTTAAAAAATAGAAAATATCTAGATAACTAACTATCCGAATTTTGTGCTTGCTACCCACGATCACCACAACGGTCATGAAGCTCTTGCACATGCAATAATATGGAGCATATTCCCCTGGAATCTCGGTTAGAACAAGTCTCCTTCGAAATACACCTGCAAAACAAGCTAAAGGATGATGGAAATAATTGTTAGTTTTAGAATTTGAAAGAGGATCCTGGATCCTTAGCCTTCCTGCACCATTTCCTGAGGATCCGTGATCCAGGTCAAACTTAGGATACATGATCCACAATTGATAAAATTCTATCCCTAACAGTCATACAGTCAACGAACTTGGTGTTCACGTTGACCCCGCTGTTTTGGTCAAAAATTACCGAAGTAATTAAGTGATCAAATTAGTTAAGTGAGGTAGTGTGCTAAGAATGTGTATCAAAAATATGCTAATTTAGTTGTTTGTAAAAACAGTTTTCAGGATACGGCTCAGGATATCGAGCTGTATCTACAATCAAACAATGAGCAAAAATGTAAAGGGTGACACGGGATGTACAAGGAAAGCCCTTGATCAATCTAGATCGCCGGCACAAAACCTCGGGAGCTGACAATCGCAGCTACCTTGTTCTTCTTATTGCTTCAAATATCAGGATACAATGCAGGATATGATGCGGATCAACTAAGTGTTACAATGTGATTTCGATACAAGTGTAAGTGTGTTGTGAGTGTTTGCAGCTAGAGAGAAAGAGAGCTCAAGAGATTGTGTGTCATTATCTGATCCGATCAATCCTTTTTATAGTAAAAGAAACTAACTAACTAGCCTATTATTCCGGGATTTAATGAATATTCCTTAGGTGAACGTTGTAGTCCACGTCTTCCGGCTTCAACGTCCATAATTCAACAGATTTGCCCGAGTATTTAGGAGAAGAAGTCCACTTGAACGTTATAGACTTGTTCCATTAATCTGCACATGAATTAATTAGTTACTACCAAGATACTGCATCAGGATGTTACCAATAACCTGATTCGGTATCCTGATCAGAACAAAAGAAACATAGTCAGAATATTGTTCAGGATATACGAGCAGAAAACCACCCATAACAATTGTCCCCAAAATATATATGTTGGTATACCAATTCCAACGGATATATTTTAAAGCTTATCTCGTAAATCAAGGTTATTAAGTTGAAACGACGGTTGAGGTGACACGCTACAACTTCCAATATGATTTTTACTCATCACCCTCTATACTCGGGCTATATGTACTTGATCTTTCCTCATTATGATCATAAAGCTCCAAGCAAACTTCAGGTATCTTCTTTCTTTTCCTTCTCTGTTTTTTCTTTGTTTAAATCTCCCGTTTCTTGGTTGAGGTCTTCCATGGCTACCCGAACTAGATCCCAAACGGCAGACTCTGTTCCTACCTTCCATAACCAGAACCTGCTAAAAGAACCCTCAAAATAGGTGTGTTCATTCGATATTGCTGATATCGCGGCCTTACGAGCTTCCGGTGCCTTCCCCGCCGGAGCAATCTTCTGTCTGTTTGACCAAGAGGTCCGATCGGATTTTTGTTCCGATGAGTGGGTATGCTTTTTTGCTTATCCTTTCTCAATAGGGCTCCGATATCCGTTCCCATCCTTCATATCTTGCTTTTTCAAACTTACTGGCCTTAGTTTTGCCCAAACCATACCTATGGTTTGGCGTGTGTTAGTCACCCTGGAGCAGATCAAAGCTCGTCACATGCCTAACCTGTGCATCAAAAATCTTCCGATGGCATATCGTCTAAGGTCCCATGGTTCCAACCGGTTCGTCCTTTTTTCTATCTCCAAAGATCCTCTCATTCTTAAAGATACCAAGAACGAGGATAAATGGAGACGAAAATTCTTTTTTGTAAAAAGGGATTCCATCGACAAGGGTTTTGACCTTCCTAAGAGATGGTTGACTTCCGGTAGGATTTAGGGCTTTAGGAACATCCCCAATCGTATCCCGAGACTACATCTTGAACTGATATCCTGAAATATTCATTTTTTGTAGCAAACTTCAAGGAATTGGCTCCTCCAAGTGCTGAATTAGAAAGAAGAATAAAGGAAATCTACAAGCTCCAGGAAAGTGAGAGGACTTTTACCCTGCTATTCACAAGCCCAAGCCCAAGCCCAAACCAAAGATCAAGTTCCAACATGTCTGGTAAGCATGATTTCACAAGTTATTTTCATTTATCAAACCTATTATATTTTAAAAGTATATAATAAGACTGAGTGTTTCTCCCCTTCATGCAGCGCCAGTTATCAATCTTGAAGGCTTCCAGCTTGATGAGTTGGACAGTTACTCTGACCTCGTACCTGTTAAGCAAGAAACCAACCCTAAGCCAGCAGTTAGGTCAAAGCCTACCGGTTCAAAAACCGCTACTGCACCCAAAGCTCCCCCAACATCCAGGACTCGAGCATCCAGCTCTCGCAAGAGGAAGGAAGCAGATTCTCCAACCTAATCCGACGTGTTTCCCTTTGAGAATCACGGGTTCACCGAGTCCAGCAAATTCATGACCGGCTTCTTTAAGCAGGTTAGTATCCTTATCCTATATCCTGCACACACATATTCAATATACATATCTATATATTGATACATGTCCTTTTGATCGTAGGGTGTGGAACGTCTGGTGTTCCTTTATGAAGACGCATGTGGTCTAAACACGATGCTAGAGAGTAGGCTGAAAAAGGCTGAAGCCACCATTGCGGACCAAGCAGCGATTGCCACCACCAAATTAGAGCACTACGAAGCCAAGTACAAAGCGATGACCCAAGAGCACCAGTCTGCCATCAAGAAGATTACCCACGAGGCCCAAGCCAAGTCCGATGCTGCCCAAGTTCAACACGAACAGGATATGGCTTCATACCGGAAAGGCCTCAAGAGTTCTGTCATCATCTCCCTCCTTCAGGCTAGACTAAAAATGGCCTTTGAGGCTAAGGCCCTAGGCTGCGAATGCCCTTCATGGAACGTTGAGGCTTGGGAGATGAAGTTGAAGGATCTTGGTGGTAACCCGGTAAGGATGCTGGGAAAGATGCTGCTGATGAAGCCATGGTAGAAGAGGGTGCTGCCCCTTGAAAGCAGCCAAATGGGTGATGATGGATGTTGATGCCGAGGCCGGAGCCCATTTTTTTTAAATTTGATGGTTGTGGTTTGTAATCCAAAACAATTTACTTTTCCTGCACTCGAACAATTTACATTTCCTGCACTTAAAACAATATGATGACCAAAGGTGGATGGGTCTTGGGTTTCAGGATGAAGCCCTTGGTCATCAATTAGTATGGTTTTGTTTTGAACGATATTACAGTTGGAGGTGGATGGGTCTCGGTTTGAGATGAAACCTTCAACTGTTAGGTATATATGATAAAAAAACTAACTGTGCTTTTGGTGGATGGATCTCGGTTTGAGATGAAACCAAAAGCACAACTTTTGCTATGTTAATAATATAACCTTCTTTTGGCCTTATTTATTGTTGTCTTTTTTTCAATTCTTATTATACATTGCTTAGTTTGAATATAATTTTAATGTTCCAAACTTAGTGCAATATCTCAAATGTCTTATGAAAATATCTTGATCAGGACATTTGCAAATATCCTATTAAGACTTTTCTCAAATAGGGTTTTTAAAACTCAAACAATTTAGATAAAGTTTTCAAATAAAAAGGATAGTTCACTTTCATTTTATAAAGCTTGTTTTGATAATAGATGTTTGACTCAAGTATAGTTTCAATTTTTTAATCCAAGTACCATGTCCCAAACATTACAACCAAATATCCCGAAGCATATTCTAAAAATATATTTTGAAAATATATCCTGAGAACATATCCTAATCAGGATAATGATAAATGCTATAATCATAGTTTCAAAAATTTAAACGATTTAGATAAGGTTTTTTAAAGGAAAGATCATACCAGAGGTAGAGTGCAACCCTACTCTCAAACTTCAATTTTTTTGCAACCTTTCCAACGAAGATGTCCCCAGTCTGGGATACTTAGTGTACCGGGTCGATCCTTTGAGCTTTGCACAATTGCCTCAGTAGGAATGTCCCCTGTGCATTATGTATCTGAATACTTAGAAATTTTCTAGACATCAATTGCAATCGTTTCTATAATTTTTGTATTACAGGGGATAAACCCTAAAATATACTGGAGATAATCCTTAGTGTTCTGGGGATAAACCCATAAGTATTCTGGGGAAAATCCCAAGTTTTCATGCGCTAAAGGCGGGACTGTACAAACTCCAAGACATACAAAGGTGAAAACCTTTAAACCTTAGAGAGTATGAAAATACCCTTTTGCGAGAGAGGGTGATCAATCCTCATATACCTTTAGCATCCAGGACATAGCCAACAATAATGAAATTGTTAGCCACTTTTACATGGACTGGTCCCGCTATCTTGAACTATCCCTGGATAACTTGCGCTCCTTGAGAGAGGGGGCCAATCCTCTAATCTTTCGAAGTATCCTGAGTGTGTATCCTGGAGCTATATCCCGGAGCATATACGGCAAAACAACTGTATAACACCCCTCCGATGCTTAAGTCAGTATTGGGTTTAAAAGAATAAATAATATCAAATATATTAAAAGAGGTAGAATTCATACCATCCTGAGTTAGAAATTAAATTCTAAACTCACTTGAAATAGAGCTTTAGGTGTATAGCATTCCAGGATCTTGGTAGCATATCCCCTTCCATATTCTTGAGTTGGTATGCTCCTTTCTCGGATTCTGATTCAACCTCATATGGTCCTTCCCACTTTGGAGCTAACTTTCTGTTTTGGTCAAAAATTACCTAAGCAATTAAGTGATCAAATTAGTTAAGTGAGGTAGTGTGCTAAAATTTATATGTGAAAAATGTGTTAACCAAATTAGTTGTGAAAACAGTTTCAGGATACGGCTCAGGATATAGAGTTGTATCTACAATCAAACAATGAGCGAAAATGTAAAGGTTGACATGTGATGTACGAGGAAAGCCCTTGATCAATCTAGATCGCCGGCATAAAACCTCGGGAGCTGACAATCGCAGCTGCCTTGTTCTTCTATTGCTTCAAATATCAGGATACAATGCAGGATGTGGTGCGGATCGACTATGTGTTACAATGTGATTCGAATACAAGTGTTGTGTGTAGTGTTTCCGATGAGCTAGAGAGAAAGTGTTCGAAAAAGTGTAAGTTCAGTGCCTTAATCTGATCCGCCTCCATCTATTTATAGTAAAACAAATGTAACTAACTATCCTACATAACCGGGATCCAACGAATATTCCTTAGTCGAACGTTGTAGACCTGGTCTTTCGGGTTCAACGTCTCTCCTTTAACAAATACGCCCGAGTCTTGAGTAGATGGAGTTTATTTGACCGTTGGCAAGTCCCAGTCTTTAACCTGCACGTGATTAATTCGATATACCTCAGGATATCATCCAGGATGTCAGCAATATCCCCGTCCAATATCCTGATCATAGATAAACAATTAAAAGCAGGATATAGTTCAAGATATGTATGCTTAGAAAATGAGCCATAACAATTGTCCCCAAATATATCGGTTGGTATACCAATCCAACGGATATATTTCAAAAGTCTTATCCCATAATTCAAGGCATTTAAAACGAAGCGATGGTCGAGATCACATCGTAACCTCCAACACGCTTTTTGCTCAATGGAGATCCATAATGCCCCTATATCTTCTCTCTTCTTGTTTGAAAAGCAGATATCTTCAACAGAGCCTTCAGGTAATTCTCCATTTCTCATTTACTTTCTATCAATTTTCCTTGCCTTATTCGTAATGGATGCCGAGACCTTCACCCAGCAGAATCTCCTCAAAAATCCCGAAAAGGAGGTCTGTGCTTTTGACAACGTAGACATTGCGGCTTTGAGAGCTTTCGGCGCTTTCGCTGATAACACGGTCTTTAGACCGTTCGATCGGTCAATTCGATCGGATGTTTCTTCCACTGATTGGGTTTGCTTTCCAGCATATCCTTTTTCGCTAGGTCTTCGATACCCTTTTTCCCGAATTCATGATGCAATTCTTCTGAACCACCGGCATCTCTTTTGCTCAAACCATGCCCATGGTTTGGAGAGTATTAATTGTACTTAACCAAATCAAAAACCTTCATTGCCCCGATCTCTGCATCGAGGATTTGCCTATTGCTTATCGCCTCCGATCCCATGGCTCTAGCCGATTCTTGCTTTTCTCGACCTCTAGCAAACCCCTTATTCTTAAAGCCAGCAAAAACGAAGACGGATGGCAATGCAAGTTTTTCTTTGTCAAACGAGACTCCATTGCTGAGGGTGCCAACCTTCCGGTGGAGTGGTTAACCACCGGTAGGGTCATAAATATTCTCATGGACCGTTTGGTTTTTATCTTCTACTAATATCCTTCTTTTTGATCCTTATGCAGTGAATTTCAAGGAAGTAGCTCCCCCTACCGCTGAATCAGAAGAAAGAATCAACACTGTTTACCAATTACCTGCAATAGACAGGACTTTTACCACACACGTCCTGAGTTCCAGTCAATACTCGTCATCTGAAATGTCTGGTAAGGATTACTTTTTAAAATAATTAGCTAACACAGTATAATAATAAAATAAAGAGTAATAATGATGTGAAACTTTTCCCTTTATGCAGCACCGGCCAAGATCCCTGAAGTCTTTGACCTCGACGAGTTGGATAGTTATTCTGATCAGGTTCAGGTCAAGAAGGAACCTAGTCCCAAGGCCACAGCCTCATCCAAACCCAGCAGTTCCAAAGCCATCATTATTCCCAAACCTTTACCAGCTACCAAGCCCCGGAGTTCAAGTTCCCGCAAAAGGAAAGAGCCTGATTCCCCTGTCATTTCTGACACATTTCCTTATGAGAAGCATGGGTTCATTGAAGCTAGCGGGTTTATGACTTCCTTTCTTAACCAGGTTAGTATTCTCATATTACATCCTGCGGCTTACATCATTTACAAATATTTATCAATATTAATACCTGTCATCTTACCTTCGTAGGGTCTTGAGCGTCTGGTTCACCTATATCAAGAATCCTGCAGGCTTAACAAGACGCTTGAATCCAAGCTAAAGGAAGCAGAAATCACAATCTCCGATCAAGGCATGATTGCAGCCGCCAAATCTCGTCATTACGAGGAGAAATTCAAAGCTATGATTCAAGAACACCGGACTGCTCTCAACAAAGCTACTCTTCAAGCCCAGGCCGATCTTGAAGCTTCCCATGTGCAACATGAACGGAATATGGTCAGCTACCAGGAAAGCCTTAAGAGTTCCGTCGTCATTTCTCTCCTCCAAGCCAGGTTGAAGATGGCCCATGAAGCCAAAACATTAGGTTTTGAATGCCCCTCTTGGGACGTTGGTGCCTGGGAGACCAAGCTAAAGAACTTCGGCGGCACTTCTTCCAAACCAGCTGTCGATGAATCTTCCAAAGCAGTTGAAAAAGCAACCCATACTGAGAAGGATGCTGAGGCGGATCCCAAGACGGATGCTGCTGAAATCATTATGGATGAAGAAGACACTGCCCCCTAAAGCTTATTTCCTTTAAATTGTTTGAACAATTTTATGTTTTTATGAACAATTTTCATTTCTGTATTGAAACAATTTGATAGCCGAAGGTGGATGGGTCCTGGGCTTCAGGATGAAACCTTCGGTTATCAACTAGTACTGATTGTTTCAAAAATAATTTCATCTTTCATTTTTCTTGCTATTATCTTCCGTCTCTCTTAGTATAGATCTTAGCTTCGCAAAAATTTTGTATCGTTATATCCTGATCAATATGCTCAGCGATATATTATAAAAACTTTTTATTGGAGAGGACTTCCAAACATTCGTTCAACTTTGTAGAAAGTTCTTTAAAGAGTGAAAAACAATCCATCTTTCCAAAACCTGTTTTGATAATACTTAAATGATCGAAGTTTCAAACTAGTATTAGTTTCAAATATCTTAATCAAATATCCTGAAAAGTATTTAAAAACATATTTTGAGAATATATCAAGATATTTAACCTTTTACCAAACATAGTATTATCAAAAATTTAAACGTTGTTTATAAAGGAAAGATCATACCAGGAATAGGGTATAACCCTATCATCAAACCTCAATCCCTTTGCAACTTTTCCAATGAAGATGTCCCCTGTCTGAGACACTTTGTGCATTAGTTCCGAGCCTTATCCTTTGAGCTTTACATTATTGCTTTAGTGGGAATGTCCCCTGTGTACAATGTCTTCAAATACTTGGAAATCTTTTGGATATCATTTTCCATTGCATAGGCAATTTTTCATGTCACAGGGGTAAAACCCAAAAACGTTTTGGAAATAAATTCCTCGTATCCTGGGGAAAATCCCAAATTTTCGTGCGCTACAGGCGGGAGTGTATAAACTCCAAGACTTAGAAAGGTGAAAACCTTTAAACCTTAGAGAGTATGAAAATACCCTTTCGTGAGAGAGGGTGATCAATCCTCATATACCTTTAGGATTCAGGATATAGCCAACAGTAACGAAATTGTCAGCCACTTTTACATGGACTGGTCCCGCCACCTTGAACTATCCCTGAATAACTTGCGCTCCAGGCAGAGTGTTTAAACCCAATTCGGAAGAAAGGCGAATACCTTTAAACCTGTGAAGGGATCGGAATCCCTTATACATGAGAGAGGGGGCTAATCCTCTAATCTTCCGAAGTATCTTGAGTGAGCATCCTGGAGCTATATCCTGGAGCATATACTCCAAAACATCCTTAAACTAAGGTGGGTGTTAGCTTGGCTAACACCCCTCCGATGCTTAAGTTAGTATTGGGTTTCAAAGAATAAATTAAACCAAACATATTTAAAAAAGATAGAATTCATAGCATCCTGAGTTAGAAATTAAATTCTAAACTCACTTGAAATAAAGCTTAAGGTGTATAACATTCCAAGATCTCGGTAGCATATCCCCTTCCATATTCTTGAGCCTATATGCTCCTTTCCCTGCTTCTGATTCAACTTCATATGGTCCTTCCCATTTTGGAGCTAGCTTGCCATCGGCAGGATTAGTTGTATTCTGAAAAGCTTTTCTTAACACCCAATCTCCAATTTTAAATCTTCTGGTCCTAATATTCTTGTTATATGCTCTGGATATTCTTTGTTGATATGCTGCCATCCTTAGCCTTGCTGCATCCCTTTTTTCATCTATAGTATCCAAATCCTGACACAAGAAGGATTCTGTTCAGGATCTCGTAGGGTAGATCTTGAAGTAGGTATTGCCATTTCCGTTGGAATCATTGCTTCTGCTCCAAATACCAAGGAAAATGGGGTTTGGCCTGTTGCATTCTTTACCGTTGTCCTATCAGCCCACAAAATAAAGGGTAATTCTTCTGCCTATCTTCCTTTTTTGGTTCCAAGCCTCTTCTTTAAGTTATTGACAATTATCTTGTTTGAGGATTCTGCTTGTCCATTCGCTTGAGGATGTACCGGAGTAGATGTTATCATTTTGATTCCCCAACTTTTGCAAAAGTCAGTAGTTCTCTTGCTTATAAACTGAGAACCATTGTCACAGATTATCTCGGCTGGTACTCCGAATCTGGTCAGGATATTTCTCTTTATGAAGGATACTACTTCTTGATCCCTGACTTGGACAAATGCCTCGGCTTCAACCCATTTGGAGAAATAATCTGTCATTGCCAACATAAAAACCTTCCCTCCTAGAGCCTTTGGAAGCTTTCCCACTATATCCATACCCCACTTCATAAATGGCCAAGGGGAAACAATAGGATATAATGGTTCAGCGGGCTGATGCAGTATGTTACTATGTCTTTGACATGCGTCACATCTTCGAGCATATTCTGCGGCATCTTTTCTCATTGTTGGCCAAAAATATCCTGTCCTTAATACTTTTGAGAATAACGACCTGCCCCCAGTATGGTTACCACAATCCCCTTCATGTATATCCTGAAGTACTTCTTTGGCTTCAGGATCCTCCAAGCACCTCAAATACGGTCCTGCAAGAGATTTCTTGTATAAAACATTATTTATAATAGTGAATCGTGATACCGTCATCCTAAATGCCTTAGGATTTTCATTTCCGGGGATGTGTCCTTCTTTGAGATATCTCATGATTGGAGCCGTCCAGGATTTAGGATCCTCTTCAGGATGCTCTGCTCCAGGATCCTGAATACCCGCTACTTCTTTATCCCGAGGATTCGTTGCAGGATATAAGACATGTAATATCGGTATTTGGGTTCCTTCTGGTATCCTGATCGATGATCCCAGATTTGCTAAGGCATCTGCTTCAGCATTATCCTCCCTTGGTACCTGTTCAAGTGTAAAAACATCGAAATATCCGGCTAATTTTTTGAGAATATCGAGGTATTCGATTAATTTCTCACCCTTAACTGCATAGGATCCATTAAAATGGTTAGTAATTAACAAGGAGTCAACATATACTTGCAAATTCTTGATACTCATATTCTTAGCCAATTCTAATCCTGCAATTAAAGCCTCATACTCTGCTTCATTAATAGTAGCCGGAAATTCACACCTAATAGCCTGGGGTAATATGTCCCCCTGTGGCGATTTTAGTAGTATACCTAAACCTAAACCTCTTATATTGGATGCACCATCAGTATATAACGTCCAGGATCCTGAAGATTCTCCTAATTGTTGAACTTCTAGGTCTACCTCGTCCTGAATGTCACTACTGAAATCAGCCATAAAGTCAGCTAAAGCCTGAGACTTTATGGCATTTCTAGGTTCATATACTAAATCATAAGCACTTAACCTTACTGACCACTTGGCCATCCTGCCTGACATCTCTGGTTTCCTAAGCACATTTTTAACAGGATAATTCGTTTTAACATGGATCCTAGGTGTCTCAAAATAATGTCTAAGCTTCGTTGATGCCATGACTAAAGCTAATATCAATTTTTCTAAATGAGAATACCTAGTTTTAGCATCTAACAAACTTTTACTAACATAATAAACAGGATATTGCTGACCTTCATGGTCTTTTATAAGAACGGCACTTGCAGCATTCCCTGATACAGCAAGGTATAGGGATAGTGGTTCACCATTTTCAGGCTTCATCAATAGAGGTGCAGTTGAGAGATATCGCTTCAAATCCTGCAAGGCTGCTTCATGCTTTACTCCCCATTCAAATTTCTTATTCTTCTTGAGGATATCATAGAATTCCTTGCATTTTTTCGAGGATCTTGAGATAAATCTATTCAAAGCTGCTACTCGGCCTGTTAACCGTTGTACGTCCTTCATATTCGAGGGTGATTTTATATCCAGGATAGCTTTAATCTGCTCCGGGCTTGCCTCTATCCCCCTTTTCGTCACCATATATCCAAGAAACTTTCATGCCCCCACTCCGAAATGGCACTTAGCAGGATTCAGCTTCATGTTATACTGATCCAGGATATCAAATGCTCCCTTGATATCCTGGAGGTGATCCTCAGCCTTTTTAGATTTCACCACCATATCGTCAATATATACCTCCATGGTGTCCCCCAGCTTATCTTTGAACATCATGTTCACTAATCTCTGGTATGTTGCACCTGCATTTTTCAAACCGAAAGGCATGGCAGTATAGCAATATATACCTGTTGGTGTCATGAAAGCAGTATCCTCCTGGTCCGAAGGCTCCATTTGAATCTGCTGAAATCCTGAGGATGCGTCCATGAACGTTAACATTTCATGTCCAGCAGTAGCATCCACCATTGCATCGATATGAGGGAGAGGAAATGGGTCTTTAGGACAAGCCTTGTTCAAGTCCGTGTAGTCTACACAGACTCTCCATTTCCCGTTTTTCTTCTGTACCACAACTACGTTTGCTAGCCATCTTGGAAACTTGACTTCTCTGATCATCCTGGACTTCAACAATCTTTCAACTTCCTCTTGGATAATCGCATTCCGCTCAGGAGCAAATTTTCTTCTTTTTTGCTGAACAGGCTTGAATGATCTGTCAATTCCAAGCTTGTGAGTGATAATGTCTTTGGATATGCCTGTCATATCCTCATGCTTCCATGCAAACGTTGACATCCTGCATTTCAGAAAGTTAGTTAACTGCTCTTCAATATCCTGAGGGATATTGGTTCCTACGATCACCGAGATATCAGGATTATCCTGATCCAGGATAATTTTCTTCACATCCTGCTCCGAATCCTCCACGATATCCTGGGCCCGCATCTTTAATTGCTATGTTGTACTAGGCTTAGTTGAAGATTTCATTGAGGATGTGTAGCATTCCTTCGCCTCCTGCTGATCACTTTCAACCTTGACAACTCCCCAAGGGGTAGGGATCTTGATGCATTGGTGATATATTGATGGCACAGCCTTCATATCATGAATCCATGGTCTTCCCAGTATGATGTTATAGCAGGATAAGGAGTCCATCACACAGAAGCGTTGTATCGAGTTGACCCCTTCAACATATACTGGTAACTTTATCTCCCCTACGGTATTCCTAGCTTCTCCACTGAAACCAACGAGCACAGTGGACTTCGAAGTAATGTCCATCGGAGATACATTCATCCTCTTCAATGTTTCCAGCTGAATTATATTGACAGAACTACCGTTGTCTACTAGTATCCTGCGTACAAAATGGTTAGCCACATATAATGTTATTACCAAAGCATCATGGTGAGGATCCTGAACAGTATCCCTGTCATCACTATCGAAAGTGGTCACTTTATCAGTTGTGAGGGTAGTCATCCTGGCTGGTCTATCTCCCCTCTCACTCTTAGCTTCCTTTGCATGTCTCTTGGCCGCTGAATACGAAGTTCCACAAATATCGAATCCTCCTGAAATAAAGTTAATTATCTTGGCATCTGCTGGTGGTGATGCCGCTCGTTCAGGATCCTTCTCGGGATCCTGACCTTTATTCTTCTTTTTTCCCAGCAAGTCCTTCAGATACCCTTTGCTTAATAGGTAACTTATTTCTTTCCTTAAAGCAATGCAATCCTCAGTCATATGTCCGAAGTCTTCATGGAAGGCACACCATTTGGATTTATCCTTCCAATCAGCTTTCTGCTGGTTCTTTCGAGGCCACCTGGCTTCGTCCCCTAAACCCTGCACAGCATACATTAACTCAGGTATATTAACAGAAAAGCAGTATTCAGATAAGTCAGGATATTCTTCAGGATCCTCGTCTTCAACAGCATTCACTTTCTTGTTATCATTTCTGCCATATGGCTTGGAGCGATATGGCTTATATGAGGATTCTAATTTCCTGTTAGTTGATTCATAGGTTGAGGTAGAATTCATCCTCTCCTGCATCTTCTTGTCATCTTCCAAACGGATATATCTCAAAGCCCTGTTACGAGCTTCGTCGAGATTCCTGCAGGGATTCATTACAAGATCCTGATAAAACTGAGAATCCTTTTGTAACCCCATCTTAAAAGCTTGCACAGCTGTTGCAACATCAAGATGTGGGATATCCAAGGATTCTCGACTGAATTTGTTCACATAATCCCTCAAGGATTCCTGAGGCCCTTGAGTTATCCTGTAAAGATCACTGGTTAGTTTCTCAAAATTCCTACTACAAGAAAATTGACTATTAAATAAATTAACCAAATGAGCAAATGAAGTAATGGAGTGAGGAGGGATGTTTAACAGCCATTTTAAGGCTGATCCTGTCAGGGTAGAACCAAATCCCTTGCATAAGCATGCTTCCTTGAGATCTGGAAGGATAGGATTGATCTCCATTCGTTCCCTATACTGGGCAATATGCTCCTCAGGATCCGTAGTCCCGTCATACAGTTTCATGTTGGGAGTCTGGAATCTTTTTGGTATTTCAGCATCACAGATAGGATATGCAAAGCGGGATATCCTGTGGCTGTCTTGGGATACTTCCGGAATTGGCTGGACCACTCCAGGTACACTGGATATCATGTCCTTCAATTTTTGGAGCTCCCGGGTAAATGTTGACGTCATACCTGCATCCTGCAAAGAACCATTGTTGCTAGTAGCAAGAATATTATTATTTGACACATTACCGGTCTGAGGATTTTGGCCATATCCTAAAGCATATCCTGAACTCCTCACAGTCGACATCCTGACCGAAGAGGGTATCTCAGGGGTATGATTCTGAGAACGGCTTGGGACGATATTCCCCCTGTTATCCTCAGTGTAAACTGCGGAACTGAAGTTCAAAGCCCCGGGCTGTATAGGAGTGACAGTTTCTTCAGCAGGTCTGCTCGAGCTAGCTTTTAAGAGTTGTATTTCTCTTAACAGCATTTGGTTAGTCTCCTGTTGCTGCCTCATTTGTTCCTGCACACTTCCAAATAAAGTCAGAATTTCATCATTAGAGGCTAAAATGGGAGCAGATCCCTGAACACTCCGAGTAGGGATAACATCTTGAGGTTGTGAAGAAAGTGGCATCCTTGGAGGAGGTGATGGAAGCACCGAACCGGTAGTAGCAGAGGTTGCAGCAGACATAGTGGAGGAGCTCATGCTTGATCTTGAGGCCATTGTAAACAATGTGGCAAAAAGTTTTAAAAATAGAAAACCAATTAACGATTTCACAAAGATTTTTAGTAAAAGTAGCACCACTTGCCCCACGGTGGGCGCCAAATTATTTTGGTCAAAAATTACCTAAGCAATTAAGTGATCAAATTAGTTAAGTGAGGTAGTGTGCTAAAATTTATATGTGAAAAATGTGTTAACCAAATTAGTTGTGAAAACAGTTTCAGGATACGGCTCAGGATATAGAGCTGTATCTACAATCAAACAATGAGCGAAAATGTAAAGGTTGACACGTGATGTACGAGGAAAGCCCTTGATCAATCTAGATCGCCGGCATAAAACCTCAGGAGCTGACAATCGCAGCTGCCTTGTTCTTCTATTGCTTCAAATATCAGGATACAGTGCAGGATGTGGTGCGGATCGACTATGTGTTACAATGTGATTCGAATACAAGTGTTGTGTGTAGTGTTTGCGATGAGCTAGAGAGAAAGTGTTCGAAAAAGTGTAAGTTCAGTGCCTTAATCTGATCCGCCCCCATCTATTTATAGTAAAACAAATGTAACTAACTATCCTACATAACCGGGATCCAACGAATATTCCTTAGTCGAACATTGTAGACCTGGTCTTTCGGGTTCAACGTCTCTCCTTTAACAAATACGCCCGAGTCTTGAGGAGATGGAGTCTATTTGACCGTTGGCAAGTCCTAGTCTTTAACCTGCACGTGATTAATTCGATATACCTCAGGATATCATCCAGGATGTCAGCAATATCCCCGTCCAGTATCCTGATCATAGATAAACAATTAAAAGCAGGATATAGTTCAAGATATGTATGCTTAGAAAATGAGCCATAACACTTTCCATCGGCAGGATTAGTAGTATTATGAAAGGCTTTTCTTAACCCCCAGTCTACAACTTGAAACCTTCTAGTCCTTATACTCTTGTTATATGCTCTGGATATCCTCTGTTGATATGATGCCATCCTTTGCTTTGCCGCATCTCTTATTTCATCCACAGTATCCAATTCTCGGCATAGGGCTTCAGGATTCTACTCAGGATCCCGGAGGTTGGATCTCGCTGTGGGTATCACCATTTCCGTTGGGATCACCGCGTCTGCTCCAAATACTAAGGAAAATGGGGTTTGGCCAGTTGCGCTTTTTGCTGTCATTCTATCAGCCCATAAAACAAAGGGTAATTCTTCTGCTCATCTTCCTTTCTTAGCTCCAAGTCTTTTCTTCAAATTGTTGACAATTATCTTGTTTGAGGATTCTGCTTGTCCGTTTGCTTGAGGATGTACTGGTGTAGATGTAATCATTTTAATTCCCCAACTCTTACAAAAATCAGTTGTTCTCTTACTGATAAACTGAGAGCCATTGTCACAAATTATCTCGGCCGATACTCCAAACCTAGTCAGGATATTCCTTTTTATGAAGGATACTACTTCTTGGTCTCTAACTTGAACAAATGCCTCAGCTTCAACCCATTTAGAGAAATAATCAGTCATTGCCAGCATAAAGACTTTTCCTCCTGGAGCCTTGGGCAATTTTCCTACTATGTCCATCCTCCACTTCATGAATGGTCAAGGGGAAGCAACAGGATACAGTGGTTCAGCAGGCTGATGTAATATATTACTGTGCCTTTGACATGCATCACATCTTCGAGCAAATTCTACAGCATCTTTTCTCATCGTTAGC
This sequence comes from Helianthus tuberosus, assembly GCA_030545235.1. NCBI lineage: Eukaryota > Viridiplantae > Streptophyta > Magnoliopsida > Asterales > Asteraceae > Helianthus > Helianthus tuberosus. The sequence goes on from CM060396.1 coordinate 147,263,608, forward strand.
CAATAGTATCATGTTCTTAAGACCTTTGAGAATAACGACCTGCCCCCAGTATGGTTACCACAATCTCCTTCGTGTATATCCTAAAGCACTTCTTTAGTTTCGGGATCCTCCAAGCACCTCATGTATGGTCCTGCAAGAGATTTCTTATACAAAACATCATTTATAATAGTGAATCATGATACCTTCATCCTAAAAGCCTTAGGATTCCCATCCTTTGGGATGTGTCCTTCCTTGAGATATCTCATGATTGGATCCGTCCAGGACTTAGGATCCTCCTCAGGATACTCATCATCAGGATTCTGGATACTTACTACTTCCTTATCCTGATATTTGAGATGATCCATCACAGGATACATGATATGTAGTATTGGTATTTGGGTTCCATCGGGTATCCTGACTGATGATCCTAGATTTGCCAAGGCATCTGCTTCAGCATTATCCTCTCTTGGTACCTGTTCAAGTGTAAAAAACATTGAAATATCCTGCTAATTTTTTTAGAATTTCGAGATACTCGATTAACTTCTCACCTTTAACTGCATAGGATCCATTAAAATGATTAGTAATTAGCAAGGAATCAACAAACACTTGTAAACTCTTAATATTCATATCCCTGGCCAACCCTAATCCTGTAATCAAAGCTTCGTATTCTGCTTCATTATTAGTGGCAGGGAATTCACATCTAATAGCTTGGGGTAATATGTCCCCCTGTGGCGATTTTAGTAGTATACCCAAACCTACACCTCTTACATTAGATGCACCATCAGTATATAATGTCCAGGATTCCGAGGTTTCTCCTAGTTGTTGAACTTCTAAGTATACTTCATTTTGAATATCACTACTGAAATCAGCCACAAAGTCAGCTAAAGCCTGAGACTTTATGGCATTTCTAGGTTATATACTAGATCATAGGCACTTAATTTTACTGACCACTTAGCCATCCTACCTGACATCTCGGGTTTCCTAAGCACATTTTTAACAGGATAGTTAGTTTTAACATGAATCCTATGTGTCTCAAAATAATGTCTAAGTTTTGTCGATGCCATAACTAGGGCCAATATCAACTTTTCTAAATAAGAATATCTAGTTTCAGCATCTAATAAACTTTTGCTAACATAATAGACAGGATATTGCTGACCTTCGTGATCCTTTACTAGGACAACACTTACCGCATTCCCTGATACTGCAAGATACAGGGATAATGGTTCACCATTCTCTGGCTTCATCAATAGAGGTGCAGTTGAGAGATATGGCTTTAATTCCTGCAAGGCTGCTTCATGCTTCTCTCCCCATTTGAATTTCTTATTCTTCCTCAGGATATCATAGAATTCCTTGCATTTTTTCGAGGATCTTGAGATAAATCTGTTTAATGCTGCTACTCATCCTGTTAGCCTTTGTACATCTTTCATGTTGGAAGGTGACTTGATATCCAAGATGGCTTTGATCTGTTCTATACTTGCTTCTACCCCTTTCTTAGTCACCATATATCCTAGAAACTTTCCTGCCCCCACTCCAAAATGACATTTAGCAGGATTTAGCTTCATATTGTACTGGTCCAGGATATCGAATGCTTCATCAATATCCTGGAGATGATCCTCAGCCTTCTTAGATTTTACCACCATATCATCAATGTATACTTCCATGGTGTCCCCCAGTTTATCTTTAAACATCATGTTCACCAATCTTTGGTATGTTGCACCTGCATTTTTCAAAGCAAAAGGCATAGTAGTATAACAATAGATACTTGTTGGTGTCATGAAAGCAGTATCCTCCTGGTCCGCAGGTTCCATTTGGATCTGCTGGAATCCTGAGGATGCATCCATGAAGGTTAACATTTCATGGCCGGCAGTAGCATCCACCATTGAGTCAATATGAGGTAGAGGAAATGGGTCTTTGGGACAAGCTTTGTTCAAGTCTGTGTAATCCACACAAACTCTCCATTTCCCATTTTTCTTTTTCACCACAACTACATTTGCTAGCCACTTGGGAAATTTAACTTCCCTAATCATCTTGCTCTTTAACAAACTTTCAACCTCTTCCTGAATGATAATGTTCCGCTCAAGAACAAACTTCCTTTGTTTCTGTTGGACAGGATTGAAAGACCTATCGATTCCAAGCTTGTGGGTTATAATATCCTTGGAAATCCCTGTCCTATCCTCATGTTTCTATGCGAATGTTGACATCCTGCATTTCAAAATGTTAGTCAATTGATTTTCAATATCCTAAGGGATATTGGTTCCTACGAGCACCGAGATATCTGGATTATCCTGATCCAGGATAATTTTTTTTACATTCTACTCTGAAGCCTCCACGATATCCTGGGCTCGCATCTTTAATTGCTATGCTGCATTAGGATTTGTCAAGGATTTCATCGAAGAAGAGTAACACTCCTTTGCTTCCTGTTGATCACTTTCCACCTTGACTACCCCCCAAGGGGTAGGAATCTTGATGCAATGATGATAGGTCGACAGCACAACTTTCATATCATGGATCCATGGCCAACCCAATATAATATTGTAGCAGGACAAGGAGTCCATGACACAAAATCGTTGCATTGAGTTGACCCCTTCAACATACACATGCAACTTTATCTCTCCCACGGTATTCTTGGCTTCTCCACTGAACCCAACAAGCACAGTGGATTTCGAAGTAATATCCATCGGGGATACATTCATTCTCTTTAGTGTCTCCAGCTGAATTATGTTGACGGAGCTGCCATTATCCACCAGTATCCTGCATACAAAATGATTAGCAACATATAAAGTTATTACCAAAGCATCATGATGAGGATCCTGGACAGTATCCTTATCATCACTATCGAACGTGATCACTTTATCAGTCATGAGGGTTGACATCCTGTTTAGCTTATCTACCCTCTCTGCTTTAGCCACCTTTGCATGTCTTTTGGCTGCAGAATAAGAAGTTCCACAGATATCAGATCCTCCTGAAATAAAGTTAATTATCTTGGCATCCGTAGGAGGTAATGCTGCTCGTTCAGGATCCTTCTCAGTATCCTGACCCTTGTTCTTCTTTCTTCCCAGGAGATCCTTCAGATATCCCTTGCTCAAGAGATAGCTTATTTCTTTCCTAAGAGCAATGCAATCTTCAGTAACATGACCGAAATCCTCATGGAAGGCACACCACTTGGACTTATCCTTCCAATAAGCTTTTTGTTGGTTCTTTCTAGGCCACCTTGCTTTGTCTCCTAAACCCTGCATAGCATACATCAATTCAGGTATGTTAACAGAAAAACAATATTCTGACAACTCAGGATACTCTTCAGGATCCTCGTCTTCAACAACATTCACTTTCTTGCTATCATTCCTGCCATATGGCTTAGAACGATATGGCTTGTACGAGGATTCTGATTTCCTGTCGGTTGACTCGTAGGTTGTGGATGAATTCATCCTCTCTTGCATCTTTTTGTCATCCTCCAGGTGAATATATCTTAAAGCCCTGTTCCGAGCTTTATCCAGGTTCCTGCAGGGATTCATTACAAGATCCTGGTAAAATTGAGAATCTTTTTGCAATCCCATCTTGAAAGCCTGCACAGCTGTTGCAACATCAAGATGTGGAATATCTAAGGATTCCTGGCTAAACTTGTTCACATAATCTCTCAAGGATTCCTGAGGTCCTTGAGTTATCCTGTAGAGATCACTGGTTAGTTTTTCAAAACTCCGATTGCAAGAAAATTGACTATTAAATAAATTCACTAAATGAGAAAATGATGTAATCGAATGAGGAGGAACGTTTAAGAGCCATTTTAAGGCTGATCCAGTTAAGGTAGAACCAAAACCCTTGCAGAGGCATGCTTCCTTGAGATCTGGAAGGATAAGGTTGATTTCCATCCTTCCCCTATACTGGGCAATATGCTCTTCAGGATCCGTAGTTCCGTCATAGAGCTTCATGTTGGGGGTCTGAAAGCTTTTTGGGATTTCAGCATCACAAATAGGATATGCAAATCGGGATATCCTGTGGCTGTCTTGGGATACTTCTGGAATTGGCTGGACCACCCCAGGTACACTGGATATCATGTCCTTCAATTTCTGAAGCTCCCTCGAAAATGCTGATGTCATACTTGCATCCTGCAAAGATCCAATACCATTAGTAGCAAGAGTATTATTATTATTAGATACGTTACCAGTCTGAGGATTCTGGCCATATCCTGAAGCATATCCTGAACTTCTCACAGTTGACACCCTAACCGAAGAGGGTATCTCAGGAGTATGATTCTGAGAATGGCTAGGCACAATATTCCCCCTGTTATCCTCAGTATACACTGCAGAACTGAAGTTCAAAGCTCTGGGTTGCAAGGGAGTGACAGTATCCTCAGCGGGCCTGCTTGAGCTGGATATCAAGAGTTGTATCTCTCTCATCAGCATTTGGTTGGTCTCCTACTGTTGCCTCATCTGTTCCTGTACACTACCAAATAAAGTCAGAATTTCATCATTAGAGGCCAAAACAGCAGCAGAACCCTGAATATTCCGAGTGGGGATAATATCCTGAGGCTGTGAAGAAGCTTGCATCCTTGGAGGAGGTGGTGGAAACACCGAACCAATCATTGCAGATGTTGTAGCAGATACGGTAGAAGAGCTCATGTTTGATCTTGAGGCCATTGAAAATTGTGTAGCAAAAAGTTTTGAAAATAGAAAACCAAGTAACGATTTTGCAAAAGCTTTTAGTAGAAATAGCACCACTTGCCCGACGATGGGCGCCAAATTGTTTTGGTAAAAAATTACCGAAGCAATTAAGTGATCAAATTAGTTAAGTGAGGTAGTGTACAAAGAATGTGTATCAAAAATATGCTAATTTAGTTGTTTGTAAAAATAGTTTTCAGGTTACGGCTCAGGATATCGAGCTGTATCTACAATCAAACAATGAGAAAAAATGTAAAAGGTGACACGGGATGTACGAGGAAAGCCCTTGATCAATCTAGATCGCCGGCACAAAACCTCGGGAGCTGACAATCACAGTTGCCTTGTTCTTCTTATTGCTTCAAATATCAGGATACAGTGCAGGATATGATGCGGATCAACTAAGTGTTACAATGTGATTTCGATACAAGTGTAAGTGTGTTGTGAGTGTTTGCAGCTAGAGAGAAAGAGAGCTCGAGAGATTGTGTGTCCTTATCTGATCCGATTAATCCTTTTTATAGTAAAAGAAACTAACTAACTAGCCTATTATTCTGGGATTTAACGAATATTCCTTATATGAACGTTGTAGTCCACGTCTTCCGGCTTCAACGTCCATAATTCAACAGATTTGCCTGAGTCTTTGGGAGAAGAAGTCCACTTGAACGTTATAGACTTGTTCCATTAATCTACACGTGAATTAATTAGTTACTACCAGGATACTGCATCAGGATGTTACCAATATCCTGATCCGGTATCCTGATCACAACAAAAGAAACACAGTCAGAATATTGTTCAGGATATACGAGCAGAAAACCACCCATAACACCTGCTAAAATCGAAGCTGTGAAGAATTGGATTGCACCAAAGTCTCCATCTGAAATTCGTTCTTTCCTTGATCTTGCTGTCGTTTTATCTCTTACTTTTCAAAAATCGCCGTTCCTTTGACCTCCTTGACTCAAAAGGAGAAACCTTTTGTTTTGGGTCCCGAACAAGAGGAATCCTTTCAAACTCTTAAGGACATGCTTTGTAATGCTCCTATTCTCGAGCTTCCCAATGGTAACGACGACTTCGTCCTGTATTGTGATACCTCAAACCTTGGTCTTGGTTGTGTCCTTATGCAACGAGACAAGGTTATCGCTTACGCGTTGAGGCAACTCAAGATACATGAGAAAAACTACAATACTCACGACCTTGAACTTGGCGTAGTGGTTTTTGCATTGAAGATTTGGTGACACTACCTTTATGGTACTAAGTTTGTGGTCTTAACCGACCATAAGAGCATTCAACACATCTTCAACCAAAAGGAGCGGAACATGCGTCAACGTCGTTGGGTTTTCTCATGTAGGAATCTCTCCGTGTTGTATATATCTCATGATTGGAAGGATCCATGATCCTGAATGAGACTGTGCACCATCACTATGAATCGTTGCAAAATCCTCTTCTATCTCCATAGTTATGTGATCCTTAATAGCAGGAGCCAAAATATGCATGATAGGGATCTTGATATCCTCTGGAATTTTTAATGATGATCCAAGATTGGCCAATGCATCAGCTTCTGCATTCTCTTCCCTAGGTACCTGTGTCAAACTAAAAGAAACAAAAGAGAGTGACAATTCCTTGACTATCTCTAGGTATTTGATTAGTCGTTCACCTTTAACAGCATAAGATCCATTAAAGTGATTGGTAATTAACAATGAATCTACATGTACCTCAAGATACCTGATCCTCATGTGCTTGGCAATTTGCAAACCAGCTATCAAGGCCTCATATTCAGCCTCATTATTTGTCACACCCCGACCACGTAAAACAACAAAACGTGGCGGAAACATCGGGGAGTGTTGTAACAGAATCATTATTTCATAACACACGGAAATTGAAATACTGTTTTATTGATTAAAAGAATTACAATGTCTTGAAAATCAAAGAAACATATCATAAATAACTAGTCTTGCTTCTTTTATTGTCACTAAGGCTCAAGTCCACCTAAGTGTATCTTGATAAATCCTATGCATCATATCCTGAAACACATGTGAAAATAGGTACGTCAGCATAAAAATGCCTGTGAGATACATAGGTTTATGAAAATAGAATTCATGACTTATGTTTAAGAAAATGTTTGGTCATGAACCTTGTAATTTGCTTTGTCTTGTAAATCATTTGAAAAGTGATAAATAAACCAAATGTTATATATGTATAAAAGAATAATACATGGTTAAATGAATAACCATGTGAAATGAGTTTGTATAATTTAAGTTGTTTGTAAAACAATGTATTGTGAAAAGTATGTTATTTGTATAAAATGTTATATGTCCAAATTGAAATGATTCAAATAACGCTACGATATGTAATACCATACAATCACTTATATATAGGAAGTACCAGCGGCGTATCCACCATGCTTGTATCATATTACACACGCCTCGTTACTCAAATCACTTACCCAAATAAACCACCAATGTAAGATGTCTATGTTTTAAACCAATTGCTAAATGTATTGAATAATATGCCAAAATGTTTATGTCAAGACGTAAATCATGCAATGTATAACTAATGTCGAAAATGTTTATGTGTCAAATGTAAATCATGTAATGTGTAACCAATGTCGAAAATGTTTATGTGTCAAATGTAAATCATGTAATGTGTAACCAAAATGATATGTATGGCTAGTGAAATGCATCAACTAAACCATAGGTGAAATGCACAAAACAAAGTATTGAAGTAAAACTTGGTTTAAATCAAAGTTATGTTCTGTGGAAATGCATGCTATACTGATACAAATATCTATGCGGTATTGTGAGAATGCATACATCCAAGCCTTGAGACTGTGGCGATAAACCCCTAAACAAATTAAAGGTCTATCTTGTTGTAAATGTATATCGAATTTGGTCATTCCTTTCATCCCCACCTACCCAGGATGTCCGGAACGGGAGTTGTCAATTCCTATGGTACCACTACCTACTAACGAACGGCGTGATCGGTGTTAATGAATGTATATTGATCCATCAAAACAAACCAAATATCATATCAAAATGTAAGCATGTGATGAAAACAACTGTACTAAGTATGCAACAATAGACATACATAGCATGTGACCTGAAACGACTGTACTAAATATACACACAATGGGCATATATAGCTTGAAATGTATTGTAAAACAATGTACTAAGTATGCACACAATGGGCACACATAGCATAAAATGTAATGTAAAACAATGAAATCATGTACTATAAATGTACTAATGAACATAGCAAGTATATGATGTGAAAGCAGGAAAGCATGAAAGTAACAAGTAGGCACATGTGTTCCACCCCAAAACGTTTGGAAAACAGTAAAAGAGGGGTCTATGTACTCACTTGATATTGCTCAAAAGTCTTAAGATAACCACCAAGCAATGCTAGAGATCACGGAATCAAACGGCACCTAATATAGGTAACTATGTTAATAAACCGGACCTAAATCGGAGGATTTAGATAGAATGAGGGTTCGTAAACCAAACGAGTGTGGAGACTCGTGTAATATGGTTTAACAAATCCTACATACTAAATGAAACCTAACCTAAGTGCTTACGACCCATTACGACCCGTTTAGGTAGCTTATGCTACTTTAACGCGTCGTTCGCGTGAAACGCGTTCAGACCGCTTACCTAGTCCTGTGACAAGTAATATATGCCTTAACATGTCTAATATAGTCGCCAAATCAGTTTAGATGTCAAAAGTTATGTCACAAATGTTTAAAATGAATTTTGGCATTAAAGGGGTATTTTGGTAATTTACCTAAGGCATATAAACTACCTATCATACAACTACTTAAACGTCGTGACCATAAGGTATAACCTCGGAAGGTTATTCCCTATATACTATGGTCACCTAATGTGTTTGGTCGGATCCTAATGATCGACCAAATGGGTCGGGTTCGAAGGTATAAGCGATTTATTAGATCGCTTACCCTTACGACCCTAGACAACGTGGTAATCAGTAGGCATAGTCCCAAGGGACTATAACCATCGTGATTACAATCACGTTGCGAAGTTCAAACGAACTTCGCATTGACCATAAACTGGTCAATGCAGAAAGTCAAACAAAGTTTGACTTTCGGACTCGAAAAAAAATAAAAGAACGAAGGAATACTTACGAAGGGTCCCCGAATGCTAATCTAGATCAAAATAGCTCAGGTATGAAACAAAGGTTTCAACTTAGAGCACATTAGATCAGATTCTAGTGGGTTTTGAAGTTAAGTGGGTTGGGTATTTATAGTATTTCCCGAACCATTAAGATCGTTTCTTGAATAACATGATCGAATCCCGTGCGTACACTTGTTGAAATGTTGTGGTAACTAAAAATGGCCCCTAATGAGCTGAAAGGTCAAGTGTGGGTTTGTGGTTGTGAGTTAAACAGCTGTGATCAGCTGACTAATCGATCTTATCTGTTCTGGGACCCTGACGCGGGCCGCGTAAAGATTCACACAAACCTTACACGGGCCGCATGGCCTGTCTGATCAGAAGAAACGTTGCTGAAATTACAGTTTAGGTCCCTGTTGGTGTTTAAGGCCATTTCCGACACTTCTAAGGCCCGTAAAGCCAAATTTACGGCCCTAAGATGATGCCTAAACATTGTGGACATGAAACATGCTCAAAAATATCTCAGATGTCGGTTCGTTTGGCCGTACGATCGCGATGTTCGCTTAATTACGACGGATTGCGCATAAGCGCGAAAAACGATCCAAATTGCGCGACGAATGGATTTTTCTCATGCCAAACACTAAAATAAAATATTTTAGTGCTTACATAAATTTTTGGATGTCCGGATGTATTCAGAACGTAAGTTATGCGCGAAAGTGCAAACTTGTGCACTTTTTGACGCTTTTAGTCCCTGAATGACCCAAAAGTTTATTTTAGCACACCAAACCCCTCAAAGACTATTTCTAAGCTATGTAAAGGATATTTAAGGTGTGTTTAACTTATGGTCATGTTCCGGAATGTCTGTTACAGTTCAAATTGGCATACTTTCGCAGTTTGTCAAATTTAGTCCCTGTAAGCGAATAGACTTGATTTTGCCATACCAAAGCCTTCAAAACTTATTTCTAAGTTATGTAAAGGTTATTTAAGGTATGTTAAGCCTATTTCACTATTCCGGAGTGTTCGTTGCATTAAACGGGTTATATTTACGCATCAGTGCGCGTATAACCTTCCAGGAAGCGATTTAGAGTTTGAAATTGAACAAGAATTGATATGTGCAAATGATACACATATTTGTACAAATCCCAAGTATGAAATACAATATTTCATTGGTTTGGTATTTGTTTGATGGTCGCAGTGACCCAGGTGTCACAGTCTCCCCTACTTTAGGAAATTTCGTCCCGAAATTTATTTAGAGGAAACTTGTGAGAGCTTGAAACATGAAGTTGAAAAGATCGAACAACATTGGTTAGAGTTCTGAACTTCTAGTAACTTTAATAACATCATGCTTGCAATGTAAGAGGGATACTTATATACAAGTATATAAAGCGTCATTGGTGTGTCCACCGTACCTCCATTACATCATTCTCATTTTGTTATTGTTGTCACTATCGGTTCTTACACATAATAAATCTTACTGGGTTTCTGTGCACTAAATTTTCATAATTATGTACGCGTCCATAATTAGACAATTCCTTGCACAGTTCACACAGTCTATTTTATAATGTGTAGGGTAAAACCAAATGAACAATCCTGTGATGAGTGTGACTAGACCGCCATAGAGTCCTTTTAATTAAATCAATAAATAATCTAAATAGACTATCAAGGAGTCTGTTCAGCTACATCACTAGATGTCATTCTTTAACCAAATTGTGAATCAATCTTTTTTACTAGACCACTTAAGGGTCTCTTATGAATCATGGAATAGTACTATATAATCCAATGGTCTTAACTATTACATAGAAACCCATTCAGGATTTAAGGTAGTACCTTTTTGAATATCCTACTACGAATCCCTCATATAAAGATATGAAAGATTTTACGAGGATTTGGATAACTAATACCCAGAGTATAAAAACACAAAATGTATAAAAGAAAACATAAGATGAATAAACACATAGTCACATAACCACAAAATTGTTTGTTAATTTGTCTTGTTAATTGCGTACATGCATTTAAAGCATACTAGGAATCCATTCCGTGGATTTCATTTGGTACTTTAAACGTTATCAAGAATCTAACTCTAAAGATAGAAAGATTCAAAAAGAAAATTCGATTTCGATTATTAGGAACCGAAATGTTCGAATTAAGGTACATAAGGAATCCAATTAAGGACTCTGATTTGTATGACAATTATCCACAAGGATCTAATTGTGAAGATAAAAAGATCCCATATGGATTTTTAGAAGTCGAAGATGTTTTGAAACCTTGCACTTGATGTGCTTAGGTCAAAACATGAAGTAAAATGATTATGAAGTTGAGATGCTTGATATGTCAAGGCGACATATGAAGCAGAATTTGAAGGTTAAGTCAATGTATGAGGAAAATATTTTTGAAAACTATGCATGGGGTTCTAAAAAAATGTGTTCAATGGTTTTGAAACCTTATTTATAATACTTTTGAAATCATAAAGTATGTGTACTAGGTAAGTATATTTATAAAAATGTTTTAAAATCATGCGAGATGAATTTTGAAATTATGTATAAGGTTTTTGAAAAACATGAATGATGCTTTTCGAAATCATGCACTTGATAAGAAAATGTACTGTGTTGATATTGTCTTCAGACTATATGAAACATTTTGAAGTTATGAAGGTTGTTTTTGAAAACATAGCTAATGTTTTTTTTTTTTTTTTTTGAAGTAACATAGACAATGCAAAAAAAAAATTTGAAATGTCTTGAGATCATGAAGATTGTTTTTGAAGTACTTGTACTGTGTATGTTGAATAATCAAAACGTAATGGGTATGAGTTTTGAAAATACCCTTAGTTATCTAACCAAGGATTCAAAGGCACTGATGTGCAGAAGCATGAGTACTCATAATGTCACTTTATTTTCTGTACTTTGTTTCATAGAGTGAAACGAGTACTTAAAATTTTTGAGGGAATCATGAGCGATCATTTGAAAGAGAGAATCACAAGAGTAGTTTGTAAGGAACATAGTTCCTTAATACAGGTATTATAGGGAAATGCCATAAACACATGTAATTATACTTGTATATCAGAATTGCGAGAAACAACTTTTATTTATGAACGAGACATATTGTTTCACAATACACGAAAACAAAAGAAACAACGGCATAAGACAGCAACATCCTTTGTTCAGCCGAATGCTCATCCAAGGGTTGGATTTGCATTAGAAAGCTTTGGGCATTTGTTCCTGAAACCTTACGCGGGCCGCAAGGCCTGTCTGATCAGAAGAAACTTTGCTGAAATTACAGTTTATGTCCCTGTTGGTGTTTAAGCCCATTTCCGACACCTCTAAGGCCCGTAAAGCCAACTTTAAGGCCCTAAGATGATTCCTAAACATTGTGGACATGAAACATGCTCAAAAATATCTCAGATGTCGGTTCGTTTGGCCGTACGATCGCGATGTTCGCTTAATTACGACGGAATGCGCATAAGCGCGAAAAACGATCCAAATTGTGCGACGAATGGATTTTTCTCATGCCAAACACTAAAATAAAATATTTTAGTGCTTACATAAATTTTTGGATATCCGGATGTATTCAGAACGTAAGTTATGCGCGAAAGTGCAAACTTGTGCACTTTTTGACGCTTTTAGTCCCTGAATGACCCAAAAGTTTATTTTAGCACACCAAACCCCTCAAAGCCTATTTCTAAGCTATGTAAAGGATATTTAAGGTGTGTTTAACTTATGGTCATGTTCCAGAATGTCTGTTACAGTTCAAATTGGCATACTTTCGCAGTTTGTCAAATTTAGTCCCTGTAAGCGAATAGACTTGATTTTGCCATACCAAAGCCTTCAAAACTTATTTCTAAGTTATGTAAAGGTTATTTAAGGTATATTAAGCCTATTTCACTATTCCGGAGTGTTCGTTGCATTAAACGGGTTATATTTACGCATCAGTGCGCGTATAACCTTCCAGAAAGCGATTTAGAGTTTGAAATTGAACAAGAATTGATATGTGCAAATGATACACATATTTGTACAAATCCCAAGTATGAAATACAATATTTCATTGGTTTGGTATTTGTTTGATGGTCGCAGTGACCCAGGTGTCACATTATTAGTAGTTTGAAATTCACAAGCTATTGAGTGGGGTATTATGTCCCCCTGTGGCGATTTTAGTAGTATTCCAAGTCCTGTTCCTTTGACATTAGATGCTCCATCAGTGAAGAGTATCCAAGGATCCTTAGTCTCTTCAAGTTGCTGAACTTCCAACTCAACTTCTCTTTGTAAGTCACAACTAAAATCTGCCACAAAGTCAGCTAAGGCTTGGGATTTGATGGCAGTCCTTGGTTCATGTCTTATATCATAAGCACTAAGCTTCACTGCCCATTTAGCCATCCTTCCAGACATTTCAGGTTTCCTGAGAACACTCTTAATTGGAAAGTTAGTCTTAACAATAATGGCATGAGTTTCAAAAAAATGTCTTAATTTAGTAGATGCCATAATCAAAGCAAGGATAAGTTTTTCTAAATGTGAATACCTGGATTCAGCATCAAGCAAACTCTTACTTACATAATAAACAGGATGTTGTGTACCTTCGTGATCCTTAACAAGGACTGCACTTACTGCTTTAGAGGATACCGCTAGATATAAGGATAATATATCCCCTTTTTCTGGTTTCATCAAGGCAGGAGCTGAGGATAGGTAATCCTTAAGGGCTTTGAGAGCATTTTCATGCTTTTCAATCCACTCAAATTTCTTGTTCTTTCTCAAAATGTCATAGAATTCTTTGCGCTTCTCTGATGACTTTGATATGAACCTGTTCAAGGCTGCGATCCTCCCTGTCAACCTTTGCACATCCTTGGCATTGGCAGGAGATTTTATATTCACGATTGCCTTGATTTGCTCTGGACTTGATTTAATGCCTCTTTTTGTTACCATGTAGCCTAGGAACTTACCTTCTTTAACACCAAAGTGACACTTTGAAGGATTCAACTTCATATTGAATTTGTCAGGGATATCGAATGCTTCCTCCAGGTCTCTAAGGTGATCCTCAGCTCTCTTGGATTTAACCATCATGTCATCTATATAGACTTCTATAGTGTGTCCTATTTGTTCCTTAAACATCATATTGACTGGCCTTTGATAAGTAGCACCTGCATTCCTTAGACCAAATGGCATAGCAATATAACAATAGATACCAGTTGGGGTCATAAAGGCTGTATCCTCTTGATCAGATGGTTCCATCTGAATTTGTTGAAATCCAAATGATGCATCCATAAAAGTCAACAACTCATGACCCGCGGTAGCATCCACCATGGAGTCAATGTGGGGTAATGGGAAAGGATCCTTGAGACATGCCTTGTTTAAATCAGTAAAATCGACACATACCCTCCACTTTCCATTTTTCTTTTGAACAACAACCACATTGGCTAACCACCTTGGATACTTGACCTCTCTTATCATACCTACCCGAAGTAGTTTATCTACCTCCTCCTAGATAATAGCATTTCTCTCAGGTGCAAATTTCCTCCTCTTCTGATGTATGGGTTTGAATGACCTGTCAATGCCAAGTTTATGAGTAATTATATCTTTAGAGATACCTGTCATGTCTTCATGCTTCCAGGCAAAGGTAGTTTTTCTCCTCTGAAGGAGGGATGCTAGATCCTGTTCAATGTTGCTGAGGATCCCTGATCCTATGAAGACTTTGGATTCAGGATCTTGAGGATCCATAAGGATATCTTTCACATCCTGTTCTCTTGCCTCCAAGACGTCTCTTGGAGGATACTTTAGTTGCTATTGCTCCCTTGGTCTTGAGGCTGGCTTCATTGATGGGGTATAGCAATTCTTTGCTTCTTGTTAGTCACTCTCAATCTTTATCACCCCCCATGGACTAGGAAGCTTCACACATTGATGATACGTAGATGCAACTACCTTCATGTCATGTATCCATGGCTTGCCAAGGATAACATTGCAACAGGATAAGCAATCTATAACACACATTTTTTTATAAGAATGAAGTCCTTCAATGTAGATGGGAAGTTTAATGTCCCCCAATGTATTCTTGGTTTCTCCGTTGAATCCCACAAGAACTGAGGATCTTGGGATAATATCCGATTCAGGGATGTTCATTTTCTTGAGGACATCAAGCTGAATGATGTTTACTGAGCTTTCTCCATCTATCAAGATCCTGCAAACAAAATGGTTAGATATAAATAAGGTAATAACAAGACCTTCATGATGAGGATCCTGGACATCAACACGATCATCCTCATCAAAAGTTGTAACTTTTTCCTGTGTAACAGTAGAGGTTTGGATGGGTCTATCCCCATTATCCATCTTGGTTTCCTTGGTATGTCTCTTGGCTACTGAAAAAGAAGTACCACAAAAGTCTGATCCATCAGATATGAAGTTTATAACTTGTGCCTCTGCCGGAGGAGCAGGAGCTCTTTCTGGAACCTTTTCAGGATCCTGGATCCTTGACTTTTTTCTTCCCAAAAGTTACTTCAAATGCCCCTTGCTTAACAAGTAACCAATCTCTTTTCTCAGTGTAATACATTCTTCAGTGAGATGCCCGAAATCCTCATGATATGCACACCATTTGGATTTGTCTTTTGTTGCAGCTGGCTTATCACTTTTTCTGGGCCATCTTGCCTTGTCACATTGTTAGGATCTGAGGCTCTCATGATTGTGTTTGTTTGTATAATTTTGGACAAATCAAACAGAAATGAACAGAAATTTAAGTGCAGCGGAAGTGAAAACAAACTTTGTAAACACAATCAAAGGATATTATGGTTTGATAAACAATTGCTTTTCATAGAGTCGAAAGATTACAATTCAAAGCAAAAGATTACAATGCAAGCTTACACACTAAACTCCCCCTCAGCCTAATACCCCAAGGTTGGATTGCACAAGATGAAAGGATTGAATTGAGGAGAAGAACTCTCTCAAAACGAATCAAATGTAATAGTACAGAGTATTGTTCCATTTATAGACAAACCAAACCGCTGAGGCATCTCAGCTGACGTCACCATGAAAGTGACATCTAACAACCTAACAACCTAAAAACACTATTCTATACAAACTACTGATGTCTAACAACTGATTGATAATGAACTACAAAACATGGTTAAACTACTGATTCACTTTTCACTGATGTAGCCTAAGCACTGATGTTGAGCATTAGTGCTTTTTTCAAAGGTGATCAGTCCTTGAATGGGCTGTGCTTGTGTCTTCAGCAGTACTTAAGAGACAACAGTAGATAGAGCGTCAGTGTTTGTCCTTAGCAGTCTTTAGCGTTTCATCAGTGTTTGGTTCATCAGTTGTTCTTCTGAGCAGTACTTAAAGTATATCAGCTGTTAGATAACCACTGTCAAGAGGAAAGCTTAATGTAAACATCTGCTTATTGTGAATCCACTGTTGTAAACCGGTTTTGGCTTTCATTATCTGTTCCTCTGGTAGGGTTCAATCCCAACAATCTCCCCCTGGAACAGATAATGCCAAAACCCTTCATTATTCTGGATTTTTATTTCTCATCAGAAGTTCTTTGACTTGTTCTTTAAATTTTAGCTCAAAATCCTGAGAACTTGTATCATCTTCATCCCGGCATAGTGTAAGCTCAAGGAGATCTTGTAGATCTTCAACACCCAGGCCTAGTGCTTGATTCCTTGATATATGCTTCACTTCACCATTGATTCTGACCAGAGTCAATACATGGGTCTTTTGATCAGAGAGCCACTTTAGTATTTTTAAACCAAATGGGTTTCTTGGGAGAGATTTATTTGCTGATGAGTTGGGAGATGTTGGCCTTGTGAAAACTTGCAGACTTTCAGACATTCGTTTGAAGGCCATTTTAATGACATTGTCTGCTGCAGCTATGTCTTCTGCAGTCTCCTTTTCTATCTGCTCCTGTCTCTTTTGTTGATCTAGCTCAATGTCTGAAAATTCTGAAGTATTTGGTGATGCAGGCTTAGTTAACACCTTCTTAAAAAGGTTTTGAAGTTTTTCTGAGCTCTCTTCTTTTAGATCCATTTTCATGATGGTTTCTGTGAAGTACTCAACTTCCTTTTCCTTTGCCTCTTCACTAGTCAGCTGTTCTCCTTCTTCTCGGTTTAACACAAGAATAGGATTTTCTGTTGACTTGAACAGTGTTTTGAGGTTTTTAATCTGTTGTTCAAGCTTCATCATTTGTTCATGCTTCTTTGAAGTGCCTGAAACAGTTATCTTCCTTTTCTTCAGCCTTCCATAGGCTTCATCAGTATGCTGCTTTGACCATTTTGATATGGCATTGGCAGTGTCCACTTTTGCATCCACCAACTCCTGTTTCTTTCTTTTGTACTCAGCTGTTAGGTCAGTGATGAGCTTTTTGTATTTGCTCCAATTTGGAGCATTTTTCTTCTTTCTAGGATCGTTCTTGATTCTATCAATCCTATCAGCCTCATGCTGTAAAGCCACTATTGGCCATTCTTCAAATTGGTTTTCTTCAGCAGGATAAAATTTTTCTTGCATGATGTATGCAAGAAGTTTTCTTTTTCTGGTGTAGAGCTTTGCTGGTTGTGATGTGAGACTGGTGAGAACAGTGGTGGATGGCTGACTAACAGTGGTTGAAACAACTGGTGTTTCAACCTCTGTTGTCATTACAACTACTGATGTGGCAGTAGATGTCTTCTTCTTTTGAGCAGGGATTGAAGGTGGTGAGGTAGTTTTTGATGGTGGTGATGGTGGTGGTGAATCATCAGGTATGAAAATCCTTCTCCTTTTTATTGTAGGAGAGGCTGATGATGTCTTGGATGGATCAGTGGTTTGAGTGGCAGTGGCAGTGGTTTGTGATTGACTGACAGCTGTCGAAACAACTGGTGCTTCAACCGCTGTTGTCATTACAACAGATGTTGTAACATCTGTTGTCTTCTGTTTTATGACAGGAGGTAATGGTGGTAGGGCAGTGGTTTTGATGGTGTGTGGTGAAGTTGTGTGTGTTGATGAGATGACAGCTGTTTGGCTACTGCCAGCGATTTTTGTAACTACTGCTGTATCAGCTGTTTGGATGGATGTTTGAGATTTTAAATCTTTTGTGGGTTTAGATGGTTGTTTTCCTTGTTCTGATTCAACATGCAGGCCATCTTCAATTCCCTTTTTCTTTAACTGTTTGATATTCTCCCCCTTTTTGGCATTATCTGCAAGGGGGTTATTCATGAAAAGGATGGTAGAGGGAACTTTTTCACCATGGGCAGTCCTTTGTATGCTGGCCTTTATAGCTTTTATGTCTGCTTGAGTATCTTTAAATCTTGACTCCACCATGTTTGTCAGCATTTTTACATGCATTTCATGCTGCAGGTCAGCAGTTTGTTTTTGTTTTTCTAACAAGGGTTGAAACAGATTCCAGAGCTCATTTGCAGCAAGTGATTGTGGTGGAGCAGGTGCTTGAGGTGGAACAGCAATAGATTGTGCTTTCTGAGCTTTTAACAGTTGTTGCACCATATCCTTTATCTCAGCAACTGATGTTTCAAGTTTTTCAACTTTGCCCGTCAATTCATGATATTTTGAATCATCACCCACTTTAATGGGATCATCTGAATCCCCACCAGCAGTGGTTGTATCAATGTGTGACTTAGGAACTGAGTCCCAAAAATCACCCATTAATGCCCCTTGTTCTTGGTACTGGGGACTTCTTTCTTCAGCACTTGATAATCCATTGATGGTACCAGTGGTTAAAACAAACTCACTGGTGGTTACCGAAGGTGCTATAGAAGAAATTACCTTCAAGGGAGTCTGACTGATGAAACAACTGTCCAAATGTAGATCTGTTGATCCAACATTTGTAGTTGCTGCTCCACTTGAACTACTGACAGGAGTTACTTGTAACTCCTGCAGTGTAACCTCCTCAATTGTTGCTGGGATAGCAGATGTAGTAGCATCAGACCCAGTTACTTGTGGGAGTATACTCTCAGTGACAGGTGATAGAGAGGAACTGGTTTGTGTCTGAGCTATAGCAACTGCATGCAACAAGGGTATTATTGATTGTGGCATTATGATTGGTGAGGGTATGGGTGTTGAAAGAGACATGTCCTTGGGATCAGGACTGAGGAAGATGGATCCGATTGGATCCAGAGCTTCATATTGTGGGGTCCCTGTGATTACAACCTGATCCTTTTGTGAGGATGCAGGAGGAGTTTGAGGTAAGGGTGGAGATCTTTCTACCAACTGCTGTGAGGAAGTAGCAGCAGTGGCTTGTGGTGACATTTGTGTTGTCACAGGCAGTTGATCTAGGATCTCATCTTCCAGAGTTGCCTTTTTCTTGGGTTTGGTGGGCTTTTTGTAAGATTTTCTTTTGGTCTTTTTGGTGATGTCAGGTGTGGGTTTCAAAGCAGTGGTAGTGCTGCTATGATCACCTGGAGCAGTGGGCTCAGCAGCAGATGTCTGAGGAGCAGTGGTAACTGCTAAATTCTGCTCAGACACCTCTGCTTTTGTTTTTATTGGTGCCAACATTCTAGTGAATGTTTCAGGTGTTAAACTTTTTATTTGAAAATAAACACCTTGTTTTAGCAAATTTTCAATTTCTTTTTCAAATTTTTGTTTAAAATAGTAGCTTAGAAATCTTGGAAAAGTAAAAATGCTTTGCTATCAACATTTTTTACCAAGTCATTGAAGATCTCCTGGGAGTAGTTGTAATCTTTATTATTTAAAATAGCATAGCCCAGGCATTGAATCTTCAATGGTATTTCATTAAACGTTGTTGTTTTATTTGAAACACACATCAAAAGTGTGTGAAATAAAAACCTAGGTTCAGAAGGGAAATAAACTTTTTGTAAGGTATCTACCTTTGATTGTTCTGCATACCCTCTTTTCAAAAATTTAGTTTTCAACTCGGTTTTATCAAAGGAAGTTTTACCTTTCTGATCATCGAGTTTGAAGACTTCTGAGATTGATTGTGGAGTGTTTTTCAAGCGTCGCCTTTTTCCAAAACTCTCTCTGGGTTTGTAGGTAAATGGGAGCGTCTGCAGTTATCAAAGTTTTGTACTTTGATTCAGACAAGGTGTAAAAGATGGAATCGAAGGTCTAATTGTTTGTGGGTTTTGTGAGTAGACCCACATAGTTATGAGGAGATTTGTATGGTATTTCAACGGATTCAACGGCCGTTTGATCGACCTTTTTGGAAGGTCATGGTGATTTTGGTTTAGATTTTGATTTTAACTTTGATTTCGTCATTTCAGAAAAGGAAGAAGAAGAACAGAGAATGATTTGAGATGGAGGGTTTGGAAACTGCTTTGAGAAGAGAATTTTAGAATTCAATTCGACAGTGTAAAACCCTGTTTTGGGGGTTTAGGGCAGGGTTTTATTCAGGGAAAAATGAATGCTGATGTGGCAGCGGTTACAAAGATCTGAGGACTAAAAACTGACCACGTGTCAACCTCTGATGATATGGATGAAGAATGGAGGACAGTTGTTTTGAGAGCCACTGATGAAGCAAGCATCAGTGGTTACAACGGTAATGCAGTGATAATAGTGGATGATTTTCACTATCAGTGGATAGCATATCAGTGGATAAGACACTGATTTTGAGCATCAGTGCTTGCCAAGCAAAATGAGGATCAGTGGTTGACTTTCAGCACTGGATAGTAATTAGGAAACAGACGTTTGAACAAAATAGTGTTTAGGGGTGAGATAATGATAATGATTTGAAAGCCCATTATGTCAGCAACTTTTAAAGAGATTTTCATTCAAGGTTTTGCCACATGTCATTTTCACATTTCGAAGATTTTACGAATTTTTGACAGTGGTTAGTACCCCGGATGATGAAAACTTTTTGCAAAGGCAACTCATTTTCGTTTAATATCAAATTAAAACATGAGTGTCCCAGTAGTTTAAGCACTGTTTGGCAATCAACCTTTGATTAGTGTTTAAAACAAACCTGAGTATGACATGACCTTGACATATGTACCATTTCCTTTTGACCCATTTAAGAGGACAATAACACCAACAAAAATAAGGTACTATATCCTGACAGGTAACTGAAACTATTGCCAACAAAAACAAGCAAAAGTTCAAAATATATTATTCAAAAAAAACGAACAATATATCCTGGTTATTTGAGAAAATCCTTTGTAAAAAAAATGGTTAAAGGCTTTTCTGAGAACAGTATCAAAAAGGATCTGGTATATTTCTCATAAAATACGTAATCATATCATTCTCAAGTTTATGAAAATGGTCAGTGGTCTGACAGCAGAGTTAGGAAATTTTGAATACATTTTGACCACTGTTTGGTACCATTTTCTTATCAGTTGATTGCAAACATGAGGACACATGGACACATGAGTTTTGAAGATCCTGTTATAGATCTCGTTACCATGTGATGATTTTGAAGATTTGTCTATTCCTCTTGAAGTTCATTCACCGGAATTACCATTTTTACCTGAACCTTTTCCTGAACAGATGAATGCACACAGTTGCTTAATGACCATTATTACCCCGAACTTTGACTCTTAAGCGTTTTATGTTTATACTCTTTTCTTCTGACTTCAAAAGTTTTGAGATAAACACACTTCTGAGTTTTGTGAATTTTCTTCTTCCCTTTTTACCCTTCCCATTTATAAGTAATGAATTTCTTACTGGGAGGTCTTTGTTGAGAGAAGCCTTAATCCAATATCACTTGCAGTAATGTTTTTGAGACATTTGGTCATATTTGTATAAATTTTGAACCAATCTCTCATTACATATGATACGGACTATGTTGACCCCTGGTTTGATGTATTTTCAACAGAGTCGATTTATTCCTTTTGAGGATCTCAACCTGTTTTTCAACACATAAGATCTAAATGATTAAAGTTTTACTTTCCCTCATTTTACGTTAGCAAAAACACTAATGTTTTTATGAACATAGGCTTTTGTTAATCTGGGGTTCATACTTTAACATTTAATATAATGATAACATCACAAACATCATAACAACAGTTGAAATCAATTTTAAAAAGAAGAGATAATACCATAGTTTAACAGATACGTTTTCAGATCTGAAAACGATGAGTGACTTGTGCATGATATCACTTGTTGTGTGAGATTTGTGTGTCATATGACATCTTGGTTGTTTTACAGAGTATTTGAATAAACAACTTTAAGTGTTATCACCCGTTACTCTGTTTTTCAACTGAATACAACCAACCTTAGCATCAATGAATTTTGAGCCGAACTGTTATGTCAATTTGACTGTTAAATCGAAATTGACTGTCCACGCTCTGATACCAATTGTTAGGATCTGAGGCTCTCATGATTGTGTTTGTTTGTATAATTTTGGATAAATCAAACAGAAATGAACATAAATTTAAGTGCAGCGGAAGTGAAAACAAACTTTGTAAACACAATCAAAGGAGATTATGGTTTGATAAATAATTGCTTTTCATAGAGTCGAAAGATTACAATTCAAAGCAAAAGATTACAATGCAAGCTTACACACTAAACTCCCCCTCAGCCTAATACCCCAAGGTTGGATTGCACAAGATGAAAGGATTGAATTGAGGAGAAGAACTCTCTCAAAACGAATCAAATGTAACAGTACAGAGTACTGTTCCATTTATAGACAAACCAAACCGCTGAGGCATCTCAGCTGACGTCACCATGAAAGTGAAATCTAACAACCTAACAACTTATAAACACTGTTCTATACAAACTACTGATGTCTAACAACTGATTGATAATGAAATACAAAACATGGTTAAACTACTGATTCACTTTCCACCGATGTAGCCTAAGCACTGATGTTGAGCATTAGTGCTTTCTTCAAAGGTGATCAGTCCTTGAATGGGCAGTGCTTGTGTCTTCAGCAGTACTTATGAGACAGCAGTAGATAGAGCGTCAGTGTTTGTCCTTAGCAGTCTTTAGCATTTCATCAGTGTTTGGTTCATCAGTTGTTCTTCTGAGCAGTACTTAAAGTATATCAGCTGTTAGATAACCACTGTCAAGGGGAAAGCTTAATGTAAACATCTGCTTATTGTGAATCTACTATGGTGAACTGGTTTTGGCTTTCATTATATGTTCCTCTGGTAGGGTTCAATCCCAACACACCTAGGTTCTGCATTGCAAGGATTAGTTCATTGTTATCAACAGAAAAACAATATTCAGAAATGGAAGGATAATCCTCATCATCCTCTTTCTGTTCTACTGCATGCACGTTCTGGTTGTCAGACTTGTTGTAAGATTTGGACTTGTTGTTCCTGAAGTATGATCCTTGTTTCTCCTGCTTCGAGGATCCTGCCAGTTTCTCCTGGATCCTTTTATCATCCTCTAATCAGATGAATCTAAGGGCCCTGGTTCTTACATCATCAAGATTCCTGCAAGGGGTCATGACAAGATCATCATAGAACAATGAATCCCTAAGCAAACCCATTTTGAAGGTTTCTACAGCCATGGCAATATCCAAATTTGGAATATCTAAGGATTCTTTACTAAACTTAATGATATAATCTATAAGTGATTCATTTTAACCTTGTGTTACCCTATATAGATCACTGGTTAATCGTTCAAATTTTCTACTACATAAGAATTGACTATTAAACAGGTTAACTAGATTAGCAAATGAAGTGATAGAGTAAGGGGGAAGACTTATCATCCATTTAAGAGTTGATCCTGTTAACGTGGATCCGAAACCCTTGCATAGACATGCTTCTTTTAACCTTTCCTGGATGGGATTGATCTCCATCCTTTCTCTATATTGAGCTACATGTTCTTCTGGATCCGTCGAGCCATCATATAGCTTCATGGTTGGTATTTGAAACCTTTTTGGGATTTCTGCATCACAAATGGGTGGTGCAAAGCGAGATATCCTGTGGCTTCCATCTGCAATTTCAGGAATGGGCTTAACCACTCCTGGAACGCTGGATATCATATCCTTCAGTTTTTGTAATTCCCTTGCCATAGCTTGATTGATGCCTGTATCCTGCACAAAGCCATTGTTAGTGTTATAAGAATTATTCAATGTGTTACCTCCCGGAGGATTCAAGTTTGGAATTCCAAATGTGAATCCATATTGACGAGATTCTGGTATGACTGAAGGACCAGAAGAGGCAATGGTCTGCGTTGGAATGAAGTCTCCTTGATGGACATCCGCACTTCCGGGTTGCACACTTCTGAAGAATCCCTGATCCTGAAAGATGTTGGACCCTTGATGTGTTGTAACTGGGGGTCTCGAAGGATAATCCATCGATCCGTAAACCTGAGATGAGGATCCTTGAACCTGAAAGGAGGATCCTCGAACCTGAGAGGATCCTTGAACCTGAGAGGATCCTTGAACCTGAGAGGATCCCTGAACCTGAGAGGATCCCTGAACCTGAGAGGATCCTTGAACTGTGTACGTCCCCATATATGTGACAACTCGAGTTTCCAAGATTCCATCTCCGCATTAATTGCACGTTAATTGTTTAGTTATTTGTTTGCACGACTTATTGCCTTGTAACTGTGCACGTTTATTATGTGTGAGATGTTATGTAACTATGGTATTTATGTGTGTAGTGATATAAACTTGTATCTAATTGCACGTTAATTGTTTAGTTATTTGTTTGCACGACTTATTGCCTTGTAACTGTGCACGTTTGTTATGTGTGAGATGTTATGTAACTATGGTGTTTATGTGTGTAGTGATATAAACTTGTATCTAATTAAATAAAAGTTAAAAACCTTAAACTGTTGCACCCCAAATCATCTCGACGAAACACCAGAGTTTCACCACACCTCCACCCGACGAAACTCAAGAGTTTCGCCATTTGCACTTCGACGAAACAGAGGGAATCGTCGGCCCATGTTTTCGCCGAAGCCCAGTCAGGGCCCATTATCTTATCAGTTACATTTTTAGCAATTTAGGTAGGGTAGAACTGTTCCATTCATTCCCTTAGCAGCCGAATCGAAAACCCTAAAGCCATTCTCTCTCTCTCTCTCTCTCTCTCTCTCTCTCTCTTTGCTTCTGTGCGACGTATCATCAAGATCAAGATCCTCAAACCCTCAATAGCATCAAGCCCTTTATTCTGCATAACTCGGTTAGTGCACCCTGTTGTTGAGTTACATGTTTGTATTTTATTCAAAACCTGAGTTGGTAATGTTCTGGGAATGGAATTTCATGTTCTTAGATTTTGTATTGTTGCTTTGACTCCATGATTTGAATGAATAGTTGTTATCAAACGATATGTTGAATACCTAATGATCATGATTGTATAATGATTGCTAATGTCGAATGATGACTGAATGATGATCGGGATTGTTTAAGGGCAGGGTGGATATCGAGGGAACCACCCAAAGTGCAACAAATGCAACAGACACCACAGTGGTTAGTGCAACAAGGGACGTTGTCAGAGGTGTCTCAAGATAGGTCATGAAGCCAAGGATTGCAGGAGCTCACGGCCTGCAAATCAGAATCGCCAGCAGCAACAACAAGCACCACAGAATCAGCAACAACAACAGGGCAACAGGGGATGCTATCAGTGTGGCGCTGAAGGTCACTTCAAGAGACACTGCCCGCAGTTAAATCAGAATCAGAATCAGAACCATAACCAAGGAAACGGGAACAATAACGGGAATAACAACGGGGGTAATAACGACGGCAATGGTGCCAGGGGTCGAGCGTTCGTGATTGGTCAGGGTGGCGCAAGGAATGATCCTAATGTAGTGATGGGTAAGTTCCTTCTCGACGATTTTTATGTTACTGTTTTATTTGATTCGGGTGCCGATACCAGTTATGTGTCTCTAAAAGTTAGTCAAATGCTTAAACGCACACCAACACTTTTGAACACCAAGCATGCCGTAGAGTTAGCAAATGGTAAAAGCCTAGAAGCCACACACATAGTTAAGGGTTGTAATCTCGTCTTAGCTGGTCAGACTTTCTCTATCGATCTCATTCCTATAGTTTTGGGTAGTTTTGACATCATCATTGGGATGGATTGGTTATCCCAACAGCAAGCAGAGATCCTTTGCAAAGAGAAGATCGTTCGTATTCCCCGTTCTGGTAAAGAACCTCTCCTGATTCAAGGCGACAAGAGTGGTGCTGTTGTGGGCATCATCTCCTTCCTTAAGGCCCAGAAGTGTTTGCGAAAGGGCCACACTGCCATTTTAGCCCTCGTTACTGACGCATCACCGAAAGAGAAGAAGATAGAGGATATTCGAGTTGTACGCGACTTTCCTCAAGTGTTTCCTGAGGATTTACCTGGTCTACCGCCTCATCGTTAGGTTGAATTTCAAATCGAGCTGGCTCCTGGAGCAGCGCCTATAGCTCGAGCACCTTATCGCTTAGCTCCAACCGAACTAGAAGAACTGTCCAAGCAATTGCAACTCTTGAATAAAGGTTTCATTCGTCCTAGCTCTTCGCCTTGGGGAGCTCCAGTATTATTTGTAAAGAAGAAAGACGGTACATTCAGGATGTGCATTGACTAC
Organism: Helianthus tuberosus; assembly: GCA_030545235.1. NCBI lineage: Eukaryota > Viridiplantae > Streptophyta > Magnoliopsida > Asterales > Asteraceae > Helianthus > Helianthus tuberosus. Next base: position 147,289,732 of record CM060396.1, read on the forward strand.
CGTGAGCTCAACAAGGTGACCATAAAGAATCGTTATCCTCTCCCGCGCATTGATGACTTATTCGACCAGCTGGAAGGGTCGAGCAACTACTCCAAGATTGACCTGAGGTCAGGTTGCCATTAACTGAGAGTCCGAGGCGAGGACATCTCTGAAACAGCATTCAAAACTCGCTATGGCCACTACGAATTTCTGGTCATGCCATTCGGGTTAACAAACGCACCTGCGGTTTTCATGGATCTTATGAATAGGGTGTGCAAACCCTACCTGGATAATTTCGTTATAGTATTTATTGATGACATCCTGATCTACTCTAAGAGTCAGGAGGAACACGAGAACAATCTACGGCTCATTTTGGAACTCCTCCGAACAGAACAGTTCTACGCTAAGTTTTCGAAATGCGACTTTTGGCTTCGTGAAGTCCACTTTCTAGGCCACGTGGTAAACAAGGATGGGATACACGTTGATCCATCCAAGGTCGACTCGATTAAGAACTGGCCTGCACCCCGTACACCAACAGAGATACGCCAATTCTTGGGTTTGGCGGGCTACTATAGAAGGTTCATCAAGGACTTCTCCAAGATTGCACAACCCCTCACCTCACTAACTCAGAAAGGCGTTATCTATCGTTGGGGTAATACACAGGAATCAGCATTTCAGCACTTAAAGGATAGACTTTGTAGCGCACCTATTCTTTCATTGCCAGAGGGCACAGACGATTTTGTGGTTTATTGCGACGCGTCAATTCAGGGTCTTGGTTGTGTGTTGATGTAACGTGACAAGGTCATAGCTTATGCATCACGCCAACTTAAAGTTCATGAAAGAAACTACACTACACACGACCTGGAGCTGGGATCTGTTGTTTTCGCGCTCAAGATATGGAGACATTACCTGTACGGTACTAAGTGCACCATCTACACCGATCACAGGAGTCTCGAGCATATCTTCAAGCAAACGGAGTTGAACATGCGGCAACGTCGATGGCTCGAGCTATTGAATGACTATGAATGCGCAATCAAATACCATCCGGGCAAAGCCAATGTTGTGGCCGATGCCCTCAGTCGAAAGGATCCTACACCTAAACGCGTACGTGCTTTACAACTCACCATCCAATCTAGTCTTCCTTCCCAAATACGAGATGCTCAGGCAGAAGCATTGAAACCAGAAAACGTCAGGGCTGAAGCCCTACGCGGCTCAAGGCAACGGTTAGAACAAAACAAAGACGTCGCCTACTACGTAACAGGACGCATCTAGGTCCCACTCTATGGAAATTTACGAGAACTTGTAACGGATGAAGCACATAAGTCTCGTTATTCAGTACATCCTGGTTCGGATAAGATGTACCACGACTTGAAGACTACGTACTGGTGGCCTAGTATGAAAGTCCACATAGCAACCTACATTAGCAAATGTTTGACCTGTGCGAGAGTCAAGACTAAATATCAGAAACCATCGGGCCTACTCCAACAACCAGAAATACCACAATGGAAATGGGAGCAAATTTCCATGGATTTCGTTACTGTCCAGCCTAGATCTCAACGTGGAAATGATACTACTTGGGTGATCGTGGATCGACTCACAAAGTCTGCACACTTTTCGACTATCAAGGAAACAGATAAGTTATCCACTCTAGCAGACGTTTATTTAAAGGAAGTGGTTTCGAGGCACGGAGTGCCGACCTCTATTATCTCTGATCGTGATGCACGTTTTACTTCAGAACTGTGGCAAGCGATGCACAAATCTTTTGGCTCTCGATTAGATATGAGCACAGCTTATCACCCGCAAACGGATGGGCAGTCTGAATGCACCATCCAAACTCTTAAAGACATGCTTCGTGCATGTGTAATCGATTTTGGCAACGGCTGGGAAAAACATCTCCCTCTAGTGGAGTTTTCGTATAATAACAGTTACCACACTAACATTCAAGCCGCTCCGTTTGAGGCACTGTACGGGCGTAAGTGCCGATCACCTCTTTGCTGGGCAGAAGTTGGCGACACCCAAATCACTGGCCCAGAACTCGTAGTTGATACTACAGAAAGGATTGCTCAGATACGACAACGAATGGCGGCAGCTCGTGACCGTCAGAAAAGCAACGCTGACAAGCGCCGGAAACCACTCGAGTTCCAAGTTGGGGATCTAGTGCTACTCAAAGTCTCACCCTGGAAGGGTGTGGTTCGCTTTGGAAAAAGGGGCAAACTCAATCCGCGATACGTCGGACCGTTTAGAATCATAGAGAAAATAGGCAAAGTGGCCTACAAACTAAACCTGCCCGCAGAACTCAGTGCAGTTCACAACGTTTTTCATGTGTCAAATCTGAAGAAGTGTCTGTCAGATGAGAACCTCATAGTTCCTTTTGAAGGAGCTCACTATCGATGATCAGTTGCGATTCGTCGAGGAACCACTTGAAATCACGGACCGGGACGTTAAGGTCCTCAAGCGCACCAGAATACCTCTTGTTCGAGTTCGTTGGAACTCCCGTCGTGGCCCAGAGTTCACCTGGGAACGAGAAGACCAAATGAAACTCAAGCATCCCCAGTTGTTCGAGAACAATGCAACTACTACTGAGGCTGATGCTACTACGGAATTTCGGGATGAAATTCCAAATCAACGGGGGGATGATGTGACACCCCAGGAAAACCAGTAAACCACGTAAACTTAACTAGCTTCCTCAGTAACTGCATGCTAAATTTCGGGACGAAATTTCTTTCAAGTTGGGGATAATGTGACAACTCGAGTTTCCAAGATTCCATCTACGCATTAATTGCACGTTAATTGTTTAGTTATTTGTTTGCATGACTTATTGCCTTGTAACTGTGCACGTTTGTTATGTGTGATATGTTATGTAACTATGGTGTTTATGTGTGTAGTGATATAAACTTGTATCTAATTGCACGTTAATTGTTTAGTTATTTGTTTGTACGACTTATTGCCTTGTAACTGTGCACGTTTGTTATGTGTGAGATGTTATGTAACTATGGTGTTTATGTGTGTAGTGATATAAACTTTTATCTAATTAAATAAAAGTTAAAAACCTTAAACTGTTGCACCCCAAATCATCTCGACGAAACACTAGAGTTTCACAACACCTCCACCCGACGAAACTCAAGAGTTTCGCCATTTGCACTTCGACGAAACAGAGGGAATCGCCGGCCCATGTTTTTGCCGAAGCCCAGTCAGGGCCCATTATCTTATCAGTTATGTTTTTAGCAATTTAGGTAGGGTAGAACTGTTCCATTCATTCCTTATCAGCCGAATAGAAAACCCTAAAGCCATTCTCTCTCTCTCTCTTTGCTTCTGTGCGACGTATCATCAAGATCAAGATCCTCAAACCCTCAATAGAATCAAGCCCTTTATTCTGCATAACTCGGTTAGTGCACCCTGTTGTTGAGTTACATGTTTGTATTTTATTCAAAACCTGAATTGGTAATGTTATGGGAATGGAATTTCATGTTCTTAGATTTTGTATTGTTGCTTTGACTTCATGATTTGAATTAATAGTTGTTATCAAACTATATTTTGAATACCTGATGATCATGATTGTATAATGATTGCTAATGTCGAATGATAACTGAATGATGATCGGGATTGTTTAAGGGCAGGGTGGATAGTGAGGGAACCACCCAAAGTGCAACAAATGCAACAGAAACCATAGTGGTTAGTGCAACAAGGGACGTTGTCAGAGGTGTATCAAGATAGGTCATGAAGCCAAGGATTGCAGGAGCTCACGGCCTGTAAATCAGAATCACCAGCAGCAACAGCAAGCACCACAGAATCAGCAACAGCAACAGGGCAACAGGGGATGCTATCAGTGTGGCGCTGAAGGTCACTTCAAGAGACACTGCCCGCAGTTAAATCAGAATCAGAATCAGAACCACAACCAAGGAAACGGGAACAATAACGGGAATAACAACGGGGGTAATAACGACGGCAATGGTGCCAGGGGTCGAGCGTTCGTGATTGGTCAGGGTGACGCAAGGAATGATCCTAAAAGTTAGTCAAATGCTTAAACGCACACCAACACTTTTGAACACCAAGCATGCCGTAGAGTTAGCAAATGGTAAAAGCCTAGAAGCCACACACATAGTTAAGGGTTGTAATCTCGTCTTAGCTGGTCAGACTTTCTCTATCGATCTCATTCCTATAGTTTTGGGTAGTTTTGACATCGTCATTGGGATGGATTGGTTATCCCAACAGCAAGCAGAGATCCTTTGCAAAGAGAAGATCGTTCGTATTCCCCGTTCTGGTAAAGAACCTCTCGTGATTCAAGGCGACAAGAGTGGTGCTGTTGTGGGCATCATCTCCTTCCTTAAGGCCCAGAAGTGTTTGCGAAAGGGCCACACTGCCATTTTAGCCCACGTTACTGACGCATCACCGAAAGAGAAGAAGATAGAGGATATTCCAGTTGTACGCGACTTTCCTCAAGTGTTTCCTGAGGATTTACCTGGTCTACCGCCTCATCGTTAGGTTGAATTTCAAATTGAGCTGGCTCCTGGAGCAGCGCCCATAGCTCGAGCACCTTATCGCTTAGCTCCAACCGAACTAGAAGAACTGTCCAAGCAATTGCAAGAACTCTTGAATAAAGGTTTCATTCGTCCTAGCTCTTCGCCTTAGGGAGCTCCAGTATTATTTGTAAAGAAGAAAGACGGTACATTCAGGATGTGCATTGACTACCGTGAGCTCAACAAGGTGACCATAAAGAATCGTTATCCTCTCCCACGCATTGATGACTTATTCGACCAGCTGGAAGGGTCGAGCTACTACTCCAAGATTGACCTGAGGTCAGGTTACCATCAACTTAGAGTCCGAGGCGAGGACATCTCTAAAACAGCATTCAGAACTCGCTACGGCCACTACGAATTTCTGGTCATGCCATTCGGGTTAACAAATGCACCTGCGGTTTTCATGGATCTTATGAATAGGGTGTGCAAACCCTACCTGGATAATTTCGTTATAGTATTTATTGATGACATCCTGATTCAGGAGGAACACGAGAACCATCTACGGCTCATTTTGGAACTCCTCCGAACAGAACAGTTGTACGCTAAGTTTTTTAAATGCGACTTTTGGCTTCGTGAAGTCCACTTTCTAGGCCACGTGGTAAACAAGGATGGGATACACGTTGATCCATCCAAGGTCGACTCGATTAAAAACTGGCCTGCACCCCGTACACCAACAGAAATCAGCCAATTCTTGGGTTTGGCGGGCTACTATAGAAGGTTCATCAAGGATTTCTCCAAGATTGCACAACCCCTCACCTCACTAACTCAGAAAGGCGTTATCTATCATTGGGGTAATACACAGGAATCAGCATTTCAGCACTTAAAGGATAGACTTTGTGGCGCACCTATTCTTTCATTGCCAGAGGGCACAGACAATTTTGTGGTTTATTGCGACGCGTTAATTCAGGGTCTTGGTTGTGTGTTATTGTAACGTGACAAGGTCATAGCTTACGCATCACGCCAACTTAAAGTTCACGAAAGAAACTACACTACACACGACCTGGAGCTGGGATCTGTTGTTTTCGCGCTCAAGATATGGAGACATTACCTGTACGGTACTAAGTGCACCATCTACACCGATCACAGGAGTCTCGAGCATATCTTCAAGTAAAAGGAGTTGAACATGCGGCAACATCGATGGGTCGAGCTATTGAATGACTATGAATACGCAATCAAATACCATCCGGGCAAAGCCAATGTTATGGCCGACGCCCTCAGTCGAAATGATCCTACACCTAAATGCGTACGTGCTTTACAACTCACCATTCAATCTAGTCTTCCTTCCCAAATACGAGATGCTCAGGCAGAAGCATTGAAACCAGAAAACGTCAGGGCTGAAGCCCTACGCGGCTCAAGGCAACGGTTAGAACAAAAGGAAGACGGCGCCTACTATGTAACAGGACGCATCTAGGTCCCACTCTATGGAAATTTACGTGAACTTGTAATGGATGAAGCACATAAGTCTCGTTATTCTGTACATCCTGGTTCGGATAAGATGTACCACGACTTGAAGACTACGTACTGGTGGCCTAGTATGAAAGTCCACATAGCAACCTACGTTAGCAAATGTTTAACCTGTGCGAGAGTCAAGACTAAATATCAGAAACCATCATGCCTACTCCAACAACCAGAAATACCACAATGGAAATGGGAGCAAATTTCCATGGATTTCGTTACTGGCCTGCCTAGATCTCAACGTGGAAATGATACTATTTGGGTGATCATGGATCGACTCACAAAGTCTGCACACTTTTCGACTATCAAGGAAACGGATACGTTCTCCACTCTAGCAGACGTTTATTTAAAGGAAGTGGTTTCGAGGCACGGAGTGCCGATCTCTATTATCTCTGATCGTGATGCACGTTTTACTTCAGAACTGTGGCAAGCGATGCACAAATCTTTTGGCTCTCGATTAGATATGAGCACAGCTTATCACCCGCAAACGGATGGGCAGTCTGAACGCACCATCCAAACTCTTGAAGACATGCTTCGTGCATGTGTAATCGATTTTGGCAACGGCTGGGAAAAACATCTCCCTCTGGTGGAGTTTTCGTATAATAACAGTTACCACACTAACATTCAAGCCGCTCCGTTTGAGGCACTGTACGGGCGTAAGTGCTGATCACCTCTTTGCTGGGCAGAAGTTGGCGACAGCCAAATCACTGGCCCAGAACTCGTAGTTGATACTACAGAAAAGATTGCTCAGATACGACAACGAATGGCGGCAGCTCGTGACCGTCAGAAAAGCTACACTGACAAGCGCCGGAAACCACTCGAGTTCCAAGTTGGGGATCGAGTGCTACTCAAAGTCTCACCCTGGAAGGGTGTGGTTCGCTTTGGAAAAAGGGGCAAACTCAATCTGCGATACGTCGGACCGTTTAGAATCACAGAGAAAATAGGCAAAGAGGCCTACAAACTAAACCTGCCCGCAGAACTCAGTGCAGTTCACAACGTTTTTCACGTGTCAAATCTGAAGAAGTGTCTGTCAGATGAGACCCTCATAGTTCCTTTGAAGGAGCTCACTATCGACGATCAGTTGCGATTCGTCGAGGAACCACTTGAAATCACGGACCGGGACGTTAAGGTCCTCAAGCGCACCAGAATACTTCTTGTTCGAGTTCGTTGGAACTCCCGTCGTGGCCCAGAGTTCACCTGGGAACGAGAAGACCAAATGAAACTCAAGCATCCCCAGTTGTTCGAGAACAATGCAACTACTACTGAGGCTGAAGCTACTACGGAATTTCGGGACGAAATTCCAAATCAACGGGGGGATGATGTGACACCCCAGGAAAACCAGTAAACCACGCAAACTTAACTAGCATCGTCAGTAACCGCATGATAAATTTCGGGACGAAATTTCTTTCAAGTTGGGGATAATGTGACAACTCGAGTTTCCAAGATTCCATCTCCGCATTAATTGCACGTTAATTGTTTAGTTATTTGTTTGCACGACTTATTGCCTTGTAACTGTGCACGTTTGTTATGTGTGAGATGTTATGTAACTATGGTGTTTATATGTGTAGTGATATAAACTTGTATCTAATTGCACGTTAATTGTTTAGTTATTTGTTTGCACGACTTATTGCCTTGTAACTGTGCACGTTTGTTATGTGTGAGATATTATGTAACTATGGTGTTTATAAGTGTAGTGATATAAACTTGTATCTAATTAAATAAAAGTTAAAAACCTTAAACTGTTGCACCCCAAATCATCTCGATGAAACACTAGAGTTTCACCACACCTCCACCCGACGAAACTCAAGAGTTTCCCCATTTGCACTTCAACGAAACGGAGGGAATCGTCGGCCCATGTTTTCGCCGAAGCCCAGTCAGGGCCCATTATCTTATCAGTTACGTTTTTAGCAATTTAGGTAGGGTAGAATTGTTCCATTCATTCCCTTTGCAGCTGAATAGAAAACCCTAAAGCCATTCTCTCTCTCTCTCTTTTCTTCTGTGCGACGTATCATCAAGATCAAGATCCTCAAACCCTCAATAGCATCAAGCCCTTTATTCTGCATAACTCGGTTACTGCACCCTGTTGTTGAGTTACATGTTTGTATTTTATTCAAAACCTGAGTTGGTAATGTTCTGGGAATGGAATTTCATGTTCTTAGATTTTGTATTGTTGCTTTGACTTCTTGATTTGAATGAATAGTTGTTATCAAACTATATGTTGAATACCTGATGATCATGATTGTATAATGATTGCTAATGTCGAATGATGGCTGAATGATGATCGGGATTGTTTAAGGATTTAGTAATCCATATGGTCGCATGCTTTGGTTTGGTTGAAATGATTGAATGTTATTATGATTGTATTGTGTCGACACTGCCATAGATGTTATGCTTGGTATGAGAATTGCTTGATGATGAATCATGTAACTGCTGTTTAGTGATTAGGGTTTCTGTGTAATTGTCTTATGTCACGACGTAACACTATGCTTTCCGACGAAACGCCGATGTCGACGAAACCAAGGTGTTTCGCCGAGGGTGATCACGACGAAACAGGGAGAATTTCGCCGAAGGGAGGCAAGACGAAACAAAGGGGGTTTCGCCGAGTGGGTTAACAGGCTCAGTGAGATTAGTAACTCTGTTAACTCTGTTAGCTCATTAACTCTGTTAAGTATGTTAACTCTGATAAGTATGTTAACTCTGTTAAGTTGATTAACTCCGTTAAAATATGTTAACTCTGTTAAGCATAGTAACGTGATTAAGGAACTTGCGTGTAACTTGGAACCTAGTATGGATTGACTAACTGTTTATGTGTTACATGATGATAACTGCCAAACACACCCTGTGATGTTGATTGCATGTGGAACCTTACAAACAAAAACTGATTGTGTATACGTGCGTACTATAGGCCTTGACTGATTATTTGTGAGCACATAATTTAGCATACCGAGCAAACCAAAGTGAGTTCACACTTCTAAGGCATGGGATTCCCGGTGGGTTGGGAATGGGATTGAATAGCTACGACAGAACTTGTACATTTACCACTACTAGACTAATTACCACTGTCCTCGGATTGGGAAGGGCACTTACGTAAAACCTACGTAAACTCATACTTACTACTGTCCTCGGATTGGGAAGGGCACTTACGTAAAACCTACGTAATCTCATACTTACTACTGTCCTCAGATTGGGAAGGGCACTTACGTGAAACCTACGTAATCTCATACTTACTACTGTCCTCGGATTGGGAAGGGCACTTACGTAAAACCTACGTATACTCATACTTACTACTGTCCTCGGATTGGGAAGGACACCTATAGATACAACTAGTCTAGTAATATACAACATGGGAAGCCCCCACTAAATATCGTAAAGGTTTGGAAATCAAGGATACTGGGTAATACATGGTTATGAAACGAACTTGCGATTTCTGAAACGAACTCAATAACTGAACAACCAACTGTGAACTTGCTCAACTTTGTTGTTGACTCTCTGTTACATGCCTTGTAGGTCGTTAGGTATCTATGGAGCTTGCATCGGAGTGGGAAGAGTCGTTGTGGGACATGGACAGCTGTGTGCCATGCTAAACATTTGAAACGTTTAAACTTATGACTTGGTTTTAAACATTATACTTCCGCTTGAAACTTAAACTATGTTTTGTTTAGACACCAATTGTATTATGTTGAACTTTATAAACTACTTACATGCTTGTTCAATATGATTGGTGGCTTGATCCTGGTCATGTCATGCCTCCAAGCGGTGATACTCTGCGTGTGGAGTTTGGGGTGTGACAGATTGGTATCAGAGCCATTGGTTATAGTGAACTTGGTTTTAAAAAGGGGGAAAAGCTTTTTGGTAAAACCAGACTATAACCTGTACAGTGCTCAACGATCCACAACGACGCTTCACTCCACGTGCAAGGCTCAACACTATAGGCGATATGGTTTATGTTATATTGCCTACTTGCTAGTTACATAGAACTTTGATTATGGTATGCTTAGATGAACGTAACAACTATTGTTTAAAAACCCATGTGTGCTTACTCTCTTCCGTCATCGCACTTTCGCGAACCTTTCTCACTCATGTTTCCTTTGATATGAAGATCGTGAGTGGACGCGTTAACCTAACTCATGCCCAGTTGGCGGCTTTGATCACTGAACAAGTTACTGCAACACTCGCAGCTGCCCAGGCAGGAGGTATAACCTGCCATCACAACTTACTTTAGGATCTTTAGATCCTACTCTCGTAAACCAACACTTGTACTTAATTTTGTTTTACACACACGACAGGTCAACACGCTCAGCCTCCTGTGTGTACTTTCAAAACCTTTATGGATTGCCGACCTACTACTTTCAACGGCACTGAAGGAGCTGTAGGCCTCCTCCACTGGTTCGAGAAGCTCGAGTCGGTCTTCGAAATGTGTGAATGCCCTGAGGCTCGTAGGGTGAAGTATGCTACTGGTACTCTCGAGGGCATAGCGCTCACGTGGTGGAACGCTCAGGTTCAAATGCTGGGGATAGTTGTTGCTAATGCCACCCCATGGAACGACTTCAAGGAGCTAATCAAGCGAGAATAATGTAATCGTGATGACATCCACAAGCTGGAAGTGGAGTTCTTTAACTTGAAGATGACAGGGTCGGAAATTGAAGCGTACACAAAAAGATCAAACGAGCTGGCAATTTTGTGTCCTACTATGGTGGATCCTCCCATCAAGCGAATCGAGCTGTACCTCAAAGGCTTAGTACCAGAGATTCAAAGCCATGTGACTTCTGCTAACCTTGCTACCATCCAGGATGTTACTCGTCTTGCTCACCGTCTCACAGACCAGGCAGTGGAACAGAACAAGCTGCCTAAGCGTATAGGTGCTACTGCTACTACTACTTCTGCTACTCCCAGTGGTAACAAACGAAAATGGGAAGGAGCCTCCAGAAAGGGTTCAACTACAGTTCAGTCCCAGGCATAGCAGCAAAAGATTGATGACTACCAGAGTCCTGGTCAGCAATCTTCTGGTAGTCAAGGGCAGGGTGGATATCGAGGGAACCACCCAAAGTGCAACAAATGCAACAGGCACCACAGTGGTCAGTGCAGCAAGGGACATTGTCAGAGATGTCTCAAGATGGGTCATGAAGCCAAGGATTGCAGGAGCTCACGGCCTGCAAATCAGAATCACCAGCAGCAACAGCAAGCACCACAGAATCAGCAACAGCAACAGGGCAACAGGGGATGCTATCAGTGTGGCGCTGAAGGTCACCTCAAGAGACACTGCCCGCAGTTAAATCAGATTCAGAATCAGAACCACAACCAAGGAAACGGGAACAATAACGGGAATAACAACGGGGGTAATAACGACGGCAATGGTGCCAGGGGTCGAGCATTCGTGATTGGTCAGGGTGACGCAAGGAATGATCCTAACGTAGTGATGGGTAAGTTCCTTCTCGACGATTTTTATGTTAATGTTTTATTTGATTCGGGTGTCGATACCAGTTATGTGTCTCTAAAAGTTAGTCAAATGCTTAAACGCACACCAACACTTTTGAACACCAATACTGCTGTAGAGTTAGCAAATGGTAAAAGCCTAGAAGCCACACACATAGTTAAGGGTTGTAATCTCGTCTTAGCTGGTCAGACTTTCTCTATCGATCTCATTCCTATAATTTTAGGTAGTTTTGACATCGTCATTGGGATGGATTGGTTATCCCAACAGCAAGCAGAGATCCTTTGCAAAGAGAAGATCATTCGTATTCCCCGTTCTGGTAAAGAACCTCTTGTGATTCAAGGCGACAAGAGTGGTGCTGTTGTGGGCATCATCTCCTTCCTTAAGGCCCAGAAGTGTTTGCGAAAGGGCCACACTGCCATTTTAGCCCTCGTTACTGACGCATCACTGAAAGAGAAGAAGATAGAGGATATTCCAGTTGTAGGCGACTTTCCTCAAGTGTTTCCTGAGTATTTACCTGGTCTACCGCCTCATCGTCAGGTTGAATTTCAAATCGAGCTGGCTCCTGGAGCAGCGCCCATAGCTCGAGCACCTTATCGCTTAGCTCCAACCGAACTAGAAGAACTGTCCAAGCAATTACAAGAACTATTGAATAAAGGTTTCATTCGTCCTAGCTCTTCGCCATGGGGAGCTCCAGTATCATTTGTAAAGAAGAAAGACGGTTCATTCAGGATGTGCATTTACTACCGTGAGCTCAACAAGGTGACCATAAAGAATCGTTATCCTCTCCCGCGCATTGATGACTTATTCGACCAGCTGCAAGGGTCGAGCTACTACTCCAAGATTGACCTGAGGTCAGGTTACCATCAACTGAGAGTCCGAGGCGAGGACATCTCTAAAACAGCATTCAGAACTCGCTACGGCCACTACGAATTTCTGGTCATGCTATTCGGGTTAACAAACGCACCTGCGGTTTTCATGGATCTTATGAACAGGGTGTGCAAACCCTACCTGGATAAGTTCGTTATAGTATTTATTGATGACATCCTGATCTACTCTAAGAGTCAGGAGGAACACGAGAACCATCTACGGCTCATTTTAGAACTCCTCCGAACAGAACAGTTGTACGCTAAGTTTTCGAATTGCGACTTTTGGCTTCGTGAAGTCCACTTTCTAGGCCACGTGGTAAACAACGATGGGATACACGTTGATCCATCCAAGGTCGACTCGATTAAGAACTGGCCTGCACCCCATACACCAACAGAAAACCGCCAATTCTTGGGTTTGGCGGGCTACTATAGAAGGTTCATCAAGGACTTCTCCAAGATTGCACAACCCCTCACCTCACTAACTCAGAAAGGCGTTATCTATCGTTGGGGTAATACACAGGAATCAGCATTTCAGCACTTAAAGGATAGACTTTGTAGCGCACCTATTCTTTCATTGCCAGAGGGCACAGATGATTTTGTGGTTTATTGCGACACGTCAATTCAGGGTGTTCGTTGTGTGTTGATGCAACGTGACAAGGTCATAGCTTACGTATCACGCCAACTTAAAGTTCACGAAAGAAACTACACTACACACGACCTGGAGCTGGGAGCTGTTGTTTTCGCGCTCAAGATATGGAGACATTACCTGTACGGTACTAAGTGCACCATCTACACCGATCACATGAGTCTCGAGCATATCTTCAAGCAAAAGGAGTTGAACATGCGGCAACGTTGATGGGTCGAGCTATTGAATGACTATGAATGCGCAATCAAATACCATCCGGGCAAAGCCAATGTTGTGGCCGACGCCCTCAGTCGAAAGGATCCTACACCTAAACGCGTACGTGCTTTACAACTCACCATTCAATCTAGTCTTCCTTCCCAAATACGAGATGCTCAGGCAGAAGCATTGAAACCAGAAAACGTCAGGGCTGAAGCCCTACGCGGCTCAAGGCAACGGTTAGAACAAAAGGAAGACGGCGCCTACTACGTAACAGGACGCATCTGGGTCCCACTCTATGGCAATTTACGAGAACTTGTATTGGATAAAGCACATAAGTCTCGTTATTCAGTACATCCTGGTTCGGATAAGACGTACCACGACTTGAAGACTACGTACTGGTGGCCTAGTATGAAAGCCCACATAGCAACCTACGTTAGCAAATGTTTGACATGTGCGAGAGTCAAGACTGAATATCAGAAACCATCGGGCCTACTCCAACAACCAGAAATACCACAATGGAAATGGGAGCAAATTTCCATGGATTTCGTTACTGGCCTGCCTAGATCTCAACGTGGAAATGATACAATTTGGGGGATCGTGGATCGACTCACAAAGTCTGCACACTTTTTGGCTATCAAGGAAACAGATAAGTTCTCCACTCTAGCAGACGTTTATTTAAAGGAAGTGGTTTCGAGGCACGGAGTGCCGACCTCTATTATCTCTGATCGTGATGCACGTTTTACTTCAGAATTATGGCAAGCGATGCACAAATCTTTTGGCTCTCGATTAGATATGAGCACAGCTTATCACCCGCAAACGGATGGGCAGTCTGAACGCACCATCCAAACTCTTGAAGACATGCTTCGAGCATGTGTAATCGATTTTGGAAACGGCTGGGAAAAACATCTCCCTCTAGTGGAGTTTTCGTATAAAAACAGTTACCACACTAGCATTCAAGCCGCTCCGTTTGAGGCACTGTACGGGCGTAAGTGCCGATCACCTCTTTGTTAGGCAGAAGCTGGCGACAGCCAAATCACTGGCCCAGAACTCGTAGTTGATACTTCAGAAAGGATTGCTCAGATACGACAACGAATGGTGGCAGCTCATGACCGTCAGAAAAGCTACGCTGACAAGCGCTGGAAACCACTCGAGTTCCAAGTTGGGGATCGAGTGCTACTCAAAGTCTCACCCTGGAAGGGTGTAGTTCGCTTTGGAAAAAGGGGCAAACTCAATCCGCTATACGTCGGACGGTTTAGAATCATAGAGAAAATAGGCAAAGTGGCCTACAAACTAAACCTGCCCGCAGAACTGAGTGCAGTTCACAACGTTTTTCACGTGTCAAATCTGAAGAAGTGTCTGTCAGATGAGACCCTCATAGTTCCTTTGAAGGAGCTCACTATCGACGATCAGTTGCGATTCGTCGAGGAACCAGTTGAAATCACGGACTGGGACGTTAAGGTCCTCAAGCGCACCAGAATACCTCTTGTTCGAGTTCGTTGGAACTCCCGTCGTGGCCCAGAGTCCACCTGGGAACGAGAAGACCAAATGAAACTCATGCATCCCCAGTTGTTCGAAAACAATGCAACTACTACTGAGGCTGAAGCTACTACGGAATTTCGGGATGAAATTCCAAATCAACGGGGGGATGATGTGACACCCCAGGAAAACCAGTAAACCACGCAAACTTAACTAGCTTCCTCAGTAACCGCATGCTAAATTTCGAGACGAAATTTCTTTCAAGTTGGGGATAATGTGACAACTCGAGTTTCCAAGATTCCATCTCCGCCTTAATTGCACGTTAATTGTTTAGTTATTTGTTTGCACGACTTATTGCCTTGTAACTGTGCACGTTTGTTATGTGTGAGATGTTATGTAACTATGGTGTTTATGAGTGTAGTGATATAAACTTGTATCTAATTGCACGTTAATTGGTTAGTTATTTGTTTGCACGACTTATTGCCTTGTAACTGTGCACGTTTGTTATGTGTGAGATGTTATGTAACTATGGTGTTTATGTGTGTAGTGATATAAACTTGTATCTAATTAAATAAAAGTTAAAACCTTAAACTGTTGCACCCCAAATCATCTCGACGAAACACTAGAGTTTCACCACACCTCCACCCGACGAAACTCAAGACTTTCGCCATTTGCACTTCGACGAAACGGAGGGAATCGCCGGCCCATGTTTTCGCCAAAGCCCAATCAGGGCCCATTTTCTTATCAGTTATGTTTTTAGCAATTTAGGTAGGGTAGAACTGTTCCATTCATTCCCTTAGCAGCCGAATAGAAAACCCTAAAGCCATTCTCTCTCTCTTTGCTTCTGTGCGATGTATCATCAAGATCAAGATCCTCAAACCCTCAATAGCATCAAGCCCTTTATTCTACATAACTCGGTTAGTGCACCCTGTTGTTGAGTTACATGTTTATATTTTATTCAAAACCTGAGTTGGTAATGTTCTGGGAATGGAATTTCAAGTTCTTAGATTTTGTATTGTTGCTTTGACTTCATGATTTGAATGAATAGTTGTTATCAAACTATATGTTGAATACCTGATGATCATGATTGTATAATGATTGCTAATGTCGAATGATGACTGAATGATGATCGGGATTGTTTAAGGATTTAGTAATCCATATGGTCGCATGCTTTGGTTTGGTTGAAATGATTGAATGTTATTATGATTGTATCGTGTTGAAACTACCATAGATGTTATGCTTGGTATGAGAATTGCTTGATGATGAATCATGTAACTGCTATTTAGTGATTAGGGTTTCTGTGTAATTGTCTGATGTCACGATGTAACACTATGCTTTCCGACGAAACGCCGATGTCGACGAAACCAAGGCGTTTCGCCGAGGGTGATCACGACGAAACAGGGAGAGTTTCGCCGAAGGGAGGCAAGACGAAACAAAGGGGGTTTCGCCGAGTGGGTTAACAGGCTCAGTGAGATTAGTAACTCTGTTAACTCTGTTAGCTCATTAACTCTGTTAAGTATGTTAACTCTGATAATTATGTTAACTCTGTTAAGTTGATTAACTCCGTTAAAATATGTTAACTCTGTTAAGCATGATGACGTGATTAAGGAACTTGCATGTAACTTGGAACCTAGTATGGATTGACTAACTGTTTATGTGTTACATGATGATAACTGCCAAACACACCATGTGATGTTGATTGCATGTGGAACCTTACAAACAAAAACTGATTGTGTATACGTGCGTACTATAGGCCTTGACTGATTATTTGTGAGCACATAATTTAGCATACCGAGCAAACCAAGGTGAGTTCACACTTCTAAGGCATGGGATTCCCGGTGGGTTAGGAATGGGATTGAATAGCTACGACAGAACTTGTACATTTACCACTACTAGAATAATTACCACTGTCCTCGGATTGGGAAGGGCACTTACGTAAAACCTACGTAAACTCATACTTACTACTGTCCTCGGATTGGGAAGGGCACTTACGTAAAACCTACATAATCTTATAATTACTACTGTCCTCGGATTGGGAAGGGCACTTACGTAAAACCTACGTAATCTCATACTTACTACTGTCCTCGGATTGGGAAGGGCACTTACGTAAAACCTACGTATACTCATACTTACTACTGTCCTCGGATTGGGAAGGACACCTATAGATACAACTAGTCTAGTAATATACAACATGGGAAGCCCCCACTATTTATCGTAAAGGTTTGGAAATCAAGGATACTGGGTAATACATGGTTATGAAACGAACTTGCGATTTCTGAAACGAACTCAATAACTGAACAATCAACTGTGAACTTGCTCAACTTTGTTGTTGACTCTCTGTTACATGCCTTGCAGGTCGTTAGGTATCTATGGAGCTTACATCAGAGTGGGAAGAGTCGTTCTGGGACATGGACAGCTGTGTGCCATGCTAAACATTTGAAACGTTTAAACTTATGACTTGGTTTTAAACATTATGCTTCCGCTTGCAACTTAAACTATGTTTTGTTTAGACACCAATTGTATTGTGTTGAACTTTATAAACTACTTACATGCTTGTTCAATATGATTGGTGGCTTGATCCTGGTCATGTCACGCCTCCAAGCGGTGATACTCTGCATGTGGAGTTTGGGGTGTGACAATATATCCTCCTGAGCTAACGAAGGATCCCTGATGCTGGAAAGAGGCTGCTGAAGGCTGGAAGCTGGATCCTAAAGCCTGACTCATAGTTGTTGATCCATAACGCCTTCCCAATGGTCCACTCTGGTACTGGATGTCCGGAGCTGTAGATTGCAGGGCGGTTATAGCTGGAGTGTCAAAATCCAGTGATCTAGGTATCAGAGGAGAGTGATCCTCCACTGATTTCTTCTGTTTCTTAATGTCACCAATCTCCTAGAGGATCCTTTCATTGGTTTTATCCTGCTCCTGTATGTGATCCCTCATCTGCAAAATCAAAGTAAAAAGATCACTGTTAGTAGGGCTAGAAGAAACAGCAGATGTTGGTGGTTTTGGGAAAACGGGGCTTTGTCTCTTTGCAGCATTTTCAGCATTCTTCTGGGATCCAAAAGGTGGTGAAGGCAAAGGTGGAACGCCCTATGAAGAAGTGACTGCCGGCATGGAACTTGAAGTGTTCTTTGCTGAAGAAGCCATCTGCTTGGAGATAATGAACCGAAATGAACACAATGACAAAAATTTCTCAGAAATGAAGCACCAATTGCCCCACGGTGGGCGCCAAACTGTTTTAGTCAAAAATTAGACTAGGATAATACAACCAAATCTTCTTTTGTGAGGAATGATGCTTGAATCAATGAACAAATGTATGAATAACTTGCAAATGAAATGAACAAGTGGCACAAGGATTTATATGAGGAAAAAACCCTTGATCAAGAGTTGATCTTCGGCATAAAAAACCTCGAGTGATGGAAACTACCGATCACCAACTACAATTAAACAAATGATGATTACAACTCGGGATGATAACAAGCTTGTTACAAGGATCACTAGTGTGAAAAAGTGTATGAAATTGCCAATGTATTGCCGAGAGCTTGCGAGAGTGTGTGTATTAGCTAACTTGTTCTAATTCAAGCTTGTTATCCCCTTTAAAAATAGAAATAACTTAAATAACTAACTATCCGCTAAATGTGCAAGCTACCCACGACTTCTTAAATGGTCACCAAGCTATGCACGTGCGGAATATTGTGAGCATATTCCCCAAGAATATCGGTAAGACCAAGTCCAATGCGTATATTCCTGTAAAACAAGCTCAAACATAGAGGAAATAACCGTTAGTATTAGGATAACAATGAGGATCTTGGATCCTGATGCTGCAACGTCTTCTGAGGATCCTTAATTCAAACAGAATTGAGGATCCGTGATCCTGGCAGTACTTGAGGATCCGTGATCCTTAGGTTTAGAAAATCTATCCCTAACAATACCCATCCCATAGATTAACACAATCAAGATTGACAATCTAACAAGTAGGTGGTGCACATTTAAAACAATTCAAGACCTGCCTAACTAAAACTAACATGCTTATGGTTCTAAACACATGCCAACACACCCCTCACAATAAACACTCCTCTCAGCTGTATCTAGACTAGCGTGTAATGTGCTAGTATATCACTCTAAAACGGATATGAAACTCTATACTTATAAGCTTGTATGACAATCACACCTCCACTGTAACACATAACATACCACATATCAAAAGGACTTACGGGTTTTGGGCTCGGGTAAAGGTAAGTGTTAGGGATAGAATTTCTAAGCATATGGATCACGGATCCTCAAGTGCAGCCAGGATCATGGATCCTCAGTTCAGTTTGAATTAAGGATCCTTAGAAGATGTTGCAGGATTAAGGATCTAGGATCCTCATTATTATCCTAATACTAACAATTGTTTCCATTATATTTGAACTTGTTTTGCAGGAGGATACGAGTGGGACTTGGTATAACCGAGATTCCAGGGGAATATGCCTTCCAATTCTGCACGTGCATCAGCTCTTCGACCATTGTGGTGATCGTGGGGAGCTTGCACCTTTTTCGGATTGTTAGTTAGTTAGTTAGTTAGTTAATTTCTATTTTTAAATGGGGATAACAAGCTTGTTTAGACATAAGAATTATTAGCAACACACACTACTCTGAAGAACTCTCTGCAAGCTATCGGCGATAATACACTTTTTATACTTTTTGCACACTAGTGATCCTTGTACCAAGCTTGTTATCATCCCGATTTGTAAACATCATTTGTTTAATATAGTTGGTGATCGGTAGTTTCCATCACCCGAGGTTTTTTATGCAGGAGATCATTCATTGATCAAGGGCTTTTTCCTCGTATAAATCCTTGTGTTCAACATTCATTTCATTCTTTCATTGTTCATACATTTGATCATATAATCAAGCATTACACCTCACAAAATCAGATTTGGTTGCATTATCCTTGTGTGATTTTTAACCAAAACAGTTTGGCGCCCACCGTAGGGCAATTGGTGCTTCAATTCTGAGAAATTTTGTTCATTTCATTCATTTCTCTTCACTACCTCCAACTACATGGCTTCTCAAGCGAAGAACACTTCAAGTTCCATGTCGGCGATCACCTCTTCATAAGGTATTCCACCTTTGCTTCCTGCACCTTCTGGATCCCAGAAGAATGCTGAGAATGCTGCGAAGAGACAAACCCCCGTTTTCTCAAAACCAACTACTGTTGCTTCTTCTGGTCCTACTAACAATGATCTTTATTCTTTGATTTTGCAGATGAAGGATTACATGCAGCAGCAGGACAAAACTAATGATAGGATCCTTCGAGAAATTGATGAGATCAAGAAATTGAAGAGATCAGCAGAGGATCACTCTCCACCGGTGCCGAGTTCACTGAATTTCAACACTCCAGCCACAACTGGCCAGCACTCTGCAGCATCAGGTGTCCAGCACCAGGGTGGATCATCGAGTATACGCTATGGATCATTGGAAATGACACAGGCTCAAGGATCCTACTTTTAGCCTTTAGGATCCTCTCTTCAGCCTCAAGGATCCTCCTTCCAGCATCAAGGATCCTTCTTCAGTTCTGGAGGATATATGGGAACGCAGACGGTTCAAGGATCCTCATCTCAGGGTCAAGGATCCTCCTCTCAGGTTCAAGGATCCTCTTCTCAGGTTCAAAGATCCTCCTCTCAGGTTCAAGGATCCTCATCTCAAGTTCACGGATCCATGGATTATCCTCCAAGACCCCCAGCTTCGGTGTATCAAGGATCCAACATCTTTCAGGATCAAGGATCCTTAAGGAATGTACAACCCAGAAGTTCAGAAATTCACTTGGGAGACTTCATCCTTATGCAAACTATTGCCTCGTCTTGTCCCTCAATCATGCCAGAGTCACATCAATATGGATTCACATCAGGAATTCCACCCTTGAATCCATCAGGAGGTAACACTTTAAATACTACTTATAATACTAACCATGGCTTTGTGCAGGATACAGGAATCAACCAAGCTATGGCTAGAGAGTTACAAAAGCTTAAGGATATGATATCCAGCGTTCCAGGAGTGGTTAATCCCATTCCTGAAGTTCCAGATGGAAGTCACAAGATATCTCGCTTTGCAGCACCTATTTGTGATGTAGAGATACCAAAGAGATTTCAAGTACCGAACATGAACCTCTACGACGGTACAACTGATCTGGAAGAGCATGTGGCTCAATACAGGGAGAGAATGGAGATCAACCCCATTCCTGAGAGGTTAAAAGAAGCATGTCTATGCAAGGGTTTCAAATCCACACTGACAGGATCAGCTCT
Organism: Helianthus tuberosus; assembly: GCA_030545235.1. Taxonomy (NCBI): domain Eukaryota; kingdom Viridiplantae; phylum Streptophyta; class Magnoliopsida; order Asterales; family Asteraceae; genus Helianthus; species Helianthus tuberosus. The sequence continues at coordinate 147,310,587 of CM060396.1, forward strand.
TAAATGGCTGCTAAGTCTTCCCCTTACTCTATTACTTCATTTGCTAATCTAGTTAATTTGTTTAATAGCCAATTCTCATGTAGTATGATATTTGAATGATTAACTAGTGATCTGTATAGGGTAACACAAGGTCAAAATGAATCACTTAGAGATTATATTACTAAATTCAGTAGAGAATCCTTAGAAATTCCTAATTTGGATATAGCTACAGTTGTAGAAGCTTTCAAAATGGGTTTACTTAAGGATTCACAGTTCTATGATGATCTTGTCATGGCCCCTTGCAAGAACCTTGATGAAGTAAGAACCAGGGCCCTTAGATTCATCCGATTAGAGGATGATAAAAGGATCCAAGAAAGACTGTCAGGATCCTCAAAGCAGGAAAAGCAAGGATCCTATTTCAGGAACAACAAGTCTAAATCGTATAACAAGGCTGATAATCAAAATGTGCATGCAGTGGAGCAAGATGAGGATGATGAAAATTATCCACCCATTTCTGAATATTGCTTTGCTGTTGATGATAATGAACTAATTCTTGCCATGCAGAATCTAGGTGAAAAAGCAAGATGGCCCAGAAAGAATGATAAGCCAGCTGCCACAAAAGACAAATCTAAATGGTGTGCCTATCATGAAGATTTTGGTCATCTCACTGATGAATGCATAGCACTCAGGAAAGAGATTGGTTATCTGCTAAGCAAAGGGCATTTGAAGGATCTGTTTGGAAGGAAAAAGTCAAGGATCCACGATCCTAAAAAGGTTCCAGAAAGAGCTCATGCTCCTCCTGCTGATGCACAAATTATAAACTTCATATCTGGAGGATCAGACATATGTGGCACTTCCTTTTCAGCAGCAAAGAGGCATGCTAAAGAAACGAAGATGGATAATGGGGAAAGACCCACTTGAACATCGATCCTTACACAGGAGAAAGTTATATCCTTTGATGAGGATGATCGTGTAGATATTCAGGATCCTCATCATGATGGTCTTGTTATTACTTTGTTTATATCTAACCATTTTGTTCGCATGATTCTCATAGATGGAGGAAGCTCAGTGAACATCATTCAACTTGATGTCCTCAAAAAGATGAATATCCCTAAATCTGAAATCGTCCCAAGATCATCAGTTATTGTAGGATTCAGTGGAGAAACCAAGAACACATTGGGGGACATTAAACTTCCCATTTACATAGAGGGAGCTAATTATTTTCAAAAATTTTGTTTTATAGATTGCTTATCCTATTGCAATGTTATCCTTGGCAAGCCATGGATACATGACATGAAAGCAGTTCCCTCTACATATCATCAATGTGTCAAACTCCCTACTCCATGGGGTGTGGTGAAGATAGAAAGTGACCAACAAGAAGCTAAAAATTGTTACACTTCATAAATGAAACCAGCCTCAAGACCTAGGGAGCAATAGCAATTAAAGTATCCTCCAAGAGATGTCCTGGAGGCAAGAGAACAAGATGTCAAAGATATCCTGATGGATCCTCAGGATCCTGAATCCAAAGTTTTTATAGGATCCGGGATCCTCAACAATATTGAACAGGATCTAGTATCCTTCCTAAAGAGAAGAAAAGCTACCTTTGCCTGGAAGCATGAAGACATGACAGGTATTTCTAAAGATATTATCACTCATAAACTTGGCATTGACAGGTCATTCAAACCCATACATCAAAAAAGGGGAAAGTTTGCACCTGAGAGGAATGCCATCATCCAGAAGGAGATAGATAAACTACTCAGAGCAAGTATGATTAGAGAGGTTAAGTATCCAAGATGGTTAGCCAATGTGGTTGTTGTTCAAAAGAAAAATGGAAAGTGGAGGGTATGTGTCGATTTCACTGATTTAAACAAGGCATGTCCCAAGGATCCTTTCCCATTACCCCACATTGACTCCATGGTGGATGCTACCGCGGGTCATGAGTTGTTGACTTTCATGGATGCTTCATCTGGATTTAAACAAATTCAGATGGAACCATCTGATCAAGAGGATACAGCCTTTATGACCCCTACTGGTATCTATTGTTATATTGCTATGCCATTTGGACTAAGAAATGCAGGTGCTACATACCAAAGGCTAGTTAATATGATGTTTAAAGAACAAATTGGACACACAATGGAAGTCTATATAGATGACATGGTGGTTAAGTCTAAAAAAAGCGGAGGATCACCTTAGAGATTTGGAGGAAGCATTTGATATCCTTGATAGATACAATATGAAATTGAATCCTTCCAAGTGCCACTTTGGTGTAAAGGCTGGCAAGTTTCTAGGCTACATGGTAATAAAAAGAGGCATAGAGGTAAGTCCAGAGCAAATCAAGGCAATTGTGAATATTAAGTCTCCTGCCAATGCGAAGGATGTGCAAAGATTGGCAGGGAGGATCGCAGCCTTGAAAAGGTTCATCTCAAAGTCATCAGAGAAATGCAAAGAATTCTATGACATTCTGAGAAAGAACAAGAAATTTGAATGGACTGAAAAGCATGAGAATGCTCTCAAGGCCCTTAAGGATTACCTATCCTCAGCCCCGGCATTAATGAAACCAGAAAAAGGGGATATGTTATCCTTATATTTGGCAGTCTCCTCTAAGGCAGTAAGTGCGGTCCTTGTTAAGGATCATGAAGGTACACAACATCCTTTATATTATGTAAGTAAAAGTGTGCTTGATGCTGAATCCAGGTATTCTCATTTAGAAAAACTTATCCTTGCTTTAATTACGGCATCAACTAAACTACGCCATTATTTTGAAACACATGCTATTATTGTTAAAACTAACTTTCCAATTAAGAATGTTCTCAGGAAACATGAAATGTCATGAAGGATGGCAAAATGGGCAGTCAAGCTTAGTGCTTATGATATCAGATATGAACCAAGAACTGCCATTAAATCTTAGGCCTTGGTTGACTTTGTGGCTGATTTCAGTAGTGATCTACAAAGGGAAGCTGAATTGGAAGTTCAACATCTTGAAGAGACTAAGGATCCTTGGATACTCTTCACAGATGGAGCCTCTAATGTCAAAGGAACTGGACTATGCATACTACTAAAATCGCCACAGGGGGACATAATACCCCACTCAATTGCTTGTGAGTTTCAAACTACTAACAATGAGGCTGAATATGAAGCCTTAATAGCTGGTTTGCAAATTGCCAAGCATATGAGGATCAGGTATCTTGAGGTATATGTAGATTCTCTATTAATCACTAACCACTTTAATGGTTCTTATGCTGTTATAGGTGAAAGACTAATCAAATATCTAGAGATAGTCAAGAAATTGGCAGACTCTTTTGCTTCTTTTAGTTTGACACAGGTACCCAGGGAAGAAAATGCATAAGCTGATGCTTTAGTCAACCTTGGATCATCTTTGAAGATTCCAGAGGATATCAAAATTCCCATCATCCACATCTTGGCTCCTGCTATTGAGGATCATACAGCCATGGAAATAGTGGAGGATTCTGCAATCGTACCTAGTGATGGTGCACAATCACATTCAGGATCATGGATCCTTCCAATCCTAAGATATATACAACATGGAGAGATCCCTACCGGAGAAAATCCTAGAGCTTTCAAAGTGAAGGTATCTCAATTTACAATACTAAATAACATGTTATATAAACGATCTCTTACAGGTCCATATCTAAGGTGCATCAAGGATCCTAAAATCCAAGAAGTTCTTAAGGATTTTCATGAAGGAGATTGTGGAAACCACACTGGGGGCAGAGCACTGTTTTCAAGGATCCATAAGACATGATACTATTGGCCTACTATGAAGAAGGATGTTGTGGATTAGGCCAAGAAATGTGATGCTTGTCAAAGACATAGCAATATCCTTCATCAACCAGCAGAGCTCCTGCATCCTATATCATCTTCTTGGCCATTCATGAGATAGGGAATGGATATAGTTGGTAAACTTACAAAAGCACCAAGAAGAAAAGTGTTCATGCTTGCTGTTAGGGGAGATTTCCAATCCTAAGGATCACGGATCCTCAAGTGCTGCCAGGATCATAGATCTTCAATTCTGTTTGAATTAAGGATCCTCAGCTGGTGTTGCAGGATCAGGATTCAGGATCCTTATTGTTATCCTTATACTAACAATTGTCTACCTTGTACGTAAGCTTGTTTTGCAGGAGCAAAGGCATGGACCAAGTCTCACCGAAATTCCTGGAGCATATTCCCTCAATATTCCACACGTGCTTGGCTCTTATGGACGTTATGGAGGTCGTGGGGAGCTTGCACAAATTGCGGATAGTTAGTTGTTTAGTTATTTCTAATTTAAAATGGGGATAACAAGCTTGATAGAGAACACTCAGCTAAATTTGGCATACACACACTCTCGCAACAGCTCAATCAACTCTCGAATACTACTTGGCGATTTCATACCTTTTTTGCACATTGCACACTAGTGATCCTTGTAACAAGCTTGTTATCATCCCGAGTTGTAAACTTCTTTTGTTTAATCTTAGTTGGCGATCGGTAATTTCCATCACCCGAGGTTTTTTGTGCCGGAGATCAACTCTTGATCAAGGGCTTTTTCCTCGTATAAATCCTTGTGTCACTTGTTCATTACATTTCTGAGTTATACTTAACATTGTTCATTGATTCAAGCATCATTCCTCACAACAAAGATTTGGTTACATTATCTTAGCCTGATTTTTAACCAAAATAGTTTGGCGCCCACCGTGGGGCAATTGGTGCTTCATTCCTAAGAAACTCTTGTGTTTGTGATCATTTCGGTTCATTACAACCAAGCAGATGGCTTCTTCAGCAAAGAGCACTTCAAGTTCAATGCCTACAATGAGTTCTTCACAGGGCGTTCCACCTTTGCCTCCACCACCTTCTGGATCCCAGAAGAATGCTGAAAATGCTGCAAAGAGACAAAGCCCCATTTTTCCAAAACCACCAACTTCTTCTGTTTCTTCTAATCCTACTACTAGTGATCTTTTTACTTTGTTTTTGCAGATGAGGGATCACATACAAGAGCAGGACAAAACCAACGAAAGGATCCTCCGGGAGATCAGTGACATCAAGAAACAGAAGAGATTAGGGGAGGATCACTCTCCTCTGATACCAAGGTCATTGGATTTCGACACTCCAGCTATAACTGCCCAGCAATCTGCAGCCTTAGACATCCAGTTCCAAACTGAACCGTTGGGAAGGCGTTATGGAGCAACAACTGTGAGTCAGGCTTTTGGTTCTCACTTCCAGCCTCAAGGATCCTGTTTTCAGCCTTCGGGATCCTCTTTTCAGCATCAGGGATCCTTCGTTAGCTCAGGAGGATATTTGGGAATGCACACAGTACAAGGATCCTCTCAGGTTCAAGGATCCTCTAGGGTCCAAGGATCCTCCATGGTTCAAGGATCCTCTCAGGTTCAAGGATCCTCATTTCAAGTTTAAGGATCCTCTCAACCTCAGGGATCCTTTCAAGTTCAAGGATCCTCTCAGCCTCAAGGATCCTCCCAGGTTCAGGGATCCAACATCTTTCAGGATCAAGGATTCTTGAGAAGTGTATACCCCCCAAGCACAGATGTTCATCAAGGAGACTTCATTCCAATGCAGACCATTGCCTCTTCTGGTCCTTCAATCCTACCAGAATCCCGTTAATATGGATTCACATCTGCAATTCATAACTTGAATCCTCTGGGAGGAAACACTTTCAATAATTCTTATAACACTAACCATGGCTCTATGCAGGATACAGGTATCAATCAAGCTATGGCTAGGGAGTTACAGAAGCTTAAGGATATGATATCCAGTGTTCCAGGAGTAGTTAAACCCATTCCTGAAATTGCAGATGGGAGCCATAGGATATCTTGTTTTGCACCACCTATTTGTGATGCTGATATACCCAAAAGGTTTCAAATACCAACTATGAAGCTATATGATGATTCAACGGATCCGGAGGAGCATGTAGCTCAATACAGGGAGAGGATGGAGATCAATCCAAGTCCTGAGAGGTTAAAGGAAGCATGTCTATGCAAGGGTTTCGGATCCACACTTACCGGATCAGCTATTAAATGGCTGCTAAGTCTTCCCCCTTACTCTATTACTTCATTTGCTAGTCTAGTTAACCTGTTTAATAGTCAATTCTCGTGTAGCAGAAAATTTGAACGATTAACTAGTGATTTATATAGGGTAACACAAGGTCAAAATGAATCACTTAGAGGTTATATCACTAAGTTTAGTAAAGAATCCTTAGACATTCCTAATCTGGATATAGCTACGGCTGTAGAAGCCTTTAAAATGGGTTTGCTTAGGGATTCATTATTCTATGATGATCTTGTTATGACCCCATGCAGGAATCTTGATGAAGTAAGAACCAGGGCCCTTAGATTTATCCGATTAAAGGATGATAAAAGGATCCAGGAGAGATTCGCAGGATCCTCAAAACAGGAAAAGCAAGGATCCTACTTCAAGAATAACAAGTTTAAGTCCTACAACAAGTCTGACAACCAGAACGTGCATGCAGTAGAGCAGGAAGAGGATGATGAGGATTATCCTCCCATTTCTGAATACTGTTTTTCTGTTGATAACAATGAACTAATTCTTGCAATGCAGAATCTAGGTGAGAAAGCAAGATGGCCAAGGAAAAGTGATAAACCAGCCGCAACAAAGGATAAGTCCAAGTGGTGTGCATATCATGAGGATTTCGGACATCTCACTGAAGAGTGTATTGCACTAAGAAAAGAAATTGGTTACTTGTTAAGAAAGGAGCACTTGAAGGAGCTTTTGGGACGAAAGAAATCAAGGATCCATGATCCTGAAAGGATCCCGGAAAAGGCTCCTGCTCCTCCAGCAGACGCATAAGTTATAAACTTCATATCCGGTGGATCAGACATTTGTGGTACTTCCTTTTCAGCAGCCAAAAGACATGCCAAGGAAACCAAGATGGATAATGGAGACAGACCCATCCGGACCTCCACTGTTACCAAGAATAAAATTATAACTTTTGATGAGGATGAACGTGTCGATGTGCAGGATCCTCATCATGATGGTCTTGTTATTACTCTATTTATTTCTAACCATTTTGTTCGCAGAATCTTGATAGATGGAGGAAGCTTAGTAAACATCATTCAGCTTGATGTCCTCAAGAAAATGAACATCCCTGAATCAGATTTTGTCCCAAGATCCTCAGTTCTTGTGGGATTCAGCGGAGAGACCAAGAATACATTGGGGGACATCAAACTCCCCATCTATATTGAAGGACTTCATTCTTATCAAAAATTTTGTGTTATTGATTGCTTGTCTTGTTGTATGTTATCCTTGGCAGGCCATGGATACATGACATGAAGGCAGTCCCATATACCTATCATCAATGTGTAAAGCTTCCTAGTCCGTGGGGAGTGGTGAAAATTGAGAGTGATCAACAAGAAGCTAAGAATTGCTACACGTCATCAATGAAGCCAGCTTCAAGACCAAGGGAGCAATAGCAATTAAAGCATCCTTCAAAAGATGTCTTGGAGGCAAGAGAACTGGATGTGAAAGAAATCCTTATGGATCCTCATGATCCTGAATCCATAGTCTTCATAGGATCAGGGATCCTCAGCAACATTGAACAGGATCTAGTATCCTTCCTTAAGAGGAGGAAAACTACCTTTGCCTGGAAGCATGAGGACATGACAGGTATATCTAAAGATATAATTACTCATAAGCTTGGCATTGACAGGTCATTCAAGCCTATACATCAGAAAAGGAAGAAGTTTTCACCTGAAAGGAATGTTATTATCCAGGAAGAGGTAGATAAACTACTTCGGGCAGGTATGATAAGAGAGGTTAAGTATCCAAGGTGGTTAGCCAATGTGGTTGTTGTTCAAAAGAAAAATGGAAAGTGGAGGGTATTTGTCGATTTTACTGATTTAAACAAGGCATGTCCCAAGGATCCTTTCCCATTACCCCACATTGACTCCATGGTGGATGCTACCGCGGGTCATGAGTTGTTGACTTTTATGGATGCTACATCTGGATTTCAACAAATTCAGATGGAACCATCTGATCAAGAGGATACAGCCTTTATGACCCCAACTGGTATCTATTGTTTATTGCTATGCCATTTGGACTAAGGAATGCAGGTGCTACTTATTAAAGGCTAGTCAATATGATGTTTAAGGAACAAATTGGACACACTATGGAAGTCTATATAGATGACATGGTGGTTAAGTCCAAGAAAGTTGAGGATCACCTTAAAGACTTGGAGGAAGCATTCAATATCCTTGATAAATTTAATATGAAACTAAATCCTTCCAAGTGTCACTTTGGTGTTAAAGCAGGTAAATTCCTAGGATATATGGTGACAAAAAGAGGCATTGAAGCAAGTCCAGAGCAAATTAAGGCTATTGTAAATATCAAATCTCCTGCCAATGCCAAGGATGTGCAAAGGTTAACAGGCAGGATCGCAGCCTTGAACAGGTTCATATCCAAATCCTCAGAAAAATGCAAGGAATTCTATGACATTTTGAGGAAGAATAAGAAATTTGAGTGGACTGAAAAGCATGAAAATGCTCTCAAAGCTCTTAAGGATTACCTATCCTCAGCCCCTGCCTTAATGAAACCAGAAAAACGGGATATATTATCCTTGTATTTGGCGGTATCCTCTAAAGCAGTAAGTGCGGTCCTTGTTAAGGATCACGAAGGTACACAGCATCCTGTCTATTATATAAGTAAGAGTTTGCTTGATGCTGAATCCAGGTATTCACATTTAGAAAAACTTATCCTTGCACTAATTATGGCATCTACTAAATTAAGACATTATTTTGAAACTCACGCCATTATTGTTAAGACTAATTTTCCAATTAAGAATGTTCTCAGGAAACTAGAAATGTCAGGAAGGATGGCTAAGTGGGCAGTGAAACTTAGTGCTTATGATATAAGATATGAACCAAGGACTGCCATCAAATCCCAAGCCTTAGCTGACTTTGTGGCTGATTTTAGTAGTGACTTGCAAAAGGAAGCTGAGTTAGAAGTCCAACAGCTAGAAGAAAATAAGGATCCTTGGATACTCTTCACTGATGGAGCCTCCAATGTCAAAGGAACAGGACTTGGAATACTACTAAAATCGCCACAGGGCGACATAATACCCCACTCCATAGCTTGTGAGTTTCAAACTACTAATAATGAGGCTGAATATGAAGCCTTGATAGTTGGTTTGCAAATTGCCAAGCATATGAGGATCAGGTATCTCGAGGTACATGTAGATTCTTTGTTAATTACTAATCACTTTAATGGATCCTATGCTGTTAAAAGTGAAAAGCTAATCAAATATTTAGAGATAGTCAAAGAATTGGCACTCTCCTTTGTTTCCTTTAGTTTGACACAGGTACCCAGAGAAGAGAATGCAGAGGCTGATGCATTGGCCAATCTAGGATCATCCTTGAAGATTCCAGAGGATATCAAAATCCCTATTATCCATATCCTAACCCCTGCTATTGAGGATCATATAGCTATGGAGATAGGAGAGGATTCTGCAATCATCCCTAGTGATGATACACAATCTCATTTGGGATCATGGATCCTTCCAATCAAAAGATATATCCAACATGGAGATATTCCTACAGGAGAAAACCCCAGGGCTTTCAAAATTAAGGTATCTCAGTTTACAATATTGAATAACGTATTATATAAACGATCTCTTGCAGGACCATATCTAAGATGCATTAAGGATCCTGGAATCCAAGAAGTCCTAAAGGATTTTCATGAAGGAGATTGTGGAAACCACACTGGGGGCAGGGCATTATTCTCAAGGATCCTGAGGACAGGATACTATTGGCCTACTATGAAGAAGGATATTGTGGAATATGCCAAGAAGTGTGATCCTTGTCAGAGGCATAGTAATATCCTTCATCAACCAGCAGAGCTTTTGCATCCTATATCCTCTTCTTGGCCATTTATGAGATGGGGAATGGATATAGTTGGTAAACTTGCCAAGGCACCTGGTGGAAAAGTGTTCATGCTTGCTATGACTGATTACTTCTCCAAGTGGATAGAGGCTGAAGCCTTTGCTCAAGTCAGAGAAAAAGAAGTGATATCCTTTATCAAAAGAAATATTATTACTAGAGTTGGTATCCCTTCTGAAATTGTTTGTGATAATGGATCCCAATTTATTGGGAATAGAACTACTAACTTTTGTGACAGCTGGGGGATTAAGATGATAACATCAACACCAGTCCACCCACAAGCTAATGGCCAGGCAGAATCATCCAACAAGATCATCATCAAGAATTTGAAGAAGAAGCTTGGATCCAAGAAAGGAAAATGGGCAGAAGAACTACCTTATGTACTTTGGGGTGATAGGACAACTCCCAAGAATGCTACTGGCCAAACTCCATTCTCTTTGGTATTTGGAGCAGAATCAGTGATCTCTACAGAGATGGTGGTTCCTACTGCAAGAACAAGCATTCGTGATCCTGAAGAAAATGCTGAAAAATTGGTTCAAGACTTGGATACTATAGAAGAACTCAGGGATTTGGCAAGGATAAGGATGGCCAGTTATCAACAAAGGATGGTTGGAGCCTACAACAAAAATGTCAGGATCAGGAAATTCCAAATTGGTGATATGGTATTAAGGAAAGCATTTCAGAATACCACCAATCCTGCTGATGGAAAGTTAGCATCAAAGTGGGAAGGCCCCTATTTGATTGAAGCTGAGGCAGGAAAGGGGGCATATCGATTGCTAACAATGGAAGGTGATTTGCTACCAAGAGCTTGGAATGCTGTCCACTTGAAGAAATACTTCATGTAATAAGGATCCATGATCCTTAGCTAACAAGTATCCCCGAAGGATCCTTACAGGACAGAAGATCCTCATTTTGGTAATGATCTAATCTCAAACTATTTCATTCTTTAATTATCCTATATACAAGGATAAGGATCCTGGATCCTTTATCCTCCTTTCACTTGATTCTGAGTTTTGCAGAAGGTTTGGATATCCTTAACAAAGGAATTGAGTATCCACAGAAGTATCCAGTTATTTGGGCTTGACCCCAGTTATTTGGGCTTGACCCCAGTTATTTGGGCTTGACCCCAGTTGTTTGGGCTTGTCCCCAGTTTTTGGCCTGTCCCCAGTATCGCCAGTAGCGCACGATGATCCTGGTACAGTTCATGGCAATGGGACCAGTACTCGCTTTAGGGGCTGACAATTTCATTGTACTGGCTGTATCCGGGATCCTACGTATAATGGTAGATGTACCATACATCTGTTCCTAAGATTTCTAACATTTTCATGTTAGCTAAGGTTTTGGCATTTTCATGTCACTAAGTTTGGATAGTCGCCAGTGAGGGCCATACTCCAGTTTACACAAGATCCTTTGGGCTTGTCCCCAGTTATCCTTTGGGCTTGTCTCCAGTTATCCTTTGGGCTTGTCCCCAGCTATCCTTTGGGCTTGTCCCCAGTTATCCTTTGGGCTTGTCCCCAGTTATCCTTTGGGCTTGTCCCTAGTATATTGGGTTTGTCCCCAGAATTGTTGGGCTTGTCCCCAGTTACTAACTTTTCTCTTATATTGGCTTAGTCCCAAGTTATATTCTGTTTCAGGCTTTCGAAGTTAAACAGCTAAGGATCCCTGATCCTTACCTTCTACTAAGGTTTGTCTTTTGGTTATCCTGATTATAGATGTTAAAGGTTAAGATCCTAACTTGGATTCTCATGTATGATCCTAAAACACTTTGATTATATTCTTTATTTATATAAGTGTTGACAACAGAACTAATGATCCTTAAGTTACATAACTTTTCTGAACTTGTCAACTATAGGATATTTGATCCATAATCATATCCTAAAACTTTTAAACATGATTTACTAAGCCTTTGTTCTTTACTCACAAATTCAAACAAAGTACACAACAACAGTTGAAAAATAAAGAATTCATAAGGATAACAACACGAGAAGTAGCCAAAAAGTTAAAATTGTATTTATTCACAAAGGTTAAACCCTTTTAAGGTTGTCAAAATTGCCAACCCAAATTTCTACCAGCAATACGTGGCCCGTCCATTTGGGTTGGCAAAGGGTGTCCATTGTTAACGGGTCTTGAAAGTGTAGGAAACAAAAGACGGCAGGATAACAAGTGGTTTCATCCCCCAAACAGAGGATCCCTCCACCACCTATTATCCTACCTATTGTTCAAAGGATCCATGGTCCTCAACCCTAATAGTTATTGTTTAGTTATTACAGACCAACAATTGTTTATAAAAAACACCATAACCAAAAAACCACTACCAAATCCTAAAAATGGGCTCCGGCCACGTCTAGAAATATCCATCATCGCCCATTTCAACAGCTCACACCTTGGCTGCATCACCACCAGCCTGATCCTTTCCACTGCCACTTGCCTCAATCGCCAAGACCTCAGTAGCCTCCTCCTCTTCATCCTCTAGCTCAGCCAGCTTCGCCTTCCATCCCTCCTTGTCCCAAGTGGTCCTGTCGAAGTCAGGATCCTCAGCCTCCTAGGCCATTTGCAGCTTGATCTTATACATGGCGATGGCAGCAGAGACTTTAGCATCCTCCAGCAGCTCACTCTTCTCATGATCAGCATTTATCTGGGCCATGGACACCTGCTTCTTCGCCAGATTGAGGTCCTTTTCGAGAGAGGAAATGGTTTGATCCTTGGCAAGGAAGATCTTTTGGAACTCCAAATGCTTCTGATCAGCTTCTTCGTTATAAGCATCAAACAGCATTTCGATCTCGTCGAATTTCTGCAAAAAGAAAAGGAAGGGTTCAGGATCCGTTATCCTTAAGCAGGCAGGATCATCAGTCAGAGTCAGTGATCCTTACCTCAGCAAAGTATTCTTGAAATTGGTGACGGATGAGGGGCAGGCCTTCAAGATTTTCAGCCTCAGAGGCCTTCCTCTTCTTTCCCCCCTTGGAGGTAACAGGTTTGGGGACTACGGCACTCGGGCTAGCAGCAGTTTTCTTTCTTCCGGAGCGAGGAGCCACAACGCTAAGATCACTAACACTGAAGCGGGTGGCTGACTTTGAGGATTTTCCAGCGCCTGTCAATCCAAAATAACAGATAAGTGTTCTTGTTTTATTTTCATTTAAACATTTAATTACATACAAACCTGGATACTTACATGACATTGTGACTGAGCCTGAGGATACTTCCTGAGAATCCTTGGTGATTGCTTGGAATGATCTTGTTTCAGGATCAAGATTCCAGAAGGCGTCGATCCTCTCTTTTGTTGCAGGTGATGGAATGAGATGAGAGACAGAAATAGCTGCAAAATAACAAGAAAATATTAGTTATCCTTACATGAACAAGGTTATCCTATGATCCTTCTATAAGGATCCTCTATCCTACCGTGGATGGCCCATTTTCTGGGGAGATCCTTCCCATCCGGGATAGAATCCCTCCTGACAAAGAAGAAACGCTTCTTCCAGTTGGTGTCATTCTTGGTGGTTTTCAGGATGGGATGAGGTTCACTGGGTTTATGTTTGAATAAAAAGCGGTGTGAACCATGGCTCACAAGGTTGTACAGTTCGGCAAGTTCAGACATTCCTAACTCTATATCCTCCTTCTCAATGATCCTCTCAAGGGTATACAAAACCCTCCACATCATAGGCATTGCCTGGATATAGGATATGCCGGTAAGGGAGAAGAAAGATTGGGTAAAAGCAGGAAAAGGATAGGAGTATCCTGTCAGAAATGGGGTGACTGGAAAAGCAACCCAAGTTTCAGAAACAAAATCACTCAGGACGGTAGGGTCAAAAGGCTTGATAACAGTGTTCGTCGGAAAGCAACGACGAATCCGGTCTATCTCCGGATCAGTAAAGCAGCAACGTTCCTTTGGAGAATCTTTGATGATTCCCTGGCTCTTTAGGGGACTGTCCTTTTGGTGATCCTTAGCCGGTGAAGATCTTAACATCATCTTGGTTATGGGTGATGGTGAAGAAAGAAGGAACAGAGCAAGAAGATGATAAGAGAAAGGAGAGAGAAGTACCTGTTTGATCTTCGAATGAGGATTTAAAGGGTGAAACGCACGAATTTAAATGCTTCTGGATCCTTATCTCTAACTTGAATTTATAATGATGATTTTGCAGGGATGTCGCTTCAAGTGACGTAGGATCTACAACGGATAGTTCGATCCTAACGGCTATATATCTGTTAGTTTGTTGCGGATAAGATCAAGAAAATATAATTCGCTAATTTACACTTTACTCCTTATATTTTGGGGGCAATTGTTAGGGGAGGATTTTTCCAATCCTAAGGATCACGGATCCTTAAGTGCTGCCAGGATCATGGATCTTCAATTCTATTTGAATTAAGGATCCTCAGTAGGTGTTGCAGGATCAGGATTCAGGATCCTTATTGTTATCCTTATACTAACAATTGTCTACCTTGTACGTAAGCTTGTTTTGCAGGAGCAAAGGCATGGACCAAGTCTCACCGAAATTCCTGGAGCATATTCCCTCAATATTCCACACGTGCTTGGCTCTTATGGACGTTATGGAGGTCGTGGGGAGCTTGCACAAATTGTGGATAGTTAGTTGTTTAGTTATTTCTAATTTAAAATGGGGATAACAAGCTTGATAGAGAACACTTAGCTAAATTTGGCATACACACACTCTCGCAACAGCTCTCAATCAACTCTCGAATACTAAATGGCGATTTCATACGTTTTTTGCACATTGCACACTAGTGATCCTTGTAACAAGCTTGTTATCATCCCGAGTTGTAAACTTCTTTTGTTTAATCTCAGTTGGTGATCGGTAGTTTCCATCCCCCGAGGTTTTTTATGCCGGAGATCAACTATTGATCAAGGGCTTTTTCCTCGTATAAATCCTTGTGTCACTTGTTCATTACATTTCTGAGTTATACTTAACATTGTTCATTGATTCAAGCATCATTCCTCACAACAAAGATTTGGTTACATTATCTTAGCCTGATTTTTTACCAAAACACTTGCTATGACTGATTACTTTTCCAAATGGATAGAAGCTGAAGCATTTGCACAAGTCAGAGAAAAGGAAGTTATATCCTTTATTAAAAGAAACATTATTACCAAATTTGGTATTCCTTCTGAAATTGTTTGTGATAATGGATCCCAATTTATTGGGAGTAGAACTACTAATTTTTGTGACAGTTGGGGGATTAAGATGATAACTTCAACACCAGTCCACCCACAAGCTAATGGTCAAGCTGAATCATCTAACAAGATCATTATCAACAACTTGAAGAAGAAGCTTGGATCCAAGAAAGGAAAATGGGCAGAAGAGCTACCTTATGTGTTATAGGCTGATAGAACAACTCCCAAGAATGCTACTGGCCAAACTCCATTTTCTTTAGTGTTTGGAGCTGAATCAGTGATCCCTACAGAGATGGTAGTTCCTACTGCAAGAACAAGCATCTGTGATCCTGAAGGAAATGCTGAAAACTTGGTTCATGACTTGGATACCATAGAAGAACTCATGGATTTGGCAAGGATAAGATTGGCTAGCTATCAACAAAGGATGGTTGGAGCTTACAACAAGAATATAAGGATCAGAAAATTTCAAGTTGGTGACATGGTGTTGCGGAAAGCATTCTAAAATACCACAAATCCTACTGATGGCAAGTTAGCACCAATGTGGGAAGGCCTCTATCTTATTAAAGCTGAGGCAGGAAAGGGGGCATATCAGTTATTAACAATGGAAGGTGATTCGCTACCAAGAGCTTGGAATGCTGTCCATTTGAAGAGATACTTCATGTAAGAAGGATCCAGGATCCTTAATCATCCTCACATCTGGTATACATAAAGGATCCTTAGAGGATATAGAATCCTCATTCTGGTAATGATTTGATTCTAATTTACCATATCCTTTAATTTATTTAATTACAAGGAGAAGGATCCAAGATCCTTTATCCTTTTTCACTAAAGTTCTGAGTTTTGTAGAAGTTCATGCATCCTTGACAAAGGATCAAGTATCCACAGAAGTCTCCTAAGTCTTATGGGCTTGTCCACAGTTTTATGGGTTTATCCCCAGTTTTTGGGTTTATCCCCATTTTTTGGGCTTGTCCCCAGTTTAAGGTATCCACTACCTTCTACGAATCAGGTTCTAACACCTTCGCTAGTAGCGCACGACTATCCTGGTGCAGTTAAAGGCAATGGGACCAGTACCCGCTTTAGGGGCTGACAATTTCATTGTACTGGCTGTATTCAGGATCCTAAGTATAATGGTAGACGTACCATACATCCGTTCCTAAGGTTTCTAACGTTTTCACGTTAGCTAAGGTTTTGGCATCTACATGTCACTAAGTTTGGATAGTCGCCAGTAAGGGTCATACTCCAGTTTACACAAGATCCTTTGGGCTTGTCCCTAGTTTTTTGGGCTTGTCCCCAGTTTTTTGGGCTTGTCCCCAGTTTTTTAGGCTTGTCCCCAGTTTATTAGTCTTGTCCCCAGATTGTTGGGCTTGTCCCCAGATACTAACTCTTACTTTTACAGATTGGCTTAGTCCCAATTTATTTCTCATTTCAGGATTCTAAAGCCAAAACAGTTAAGGATCCTGGATCCTAACTTTCCACAAGGGTTTGTCTTATGATTGTTGTAATTATATTCATTAAGGATATAGGATCCTAACTTGGATTCTCTGGTATGATCCTTATTTACTTTAACTTTATTCTTGGTTTATTGATGTTACCTTTATTCTTTGACAGCAGGATGTATGATCCTAAAGTTAACTTGTCTTTTTAAACTTTTCGACTAAAGGATATTGGATCCTTGATCATATCCTAAACTTTTGATATAAACTAATTTTTGTACCTTCACTGATAACTTGTAAATCTAAAAAGTTGTACAATAACAATTGAAAGGTAAATATAGACAAAGTGAACAACACAAGATAGCCAAAAAGTTAAAGGTTATATTTATTTATCAAACTTAAACCCTTCAAAGGTTGTCAAAATTACCTACCCCAAGCATCTACCAGCAATACGTGGCCCGTCCGCTGGGGTAGGTAAAGGGTGTCCATATTAACAAGTCTAAAGTGCAGGAAAATAAAGACAGCAGGATAATAGTGGCTTCATCCCCCAAACAGAGGATCCCTCAACCAACTATCATCCTATCTATTGTTCTGAGGATCACTGATCCTTAACCCTAAATATTATTGTTTTAGTTACAAACCATAATTGTTCACCATCAAAACACCATCAAACAAAAACCTTTAAACCATAAAAAATGGGCTCCGGCCGCGTCTAGATAAATCCATCATCGCCCATTGCTGCAGCTTAAACATTCGCTGCATTATCACCACCAGCTGCTTCTTCCACTGGATCCTTCACCCCGTTGCTCCCAGCTCCATCAACTGCTGCCTCCTCAGCTTCATCCTCGTCGTCCAGCTCCACCAACCTCTGCCTCCAAGCCTCCTGGTCCCAGTCTGACCTGTCAAAAGCAGGATCCTCGGCCTCCTTGGCCATTTGTAGCTTGATCTTTAGCATGGCAATGGTGGCAGAAAGCTTAGCTCCTTCCATGACCTCTGCCTTCTCCTGCTGGGCTTTGATCTGAGCCAAGACCACCTCCTTCAGCAGCAGGTTCACCTCCTTTTCAAGGGAAGAGATTTTCTTATCCTTGGCCAGGAACAATTGCTGGAAGTCCAGGTTTTTCTGCTCAGCCTCTGCCAGATTGTGATCAAGGAGCATTTGGATCTCGGCAAATTTCTACATAAAAGAAGTATATAGTTAGGATCCGTTATCCTCAGAAAGGGGAGTTCAAACCTAAGGATATAGGATCCTTACCTCGGAGACATATTCCTCAAATTGGTGTTGGATGAGAAGGAGGCCTTCAGTGGGCTCAGCGGTCTTTCTCTTTTTAGCACCCTTTTCTCGTGTGCTCATGCCCTTAGGATTTGGGATGCTTGGGCTTGCAGCCAGCTCCTTTTTGACGGACCTTGAGGAGGCGAATGCATCAAGATTACTGACACTGAACCTGGAAGTAGATTTAGAGGATTTGCCAGCACCTACAAATACAAAGCACAGATAAGTATTCATACTTTACATTTATTTAAACATGAGTAAACTGCCATTTTGGTCCCTGTGGTTTGGGCACTTTTGCCATTTTAGTCCAAATCTCAAACTTTTTAAATCTGGGTCCCTGTGGTTTCACTTTTATTGCCATTTTAGTCCAAAATTCAAAAAAACTTCTTTTTTTACTGTTGCAACCTCCCTATTTTGTCTTTTTATGCAAGGGCATTTTTGTCCAACTGATTATCATTAAATATATTAATAATTAATAAACTAAATTAAATATATATAATTCCTTTAAATACCCTTATTAAACACACAGATCATAATCTTCCCCCATTTTTACAGATCATCTTCAATCATCTTCCCCCCAAAATCATCGCCGACATCTTGCCATCTTGCCAAGACCAGAGACTTTTCTGATGGACGACAATGGGGATGATTTTAGCTGCTGTGTATGAAAATAAGGCTTGAAATAGTCGGAACGCCGGAAATCAAGGGAACCGGGATGGTGTGGATGCTGACAAGTACACGAAGGAGTAGAGGGGTTTGCCTGAGGAGACGCCGGAATACCGGTCCGATCGTCATCACCACCGCCTCTCATGGTGGCGGTGCCATCGAGCTCATCATCTGCAGGTCGCCGGCTCCACCGAGGGAAGGGAAAGCAGTGAGAGAGAGAGGCCGAGGTGTTTGTGTGTGTGACCAGAATAACAAGGATCGGAGGAAGGGGGTGTCGTGGGTGTTTGTTGTCGGGTTTACGGCCGGAACCGGCTGTTTTCCGGTGACCAATGAAGAGAGGGAAGAGCGAGGGTTGTGGTGTGGTGGTTCGTCGGAGGTGTGGCGCCGGAGATCCTCGACGCTGAGTCCGGTCGCCAGATCTGAATCTGAGAGAGAGAACATGGTCTGGTTGTGTGCTGCTGGACTTGAGAAATGTGTGTTAGGGTTTTAGAATTATCACATGAGTTTATATACTAGGGCTATTGAGTTTAATGAAAATCGATTGTACAAAAATGCCCCTGCACAAATAGACAAAATAGGGAGATTGCAACAGTCAAAAAATGGGTTTTTTCAATTTTGGACTAAAATGGCAATAAAAGTGAAACCACAGGGACCCAGATTTAAAAAGTTTGATATTTGGACTAAAATGGCAAAAGTGCTCAAACCACAGGGACCAAAATGGCAGTTTACTCTTTAAACATTTATTTACTCAAGGATATGGATACTTACTTGACATTGTGTAGGAACCGGAGGAAACTTCTTGTGAATCATGTGTCTTGGCTTGAAATGTTCTAACAGCAGGGTCAAGCTTCCAAAAAGCAGCAATCCTTTCTTTTGTTGTAGGTGTTTCTTGAATATGAGATAGTGAGATAGCTGCACAGCAGAAACAAAAAGAAGGATCAATTATCCTTAACAGAAAAAGAATCCTACTTTGGTCCTTGTCTAAGGATCCCATATCCTACCCTGGGTGATCCACTTTTTGGGAAGGTATTTCCCATCCGGGATGGAGTCCCACCTTACAAAGAAGAAATGGTTTCTCCAGTTGGTATCATTTTTGGTGGTTTTAAGGATTTGATGGGCTTGACCAGGTTTGTGTTTGAACAAAAAACGATGAGAACCATGGCTGACGAGGTTGTATAACTGACTCAAATCGGATAGACCTATTTCAACACCCTCCTGCTCGATGATGTTTTCAAGAGTGTAAAGAACTCTCCACATCATTGGCATGGCTTGTATATAGCACATGCCCGTGAGTGTGAAAAATGCTTGTGTCAGAGCAGGGAAAGGATAATTGAACCCTATCAGGAAAGGGGTTGCCGGAAAAGTGATCCAGGCATCAGAGACACAATCATTCTTTGTAGCAGAGTCGAAGGGTTTGAAGACTGCTACTGCCGGGAAGCAATGACGTATCCGATCAATTTCAGGATCGGAGAAACGGCAGAGTTCCAGCGAAGGATTTTTGGTTACACCCTGGCTCTTCAGGGGGCTGTCCTTCTTAGGATCCTTGGCGGCGGAGGATCGGAGATTCATCTTTGCCATGGAATTTTGAAGGAACAGGGAATCAGAAGAAGAAAATTTAGAGAGAAGGGAAAGAGAGATACCTGTTGGAGTCTCCGAATGAAGATTTAAAAGAGAGGAACGCTCGAATTTAAATGCATTTTGATCCTTATCTCTAACCCAGCATATATATAATGATGATTGTGCAGGGAAGTCTTGTCGCTGATGTCACCCTCGCAACGGCTAGTCCTTTCGCAACGGCTAGTTTTTCGCTAACCAACTTGTTCTGGATCAAGTAGAAAATATGAATCATTCGGTTACAATTAATTCCTCATATTTTGGGGGCAATTGTTAGGGATAGAATTTCTAAGCATATGGATCACGGATCCTCAAGTGCAGCCAGGATCACGGATCCTCAGTTCAGTTTGAATTAAGGATCCTTAGAAGACGTTGCAGGATTAAGGATCCAAGATCCTCACTATTATCCTAATACTAACAATTGTTTCCATTATATTTGAACTTGTTTTGCAGGAGTATACGAGTGGGACTTGGTCTAACCGAGATTCCAGGGGAATATGCCTTCCAATTCTGCACGTACATCAGCTCTTCGACCGTTGTGGTGATCGTGGGGAGCTTGCACCTTTTTCAGATTTTTAGTTAGTTAGTTAGTTAGTTAGTTAGTTAGTTAATTTCTATTTTTAAATGGGGATAACAAGCTTGTTTAGACATAAGAATTATTAGCAACACACACTACTCTGAAGAACTCTCTGCAAGCTATCGGCGATCATACACTTTTTATACTTTTTGCACACTAGTGATCCTTGTACCAAGCTTGTTATCATCCCGATTTGTAAACATCATTTGTTTAATATAGTTGGTGATCGGTAGTTTCCATCGCCCGAGGTTTTTTATGTCGGAGATCATTCATTGATCAAGGGCTTTTTCCTCGTATAAATCCTTGTGTTCAACATTCATTTCATTCTTTCATTGTTCATACATTTGATCATAGAATCAAGCATCACGCCTCACAAAATCGGATTTGGTTGCATTATCCTTATGTGATTTTTGACCAAAACAGTAAGGAATTTTGGCTTTTCTAAGTGGCTAACGCAGAAGGACAAACCAAACCATGACAATCTTTATTCTCACTGACTAACTAATACTTCGGGTTATTTTCGACCCAAACATATAATACGAACATAATTTTTTTTTTCTTTTCTTTTCTTTTCTTCTTCTCTTTTTTTCATAACAAATATCTAAACACACAAATTGTCATTGACGGTTGGCAATTTAATAGATCACATTAGGTGTAACAAATGAAGGGTATACGATTCAAACTGGGTTACTAAGGTTGGTTGGATAAACAATTAAAGGTGTAACAGAGAAAGGATCCTAATGTCTTTATCATCTATGTGCATATGCCAAATCCACAGGCTCAGCATGTATCAAATCACACAAGTTCTAAAACAGAGTAACATACGACATACTCTCAACAAATGAACATCCACTTCAATTTAGACTAATAGTTCTAGTAGGCTCAAACATCTCATAAAACTAAAGGATAAGGGTTACCGACATGTAGCATGTGTACTTCATAAAGCATGTTACACCTAGTTAGGCATCTCTTTTCAATTCTCCTCTAAAAACACCTGGCAGAAACACTCTCATGAAACTTAAAGGGACAACCATGACAAAGGATCTAGGTTAGTTTAATATCAGCAAGAAACCCTTTTAGCGATCGAAAATTTTGGTTTTCATTTTGTTTAAGCATGCTTGAGACAAAAATTTTCAAAATTTTCAATTTTCAACAATTCAACCAATTTCAGTCATTCAAACATCTTTATCACCAATACTACCAATCACCTCTCGGGTTACCGCATCCCCACACTTGCGATACATTGTCCCCAATGTGTAGTGCATTTTATAAACCTAACCCTAGAGCTACCACCTAACAATCCGTGAGTGACCAATAACTAAACACAAATAAACCACTCCCAACACATACGTTCACACCACCAAATACAAAAATAAAAATGAAATGCAAGATGTTAGGGATTAAAGTTTATACTTATGGATCACTTATCCTTAGAGTTTCCTGGATCACAGATCCTTAAAGTCTGATGCAGAAAGTCTGAGAATCACGGATCCTTATTATTTTCTTAACTTAACTAACAGTTGTTCCTTGTATATTTTCGTAATGGTATGCAGGTCATGGGCAATGTGGACTGAGTCATGGCGAGAATATCATACTGGAATCGTTGAAGATGCTGCATGTATGGATTTGGCATAACTTTAACTTGGTTGGACGTGGTCTTACATGAATTTTGGACTTGTTTGTAATTTCTAATTTAAGGGGTTGATCAAGTTTAGATAACACATTATGCTATAAGCAGAAAACACACACTCTCTCACGCGAATATCAACTCTCAAACACACTTACACTTTAGCAAACATTGTACAACACTTGATTAACTTCCGAAGTTGTAAACTCTTACTTGTTTAATATATTTGATAGTGATAGTTTTCACTATCCGAGGTTTTTTCTGCCAGAGATCATATTGTGATCAAGGGCTTTTTCCTCATACAAATCCTAGTGTTCAATGTTCATTACATTTCACATTTATACATTCAATTACCATACATACAAGCACACTACCTCACAAAATCAAATTTGGTTACATTATCCTTTGTTTGATTTTTGACTAAAATAGTTTGGCGCCCACCGTGGGTCAAGTGGTGCTTCCATTTTTGAAAGAAAAAAATAGTTTTTTTTTTTTTTCATTTTTGTTCAACATCATCACTTCCATGGCTTCTCAGGGAAAATCCACTTCAAGTGCCATGCCAGCGGTTACCTCATCCCAAACCAGTGCATCATTGCCTCCAATTCCACCACAATTCCAGAAAAATCTGGATAACACTCAGAAGAAGACTTCATCAGTCTTCCAAGGATGAAAAGTTTCTACTATTTCTTCTTCTACTAATACTAACAGTGATATTTCTGTTTTGTTTTCGCAGATAAAGAGCTATATGGAACAACAGGACAAGACTAACCATAGGATCCTCCGGGAGATTGATGACATCAAGAAACAGAAGAGGCCAGCAGAGGATCACTCCCCATTGTTGCCCAGGATGTTGGATTTTGTCACCCCAGCGAATGCAGCTCAGCAGTCCAGGATACCTAATACGCAACCTCAGGGATCCTCCATTCCACAATAGGGATCACTGGCAATGACCCTTCCTCAAGGATCATCAATCCATCAGCCTGGATCATTAGCAATGACACTTCCCCAAGGATCCTCTATCCAGCAGCACGGAGCAGTGACGACCGACCAGCATCAGGGATCCTTTATCTGGTCTGAAGGATACATGGAGACATTTCTAGCTCAAGGATCCTTATCCAGGGTTCAAGGATTTATGGATCACGCATCCAGACCCCCAGTGCAGACTTACTCTGGTCCTAATGTATTTCAGGATCAAGGATCCTCAGGCAGACAGTGTTGGGGAAGCTCTGATTTTTATGAAGGGGATTTCATCCCTATGCAGACTATTGCTTCTTCTGGACCTACAGTTGTGCCAGACACATCTTACCCTCGATATACCTCTGGCATACCAACTTCGAATCAATCAGGAGGTAACAACTTAAACACTTCTTTTAATACTAACTTTGGTTATATGTAGGAATCAGTCAAGCTATGGTCAGAGAACTACAAAAGCTCAAGGATATGATATCCAGCGTCCCAGGAGTGGTTAAACCTATTCCTAAGATCCCGGATGGAAGTCATAGGATATCTCGGTTTGCACATCCCATATGTAATGCTGAGATACCAAAACGTTTTCAAACCCCCAACATGAACTTATATGATGGGACTACTGACCCAGAAGAACATTTAGCTCAATATAGAGAAAGAATGGAAATCAATCGCATTCCTGAGAGACTAAAAGAAGCCTGTTTGTTTAAAGGCTTTGGATCTACACTTACTGGATCAGCATTGAAATGGCTGCTAAGTCTTCATCCTTACTCTATAACTTCATTCTCTCATTTAGTTGACTTGCTTAATAATCAATTCTCATGTAGTAGAAGATTTGAAAGGTTAACTAGTGATTTGTATAGGATCACCCAAGGCCATGATGAATCACTTAGAGACTATATTACTAAATTTGGTAAAGAATCCTTAGAAATCCCAAACCTAGATATAGCCACTGTTGTAGAAGCCTTTAAAATGGGATTACAGAAAGCTTATATTTTCTATGATGATCTTGTAATGACACCATGCAGGAACTTGGATGAAGTAAGAAACAGGGCTCTAAGGTTCATACACCTAGAGGATGATAAGAGAATCAAGGATAGAATATCTGGATCATCAAAACAGGAGAAGCAAGGATCATATTTTAAGAATAATCGATCCAAGCAATACTCCAGATAGGATAATCAGAATGTTCACTCTGTTGAACACTTGCAATTTATACGAATAATCACTTGTGATCTCAGGCTGAGGGGGAGATAGCAATTCATGCATACGTGATTGAATCATTGTGTAATACAATCATTCGACTTAAAGTATTTATGATGAAAGTTGTTCTACCATTGTTTGTGTTATAAAGTTTTCTTCATTTTCGCTGTAATTATTTCATCTTATTATCTTCTTTCATTAATCATCTTACAAAACAAACAAAAACAATTAAACTCAGATCCCAACAATAAACCGGTATTAAAAGCTCTTGTGTCCTTGGACGCCCTCGGTATCTTACCATCACTACACTATGCCAACGATGGGTGCACTTTCCCTAACGTGTTATAGAGAGTGATAGTTTATATCGTGTTTTATAAATATAAAGCTTGATAAAAAGAGTAAAAAGTACTTAAAAATATATCAAAAATCCGTACACGCTCGCACACATCAGGCGCGTGCATTTTACAAGACGTACACAATGTAATAAAACGATTAAACACAAAATGCACAACGATCGAACTCCAATAATTGGCTGATAATTTATTAACCCTATATGATGCACATGATGTCCAAATAATCAAGGGGTGTCTAAATAATCCGAGCCAAACAATATATCAACTCACATAACCTTACAAAAAGAAAAGAAAAAAGGAAATAAATATGCGGGTAAGATTCTAAAAATTAGAGACCAAGAATATAAAGTCTAGTCTTGCTTTTTTTTGTATTTTATTTGTAACGAAGAAAAATTAAAAAAAATGATGTATTGGTACTGATGCTTTGACGGTATTGATTGAGCTTAACATGGTAAGGACAAAAACACCAACTAAGTTTGACCTGTTCAAATAGAACTTTTATCAAATCATAGACAAAGAATAAGCACGTCACAACGATATATTCGAAAATTTATGGAAATGTTATATTATATTTCTAATTGTAAGTAATTAGAAAATAAACCTTTGAAGACATGTACGTTTATGCTTCAATTACTTGTACATTACCATTAACAACTCATAATTCTATAAAATCGTATCTAAAGGTTATAAACAAAATATATTAAAAATAAGTACAATAATAAAATGTTATGATAACTAAAAACTGCCCTGACTGCCATTATTCATATTTAGTTTTACTTTATATAGTATATAACTAACAAGGAACCCTGCGCTTTACGGCGGGTTTCATTCGTAATAAGAGTGGTGGGTATTCTCGTGTAATTTTCAAAATAATTTGCTAACACAACTAATATGCCAAATCACAATGACCAATTAACTACACATAAACGAATCGACATTAGAATAAGCAATTAAAAAACGACATTTTAGCAGAATCAACATAAAAAGTTTGAAATATGAGTTGTTTTGTATTTTTTAAGTAAAAACAATTTATTAGAAACACAAACTATAAGTTAATTATATAAATTGTATCAAATACTTTATATCAAATAAATAAATAATTACCTTCTAGTTACTTTATATAGTGAAGTACAACTTCAGTCCCTGAGGTTTACACCCAATCACATGTTCAGTCCTCATTTGAAAAGAACAAACACTCTTGTCCATGTAGTTGTCGATTGCTCGCAATCAAGTCCCTCCCACTGACTGACCGTTTGTAATTTAGTGAAAAGACTAAAATACCCCTATAACTTTACTTACAATTTCATTCCGTGCTAGTATATTTCATAATTTCGCTCCATATTCAAAATTCTTTCCTAATCTAGTAATAAACTACCTTTAGCCATTAACTAATTAGTAATATCAAGGTAATAACACAACAACAACAACAACAAGAGATCAATACATGTAACCAGAATTGGAAATTAATTTAGAACTTGAACTGGTTTTGGCTTTTTGGAGTTGGGCTGGGTTTGACTTTTTGCCCTTCAACCTGTTTGACCTTTACAAGTTTTAATTGTAAACAACAACAAGAGATCAACACATGTAACAAGAACTGGAATGCAATTTATATCTTGAACTGGATTTGACTATTTGGAGTTGGGTTGGGTTTAACTTTTTTCCCTTCAACCTGTTTGACCTTTAGCAATTTAAATTGATTTAAGTTTTAGAACTTGAATTGGGTTTCACCTTCACAACACAAGTAACCAGAGTTAAAACATGTACGACTTTTTGAACTTCACATGGGTTTTACTTATAGAACTTCAAATGGATTTGACTTCTAGAACACCAAAGTTGTTTTGACCTTTATTTACTTTACATACTTAACATGGTTTTGACCTCTGTTTTGTTGCCTCATGTTTGAACATCAAAAGACCTTTGTTTAGTCAAACATGTTTCAACGTCAAAACTCAACATGTATTCAAATGAGTAAAACCAATACATGTATCCACTGTCAAATACTGGTTCACTCAAATACATCCACTTAAATGAACAAATGGGTTATCTAAAACTAAATATGTTCATTCAAATGACTAAAACTAATACAGGTTCATTCAAATGACTAAAACTAGAAACTGTCAAATACTAGTTTATCCAACACAAACATGTTATCTAAACAAACATATTTCCAAACCAAAACTTACAATTCATGCTCAAACATCATTTTCAAATACATGTATTGACTTAAATGCACAAACAAGTTATCTAGGGGATTACCCTGATCAAACATCATTTTCAAATCTGCCATTAATCATCATTCATAATACAAGCCATACAACATTCATTCATATAAACCACATGAGTTACCCCTGATCATTAATGACTAAAACCCAAAACTTGACCAACCCAGGTAACCCAATTGAACTGCTGTAACTAACACTAATCATCGACAACTAAAACCCAAAATTGACCAGACCAAAAAACCAAAAACAACAGTTATAGTTAATCTATTAGCTATGCATCATATATGTACATGAACGGAGCCTAAAGCCTTCATAGGTGACGGGCAAAAAAAAAGCTCAACCCAAAACCCTCTAGAGGTCTTCATCAGAACCCGGTATCCTAATGTTCTGTCTTGTTACCTGGACCCTGATTCCACTGAAATCCAAGAAAAACAAACCACATTTCAGCTACTATACAACAATACACGAATCTAATCACGAAATGAAATTTCAAATTACAAAATTAAGACAATGCCGTATCAATAACGTGGAATGTGATTGTAATAATAGTGCATTGTCTTATCTTGATGATGATCGGAGTTGTGTGTCGCTGGAAGGAGGTGTGCCTGGTGGGGTTGTTGAGCGAGAGGGGGTTTTGGGGAGGAAGGATTGGATTGTGGCTTATCATGTAAGTTAGGAGATTAAAAGGTTGGTCAAGTTTCAGATTTAAGGGAAATGACCATTCTGCTCCCTACTGTTAAGTTATTTAACGGTCAACTAACGACTATCAGTGGGAGTGACTTGATTGCAAGCAATCGACAATCACATGGATCGGAGTGTTCGTTCTTTTCAAATGAGGACTGAACATATGATTGCGTGTAAACTACATAAACTTAAATTGTATTTTATACAATGATTTTCTTAATTCAATTTTCTAAATTGTATTAGGCTGGAGGGTGTGGGGGCGCCACCCCCGCCATGTCACCCTCTATAGCGCCCCCTTGCGCTATCACACCACACCCACCAATTCAATTCGGGGCGCCATTGATGGGGCTCCATCATGGTAACGAGCTCGAAGGGCTTTATCAGGTGGGGCACATGTCATTTCACCCAATGAAAACTTTTTTTTTTTATTTTTTTTTAATAGGGGGTTCCATCCACACCATGCAAGTTAAAGAGGGGCGTGATAAAGCCCCATGGCTGAGGTGGATCCTAGGTGGCGCTGACGTGGAGCTTAGGTGGCATGATAAAGCCCAAGGGGGCTCCATCCACACCTCAAAGCCTTATAAAGCACCAAAATAGATTACCTAATTTACCATGACTTCACATATAATGCCGAGAGACTACACCTGACCCAACAACTATTCACTAGAGCAAAAGGTTAAAATTCATTTTTTTCACGATTTCCCATTCTTGATTTTGCAACGTTGTGTGTTAAAAAAAATTAAAGAGTGGCAATTTTGTAAATATTTTAACTAACATGGGCTTATTAGGCAACTGTAGCCAAGAGGCTACCAAAATTATTATTATATAGTAATTTGTTAGCGAAGAAAAATAAAAAATGTAACTAGTCGTTGTCACCTAGACTATTCAAAATTTTATATTGTTCAAAAAAGATGCACTAAATTTTGTTTCTTGTGAAGGAGGGTTTAATCCAAAGCCAATAATAAATTGCGACTTGCTGGAATACTTTTCTTGCCAAATGAAACCATGATCTAGAGACAATAATCAAGAAACTTCCCTTTTTCTAGAAACGATCGTACAATGTAAGATACTAATTTCGCTAATTTGGTCTCCTATACAATATATATATATATATATATATATATGACAAGGATCCGTTAGGAACCACTCTTTATTGCGAGAACCAATGTGAACACAATCAAAAATACCTAAAAATAGCTAAAAACACACAAAAAAAAATTAATATTTTTTATACAAAAATTGCTACTTTTAGTAGCCTTTTAAAAAAAATAAAAAAAAAATGTTTTTAGCTACTAAAAGTAGCGATTTTAATGTAAAAAATATTAAAAAAATGTGTGTGTTTTCTTTTTATTTTTTTAGATTTTTTTTGGTTTTTTGAGGGTTTAGTTTTAGCATTTTAGTTTGGGGGGTTAGGTTTTTTTTTTTTTTTTTTGGGGGGGGGGGGGGGGGGTAGGTTTTTTTTTTGGGGGGGACGGGGTGGGGTTAGGTTTTTTTAGGTATTTTTTGTTGTGTTCACATTGGTTCTCGTGGTTCTCGCATAAACCTTACCCTACATATATATATAGGGTCAGTATTTAGAGAGAACGGTGAAAAGTGTGAGAACGATTTTGAAGTTCACATGTGACGTTGATACTAAATTACACTAAGGGGTAATATTGTCAAAAAAAAACCCACACACATGAACTGGGTGTTCAAATAAAACGCCATAAAAACACCAAATTCAGAAAAACGCCATGAAAAACTCGGTTTAAAACGCCATAAAACACTCAGTTCAGAAAAACGGCATGAAAATACTTAGTTAAAACGCCATAAAAACATATAGTTTAGAAAAACGCCATGAAAATACCAAGTTAAAACGCCATAAAACACTCAGTTTAGAAAAACGCCATGAAAAACTCGGTTTAAAACGCCATGAAACACTCAGTTCAGAAAAACGGCATGAAAAACTCGGTTTAAAACGCCATAAAAACATATAGTTCAGAAAAACCCCATAAAAATAACTAGTCTAAAATGCCATAAAACACTTATTTCAGAAAAACGCCATAAAACCCTTTTCATTTTTTTCGAAAAGTATATCAATAGTATACTCGTTGGAAAGATAAAAAACGCTGAGTTTTATGGTGTAATTTTTTTAGAAAAATAATCACGTATAAAAAAATTATTGGCGTTTAAATATGATGGGGGAAAATGACATGTGATTAGCATGTGCACCCTTATTTGGATCTTTCAATTTTACCACTCCTGGTAGTTATAAGGTTTTCATTATTTACAAAAATGTCATCGCATCATCTTAGCCACAAATCACAAAGATCTGATGGCTGAAAATCGTTCTCACTGTTCTCACACTTCAAATCGTTCTCTCCTGATCTCGTTCCTATATATAGGGTAAGGTTCATGCGAGAACCACCTTTATTGCGAGAACCGCGAGAACCAATGTGAACACAACCAAAAATATCTAAAAAAACCTAACCACCACCCCCCACCCAAAAACCTACCCCCCCTCCCCCAACAGTGTTTTCAAACCCGGATCAAACCGGCCGATCGGACCGGTTGGGCCGGTCCGAGTGATGGTATCGGACCGGAATTACAATGAACCGGAGGTTGAACCGGTGACCTTGCGGTTGGACCGGGAAATCGGCCGGTCGAACCGGTTTTTAAAGGGGTTGGACCAGTTTTTTTATATATTTTTCATAGTTTACCCTATTAATTTTTATAATGTTTACGACACCTCCCGGTTCTTACGTCCGGTCCGACCGATCCGACCGGTCGGACCAGTGAACCGGTAAGAAGACCGGTTCAACGTCCAGTCCGGTTCTGAAAACATTGCCCCCTAGAAACCTAACCCCCCACCCCCCCCCCCCAAGCTAAAATGCTAAAAACTAAACCCTTAAAAAACTAAAAAATTCAAAAAAACACACAATTTTTTTTAATATTTTTTACATTAAAATCGCTAATTCTAGTAGAAAAAAAATTATTTAAAAAAAATTAAAAACCTTTTTTTTCTTTTTGATAACGAAATATAGAGATTTTTTTATAAAAAATATTAAAAAAATGTGTGTTTTTTAGCTATTTTTAGGTATTTTTGGTTGTGTTCACATTGGTTCTCGCAATAAAGGGTGGTTCTCAACGGATCCTTCTCCTATATATATATATATAGGGTTAGAATTGTGTGAGAAGCAATATACTAATTGAGAAATTTGAGAAGCATATAATCCATACATTTTCACTAAGCTTTTCGTAATATACACATATGTATAGTTTAAAATTGATTGGATACATATGTGTATAATTCAAGATTATACCTATATGTATATAGCCAATTTTAAATTATACATGTGTGTATATTTCAAAAAGTTTAGGGAAATATGTGGTCTAGAATGCTATAGGCTGGACTTCTCTTAGCATCCCTAATATATATATATATATATATATATACATATATATATAGGGTCACAATTTAGAGAAAACGATGAAAAGCGTGAGAACAGTGAGAACGGTTATGGATCGTCTGATCAAAACATTCTATGGACTAGATTGACGTGGTGGCATTTTCGTAAATAACACCAAT